>CM026402.1:65491262-65514305 GCA_014843695.1 Archivesica marissinica
GAAAATAGTATTGGCCAGATACCGGCGAGGCAGTCTACATAGGTGTCCTAGAAAGTTTAACTTTTTACGATCAATTTCAGCTGATATTGATAATGCACCCACAGCCAGTAGAGCTGTGTCATTGTTTGCATAAAGTGGAATGTTTTGTATGAACTTTAAGCAAAATATATGTGCACGTTCCAGCAACATAATATCATTGTTGGACATGTAATTCCACAGCTCACTACAAAACAGAGCTTTTGGTATCACTATTATATTTTATAGTTTCATCAACGTTAATGGGTGCACGTTTCCTGAGCTTATTCCGCTTATGCGATGCTTAGAAGTGTACCACGCAATTGTGTGCTTGCTTGATGCACGTTTTTATGCAACATGAGGTATTTGCAACTTGAAAAGCTAAGGTGTGTGTATGCTTCACTTTCTTCAATGATCGAGTGTCCAAGTTTCCATTTGTATTCTTGTATTCTACTTTAGATTCGTTGTATACAATAGTGGAACATTTGGATGGATTATAATCAAATCTCCATTTTAATGAATATTTGGAACAGATGTCAAGCATACAATCTAACCCGTATTTTGAAAATTAGATGAACACCATGTCATCTGCAACAGTGGGACTACACATATTCATATTGTATATACATATACCAAGTTTTGAGTGTTCTAGATCTTTAATTAGACCATTTATGTATAAAAGATATAATAGTGGGGAGTTTTTTCCACCTTGTCTAGTCCCCTGCTTGACTGTAAGCCACTGCGATTTTAATGACTGATGGCGAACACAACTGTGCATATTTCTGTACAGATTAACAAAGCATCTGAATGTTGTAGCGTCTGTTCCGCCGCAGTGAAAGAGTTTGTACATTAGCCCGTTGTGCCAAACTCTGTCGAAAGTCTGCCTGCTGTCCAAATAGCAGACATATACTTTACTGTGGTGTTCTCTGGCAAAGAGTATACATTCCTTAAGCGCAAATGACGTCATCGTGCAGCCTAGCTGTTCTTGGAAACCACCTTGTTGTGCGCTAAGGTGTGCTTTGATATCTTTAGATGATCGTAGTAGTAGAATACTCTCGAATAGTTTATTGTGGGTGTTAAAGTTATTGTACGGTAGTTATTTGGGTCATCTTTTCGTTTCCGACCGCCTTTATGCATCGTAACGATAACACCTCTGTTCATTTGTGAAGGTACATGCCCCGTATTTATCATTGCCGATAACAACTTTGCCCAGAGTAACGTATCACCCCCGTATTTCAGATGTTCATAGTATACGTTATCGTACCAGCAGGCTTTGCCTGTTTTACAGGTCTTTAGCACTTCTTTAATGATATCTGGAGTAATAACAATATGTTTAGTTCTATAAAAAGCTTCCATGTTTCATCGTAGTCATTATTGTCACTCGGCGAATAAAGCGTTTCGAAATAGTTTTGCCACTGATGAGTAATAGACTGTGCATCACGAACGACGGTATCGCCGAACTTAAGCTCACTACCTGCTTGTGCTCCTGACCATGTACGTCTTTTATTTACTACACGCCAAAAGTTTTACAGAACGATACGTCCGTGCTATTTTTGCATACTTTGTTTAATGTATGCTTCTCCAATGGGACTGTCCCGTCTATCTGGGGCAAATGTATTATAAACCCGATACCAAAACCCTCAATGAGGGATTCAAGAGACCCCCTGTCTTATAGGGGCATAGCACTGGCCTCAGCCATGTACAATATTTATTGTAATATTTTAAAGTTAAGTTGTTGGGCTGAACATAACGATAAGATCGCAGATGAGCAAAACGGCTTCAGAAAGAAGCGTAGTACCATAGATCACTTATCCACTTTGACCTCTATTATTGATACAAGAAAACAAGTTAAAAAGTCCACATTCTGTGCCTTTATTGATTTTAGTAAGGCGTACGATTTTATTAACAGAGATAAATTGTGGAAAAGACTCAATGAAATTGGAGTTGCCGGTAATATGTGGCGAGCTGTTAAGTCTATCTACTCATCTGTGTCGTCATGTATTAGGGTAAACTCTTTTAAGACTGATTGGTTTGATGTTAATTGTGGCTTAAGACATGGATGCATTCTATCGCCGCTTTTATTTAATTTGTACATTAATGATTTAACGATATTTTGGAAATCATTAAATATCGGTGTTAATGTCGATAATGACTGTATAGGTATTCTATTGTACGCGGATGACATTGTCCTACTAGCAGAAAACCAACTTGATTTGCAGAGATTATTGAATGCTTTACATGACTGGTGCAATATAAACGATATGTTTATAAACAGGGATAAAAGTAAAGTTGTCCATTTTCGTCCTGCTTCTATGCCAAGATCTGATGTTATTTTTAAATGTGGTGTTAATGTTCTGGAAACTATAGGTACATATACTTATTTAGGAATTGTTTTGAGTGAATACCTTGACTTCAATGTTACTGCAAAATGTGTTGCTCAAAGTGCAAGTCGTGCATTGGGACTGCTCATTGCTAAATGTAAGTTAGTTGGGGGTGTACCATATAATGTTTTCTCCAAATTGTATGACTCTGTTGTCTGGCCTGTGATTGCTTATGGCGCCCCGGTTTGGGGATATAAAACGTTTTCATGCATTAATGCAATCCAAAATCGTGCCATGCGTTTCTTTCTTGGTGTTGGGAAATATTCTCCCAATGCAGCTGTCTCCGGGGAAATGGGTTGGCAGCCGCCAGTTGTGCGACAATGGAAGCACATATCTGGGTTTTGGGCACGCTTAGCTAGTACCGACAATTCCAGATTAAATAAGCGAGTTGCACTATGGGCGAATGCTAAATCTACAAGTTATAAAAACTGGTTTTATTATGTCAAGAGACAGTTTGCAGACATTACTTTGATGGATTACTGTAACCTATCTATACCCATACATAAGAACAATTTAGTAGATAGTGTGGAAAATGCGGTAATGGAGAAATATGTTACTGACTGGTCCACCTCTATTAACAGTGTGATAGGTGTTTCTGGACGTGGTCGCAATAAGCTTAGAACCTAATGTACATTTAAATTTCAAACAGAAGTATATTGTAAAATGATTTTACCCACACGCCATAGTATGTAAATTTAGATGTGGAGTTGCTCCATTACGTAGATAGAAAAACCGGTAGGTATGAGAATTTACCACTTGATGAACGTACTTTCTGTAATGTATTAGAAGATGACAGCCATGCATTATTAGAATGTTCACTGTATGATGATTTGAGAACTGTTCTCTTAGAGAAAGCCTCATTTATATATGAAACTGACTTTCAGAACAAGCCTGTGATAGTTTGATTATCTGTGATTAGATTAGTCTCTTATAATTCTTTTATAATGAATGGTGTTGTACTTTGCCACGATAATTTGTTGTATATATTTTATGTATTGTACAACGATGAGACTGAAATAAAGAATAAATCCTATGACGTACAACATGTATTTAGAGCACTGCTGTGGGAGTTGGTTGTATTTAGAGCACTGCTTTGGGAGTTGGTTGTATTTAGAGCACTGCTGTGGGAGTTGGTTGTATTTAGAGCACTGCTGTGGGAGTTGGTTGTATTTAGAGCACTGCTGTGGGAGTTGGTTGTATTTAGAGCACTGATGTGGGAGTTGGTTGTATTTAGAGCACTGCTGTGGGAGTTGGTTGTATTTAGAGCACTGCTGTGGGAGTTGGTTGTATTTAGAGCACTGCTGTGGGAGTTGGTTGTATTTAGAGCACTGCTGTGGGAGTTGGTTGTATTTAGAGCACTGCTGTGGGAGTTGGTTGTATTTAGAGCACTGCTGTGGGAGTTGGTTGTATTTAGAGCACTGCTGTGGGAGTTGGTTGTATTTAGAGCACTGCTGTGGGAGTTGGTTGTATTTAGAGCACTGCTGTGGGAGTTGGTTGTATTTAGAGCACTGCTGTGGGAGTTGGTTGTATTTAGAGCACTGCTGTGGGAGTTGGTTGTATTTAGAGCACTGCTGTGGGAGTTGGTTGTATTTAGAGCACTGCATTGGGAGTTGGTTGTATTTAGAGCACTGCTGTGGGAGTTGGTTGTATTTAGAGCACTGCTGTGGGAGTTGGTTGTATTTAGAGCACTGCTGTGGGAGTTGGTTGTATTTAGAGCACTGCATTGGGAGTTGGTTGTATTTAGAGCACTGCTGTGGGAGTTGGTTGTATTTAGAGCACTGCTTTGGGAGTTGGTTGTATTTAGAGCACTGCTGTGGGAGTTGGTTGTATTTAGAGCACTGCTGTGGGAGTTGGTTGTATTTAGAGCACTGCTGTGGGAGTTGGTTGTATTTAGAGCACTGCTGTGGGAGTTGGTTGTATTTAGAGCACTGCTGTGGGAGTTGGTTGTATTTAGAGCACTGCTGTGGGAGTTGGTTGTATTTAGAGCACTGCTGTGGGAGTTGGTTGTATTTAGAGCACTGCTGTGGGAGTTGGTTGTATTTAGAGCACTGCTGTGGGAGTTGGTTGTATTTAGAGCACTGCTGTGGGAGTTGGTTGTATTTAGAGCACTGCTGTGGGAGTTGGTTGTATTTAGAGCACTGCTGTGGGAGTTGGTTGTATTTAGAGCACTGCTGTGGGAGTTGGTTGTATTTAGAGCACTGCTGTGGGAGTTGGTTGTATTTAGAGCACTGCTGTGGGAGTTGGTTGTATTTAGAGCACTGCTTTGGGAGTTGGTTGTATTTAGAGCACTGCTGTGGGAGTTGGTTGTATTTAGAGCACTGCTGTGGGAGTTGGTTGTATTTAGAGCACTGCTGTGGGAGTTGGTTGTATTTAGAGCACTGCTGTGGGAGTTGGTTGTATTTAGAGCACTGCTGTGGGAGTTGGTTGTATTTAGAGCACTGCTGTGGGAGTTGGTTGTATTTAGAGCACTGCTGTGGGAGTTGGTTGTATTTAGAGCACTGCTGTGGGAGTTGGTTGTATTTAGAGCACTGCATTGGGAGTTGGTTGTATTTAGAGCACTGCTGTGGGAGTTGGTTGTATTTAGAGCACTGCTGTGGGAGTTGGTTGTATTTAGAGCACTGCTGTGGGAGTTGGTTGTATTTAGAGCACTGCTGTGGGAGTTGGTTGTATTTAGAGCACTGCTGTGGGAGTTGGTTGTATTTAGAGCACTGATGTGGGAGTTGGTTGTATTTAGAGCACTGATGTGGGAGTTGGTTGTATTTAGAGCACTGCTGTGGGAGTTGGTTGTATTTAGAGCACTGCTGTGGGAGTTGGTTGTATTTAGAGCACTGCTGTGGGAGTTGGTTGTATTTAGAGCACTGCTGTGGAATTGGTTGTATTTAGAGCACTGCTGTGGGAGTTGGTTGTCAGAAGTCAACTTGAACTAAATGTGTTATCTATGTTATAAACTATGAAAGTTAGTTAAAAATAAACATGTTGACACATAGATAAAGCAAAATACTAACCGTTTTTATGGATTCAAATGTAGTGATATTTATAATGCGAACATTATAACTATTAGTTAAGGACGTTCCAGAAATACGCATGACATATACTGCGCATGACATATACTTTCTTATTTTTTCAATTTAAAAACAAAAGAAAACACATTAATATTAATCCTAAGAATTGGAAAGCGAGCTACTTAAAATGGCGTATACATTTTGACAGTAATAAACAATTCACATCCGAACTTTTATTTGTTATTGTTTTATTATATAATTATGTAAATATACTCTTTACAAAATACCTAACACGCATTACATATGTAATGCAACAGTTTAACAGTATTTACATATGTACAATTTACACGATATTTACAAATATAAACTTTGAAAACATAAAGAGCTGTATAAGATACAAATACATCACTCAATAGTTGCAACTGTTCATCTCTGTGTATCTGTAGTCTGGGTAATATCTACTAAATTTAAGTTCTATATAACTATTTCCAGTTCTCTGTAATCATTTAAACTGCCACGAGATAATGCCACGAGGCCATCGCTCCTTACTGAACTACTCTTGTTAACTTCATCCTTCCATGAACATGTAGGTACCTCCGCTGTACCGTCGTTCATAAATCTGTCCAGACTAGCTTCAGTATCACTGTCACTCTCGTCAAAACTGTAACTAAGGTTACGACTAACATCCACAGACTGGGACTCGTCCATTCTTGGGAAAGAACAATCAAACGAGAAATCAAAGCAGTTTTCTGCGTTGACTGTATCCAGTCCAATATCACGTGATAGTAGAGAGAAGCGATTTAAATTGGAACTGGCGGACTCACGTCTCAGACGTTTCAGCGAATGTTTCGTGGATTCGTCGTCAACAGTCTGTCCGGCGTCAAAGGCAACATCCAGGGACTGCTGGGAAATTTCACTGTCGGAATCAGAGTCAGAATCACAATACTGGCTCCAGTAAAAGCGACATTTTTCTTCTTGGCTGCTGAACACTGGCATACTGTATATATCTGTGCGTTTTCTTTTTATATCCGGTGAAATAGAAATATCACTTCCGGTGTATCGTAGTGAAGATGTTGTCTGATCTGCCATGAATTTCTGAAGAAGTATGTCTTTCCCTTGAAACTCGTCAAACTGTTCCAGCTTGTCTGTTGTAAGAGTGCAATCTGAAACGAGTGTACTGTCGATGTCGTCTGCTATGCATTTATGATTGCGTCCAGGAACAACAGGTGTACTGTGACGTGGTGTACCATCCGTCAAGTCGGAGAGCACAACTGTATGATGCTTAGAAGCAACCACTGGTTTCTCAAATGTTGTGTCGTCTGATGAAGTCTGACTTGCACTACTAACTGAATTATATCCGGTATCAGTTGAACTAATTGTTGTCGCAGATGTCGTTAGTACTTTACCGTTAGATGAGAATTTCTGCTTTAGTCCAAGTCTCGTAGACGTGAGACTGCTCTGAGTCATATGATTTTCATTCTTGCCAAAAGATGATTTACTTGTCGCTTGTTTTGGTTCTCTAGTGAATTTCTTCGCCGGCTGTCGTACAGATTGTCTAACAGATTTACCATGTCCAAGTTTTTCAGCCGTAACTTCACCGCAGAAATTTAGAAAGTGTTCCATTTCGTTCAAATCCGTCTTGGCTAGGAAAGCGTCCATACTGTTGACAGATGCGTTATGTGACATTCCTCTTATGAATCTACTTTCATCACTTCTTCGATGTGTAATCTCTATTTTTGTATTCAATGCTTGAACTTTCGTTTTCTGGTATCTAATATAGAAAGCGAGATCTAAAACATTCTTCAGAGTATCTTTAGATAGTTCTTTCTCTTGAGCGCGTTTCGTGCCTTGTTTGACACACTGTTTTCGCCCTGAGAACAGTTTCCATGTATGTTTCTTCTCCATGTTCACAGCATGCGACATTTTTATCACAAATTTAACTGTTTTAGAAGAACCATGAGCGCGCCACACTTTCAACAACTTCGTTTTGCCTTGAAGCTCCTTTTCGATCCCGTCGACAGATTCAAATACGGCTAAAGGGGCGTGTAGGTTCGGCAGTCTGTTGATGACATCAGCGCACGTGGTATGCTTAGTAACGCCCTTGATAATAGACCGCCCGTCAATGACGAATGGAATTTCCTGCAGCTTAAACCGCGTAGATTCTGCCATCTGAAGAGAGAAAATAACATGAAATGTAAATATACATAACCCGTGCTCGCTTCAGGTGTGAGGCCCGCCGTTTCGCGCCCAGCTGTAGCCGCTACGATTGTGCCCTTAGGCAATGCACTTACATTCTACAATGTATTTTCTGAATTTGCAAGAAGTTGTTTAGCAATCGATTGAGCCATAAGTTTATAGAGATCCACCTTACGATTGCGCCGTAAGTTTATAGAGATATACCTGTACGATTGAGCCGTAAGTTTATAGAGATCCACCTGTATAATTGTGCTGTAAGTTTATAGAGGTCCACCTGTATGATTGTGTTGTAAGTTTATAGAGGTCCACCTGTATGATTGCGCTGTAAGTTTATAGAGGTCCACCTGTATAATTGCGCTGTATGTTTATAGAGATATACCTGTACGATTGTGCTGTATGTTTATAGAGATATACCTGTACGATTGTGCTGTACGTTTATAGAGATATACCTGTACGAGTGTGCTGTATGTTTATAGAGATATACCTGTACGATTGTGCTGTATGTTTATAGAGGTATACCTGTACGATTGTGCTGTATGTTTATAGAGGTGTACCTGTACGAGTGTGCTGTATGTTTATAGAGATATACCTGTACGATTGTGCTGTATGTTTATAGAGATATACCTGTACGATTGTGCTGTATGTTTATAGAGGTATACCTGTACGAGTGTGCTGTATGTTTATAGAGATATACCTGTACGATTGTGCTGTACGTTTATAGAGATATACCTGTACGATTGTGCTGGTAAGTTTATAGAGATATACCTGTACGATTGTGCTGTACGTTTATAGAGATATACCTGTACGATCGTGCTGTACGTTTATAGAGATATACCTGTTCGATTGCGCTGTAAGTTTATAGAGGTATACCTGTACGATTGTGCTGGTAAGTTTATAGAGACAGCGTATGTCCAATAAGCAAAGACAATTAATATTCTATAGGTATACCATTAACACGGGTATTGTCTTTTGTAGCTGTATACATGTATATATAAATAAAGTATATATGTCCGCATACATGATTTAAATAAATAAAGTATATATGTCCGCACACGTGATTTAAATAAATAAAGTATATATGTCCACACACGTGATTTAAATAAATAAAGTATATATGTCCGCACACGTGATTTAAATAAATAAAGTATATATTTCCGCACATGTGATTTAAATAAATAAAGTATATATGTCCGCACACGTGATTTAAATAAATAAAGTATATATGTCCGCACACGTGATTTAAATAAATAAAGTATATATGTCCGCATACGTGATTTAAATAAATAAAGTATATATGTCCGCACACCTGATTTAAATAAATAAAGTATATATGTCCACACACGTGATTTAAATAAATAAAGTATATATGTAATAAAGTATATATGTCCGTACACGTGATTTAAATAAATAAAGTATATATGTCCGCACATGTGATTTAAATAAATAAAGTATATATGTAATAAAGTATATATGTCCGTACACGTGATTTAAATAAATAAAGTATATATGTCCGCACATGTGATTTAAATAAATAAAGTATATATGTCCGTACACGTGATCGGGAAGGGCCGTAACTAATGTTGCTAGAACTTGTGGCCCGACCCGTTTGCTTTTCTTTAATTTGTCATGTTTGTATTCACATGTATATATGTAAAAAAAACTAATCGAGCAATAAAATATGATTAAACCATTTAAATAAATAAAGTATATACTTCCGCACACGTGATATAAATAAATAAAGTATATATGTCCGCATACGTGATTTAAATAAATAAAGTATATATGTCCGCACACGTGATTTAAATAAATAAAGTATATATTTCCGCATACGTGATTTAAATAAATAAAGTATATATGTCCGCACACGTGATTTAAATAAATAAAGTATATATGTCCGCACACGTGATTTAAATAAATAAAGTATATATGTCCGCACACCTGATTTAAATAAATAAGTATATATGTCCACACACGTGATTTAAATAAATAAAGTATATATGTAATAAAGTATATATGTCCGTACACGTGATTTAAATAAATAAAGTATATATGTCCGTACACGTGATTTAAATAAATAAAGTATATATGTAATAAAGTATATATGTCCGTACACGTGATTTAAATAAATAAAGTATATATGTCCGCACATGTGATTTAAATAAATAAAGTATATATGTCCGTACACGTGATTTAAATAAATAAAGTATATATGTCCGTACACGTGATTTAAATAAATAAAGTATATATTTCCGTACACGTGATTTAAATAAATAAAGTATATATTTCCGCACATGTGATTTAAATAAATAAAGTATATATGTCCGTACACGTGATTTAAATAAATAAAGTATATATGTCCGTACACGTGATTTAAATAAATAAAGTATATATTTCCGCACATGTGATTTAAATAAATAAAGTATATATGTCCGTACACGTGATTTAAATAAATAAAGTATATATGTAATAAAGTATATATGTCCACACACGTGATTTAAATAAATAAGTGTATGTCCGCCCGTGATTTTTGAACACTCCACTTCACTTTTCAGAATATATTTCCACACTATGTCAAAAGCAACAATGTATATAACAGTATGTAGATTGTAGGTGCCCGGATCACAGTGGTACTGTCATTTACGTAGTACTATATGATATATACGTAGTATATCTTACCCAAGTAAACAGACGGATATGTAGTCCAGTGTTTAACACGTTGGACTGGTAATCCACGGATCGCAGATTATCTCCCTAATAAAATTCTTTCAGATGGGACTTTAAACCGAGGTCTTGTGTCGGTGCTTTATACCGTGCACGTTAAAGAACCATAGGAGACTCTGAAATTGGTCTCTGTCTGTATTATTGCACTATCCTCCAACATTCTAAAATGAATAATCTCTTCGGGAGACGTCGCTCATACGGGCAACCGGTAGCGACGATAAATAAACGTATAGCACTCACACATTACCCACAAGTACTCTCTATGCAAGATGTGCACAACATCTATAAGAGCATCTATTTGATCGTAATATATCCAGTGAACAATGTCATACTGTATTAAAACTATTACATAAACCCTTCACATGTCACATATGTATTCTAGTTTTTCTGTAAACAGCTGAAGCCACCGGCCAATAATTGTATCATAAACACGGAGATTTTCCAGTGACCATCCCACAATATCAGTGCTTATTAATTAAGTTGTCAAGCATCTAAGATTTGATCTAATTGTACCATAAGTCGTGTAAAGTAAGACATAGTAATAAAGCACGCTGGGGCATAGATATCTCTGTCCAATGGACTTGTTTTGGACCTCGGGGTCAAGTCATGTCGTACACGGTATATTCTTCCTACATAACGCCTAATGTATGTGTGATCCACTCTGATAATGTCATCCATTCAAATACAAATACAATGTATTACATAGTTGTACAATAATACACGGAACATAGACGCGTGTCACGGAGGTTTTCAATTACTTGAAAATACAATTCTATTCACATAAAATAGATAGATAATACAAATCAGTTTTGAAGTTTTAAAATAATAAACATTTGGTCTCAACGACATATGACTGGTGTTTGAAATATTAATAGAAAACAGATCACACTAGCCGTTATTACTGGACTAACTATGCGTGAGTTCCGTTCAAATGTCAATGCACACAGCATAAGGTCCCCACTAAATGTATCAACACCACATTATTTGTTGGCAAAGTTTCCATAAATCACATGGATTGTCGGCCCATTTCCTCTTGGGTTTGGAAAATTGCAGCTCCTGGCTAATTTTTCATGACTTTGTCAGAATAGGTAATTGTTTATGCGGTCTCCGAAGTTTATGCGATGCCCTTTTCCTATTTGATAACATTTATTTACAAACATGTATTTGTGCATTAGAGTTGCATGCCCCCTAGTGAGTGAGTGAGTGAGTGAGTGAGTGAGTAGTTGGTGTAACGGCGCTTCAGCACAGTTCAGGTTATATCGCGCCTGGTTAGGTATAATTATTGCAAACAAGATAGTTTTAATGAAAATTTAATGAAAAAATTTAATGACGAAAGGTCTATGGCAATACAATTTATCAAGATGTAAAAATGTAATGACAAAAAACGTCAGTTGTAAAACTGTATATAGACCAGTAAAACGTTGCAATTAAAATAGAAGTTGGATCGGACAAGTAGATGTATACATACACGACTGTGTTGATAGGATACTACTGTAGGTGTATGTACATGACTGTGCTGATCGGACACTACTGTAGCTGTATGTACAAGACTGTGTTGATCGGACACTATTGTAGGTGTATGTACAAGACTGTGTTGATCGGACACTACTGTAGGTGTATGTATACGACTGTGTTGATCGGACACTACTGTAGGTGTATGTACACGACTGTGTTGATCGGACACTACTGTAGGTGTATGTACACGACTGTGTTGATCGGACACTACTGTAGGTGTATGTACACGACTGTGTTGATCGGACACTAGTAGGTGTATGTACACGACTGTGCTGATCGGACACTACTGTAGGTGTATGTACACGACTGTGCTGATCGGACACTACTGTAGGTGTATGTACACGACTGTGTTGATCGGACACTACTGTAGGTGTATGTACACGACTGTGTTGATCGGACACTACTGTAGGTGTATGTACACGACTGTGTTGATCGGACACTACTGTAGATGTATGTACAAGACTGTGTTGATCGGACACTACTGTAGGTGTATGTACACGACTGTGTTGATCGGACACTACTGTAGGTGTATGTACAAGACTGTGTTGATCGGACACTACTGTAGGTGTATGTACAAGACTGTGTTGATCGGACACTACTGTGGGTTTATGTAAACGACTGTGTTGGTCGGACATTACTGTATGTGTATGTACACGACTGTGTTGATCGGCCACTACTGTATGTGTATGTACACGACTGTGTTGATCGGACACTACTGTATGTGTATGTATAAGACTGTGTTGATCGGACACTACTGTAGGTGTATGTACACGACTGTGTTGGTCGGACACTACTGTAGTTGTATGTACAAGACTGTGTTGATCGGACACTCATGTAGGTGTATGCACACGACTGTGTTGATCGGACACTCATGTAGGTGTATGTATACGACTGTGTTGATCGGACACTCATGTAGGTGTATGTATACGACATTGTTGATCGGACACTCATGTAGGTGTATGTATACGACTGTGTTGATCGGATACTCCTGTAGGTGTATGTATACGACTGTGTTGATCGGACACTACTGTAGGTGTATGTATACACGACTGTGTTGATCGGACACTACTGTAGGTTTATGTACAAGACTGTGTCGATCGGACACTACTGTAGGTGTATGTACACGACTGTGTCGATCGGACACTACTGTAGGTTTATGTACACGACTGTGTCGATCGGATACTCCTGTAGGTTTATGTACAAGACTGTGTCGATCGGACACTACTGTAGGTGTATGTACAAGATTGTGTCGATCGGACACTACTGTAGGTGTATGTACACGACTGTGTCGATCGGACACTACTGTAGGTTTATGTACACGACTGTGTCGATCGGATACTCCTGTAGGTTTATGTACAAGACTGTGTCGATCGGACACTACTGTAGGTGTATGTACACGACTGTGTGGATCGGACACTACTGTAGGTGTATGTACACGTCTGTGTGGATCGGACACTACTGTAGGTGTATGTGTACACGACTGTGTTCGTAACGTTAGCTAGCGGACGTACAAGACTGTGTTCGTAACGTTAGCTAGCGGACGTACACGACTGTGTGGATCGGACACTACTGTAGGTGTATGTGTACACGACTGTGTTCGTAACGTTAGCTAGCGGACGTACAGCCTAGCGGACGTACAGGCTAGCGGAGCGGACGTACAGGCTAGCGGACAGGCTAGCGGACGTACAGGCGAAGTGGTTACGCTATGTTGTTAATCTTGCTTTGAAAACAAATAACAAAAAGTGTTAACACATTTACAACATTTACAATCAATAATGTTTGATTCGGAGTTAACCATATTCGAGGGTTAATGTAAATAAAACAAGAGTTTGGAGAAATGTTTCAGCACTAGGGCGTGCTGTTTGTTAATTATATTCCGCTATGAGCATTTATGTTGTGTGTCACATTCGTTACTGTGTGTCACGTTCGTTACTGTGTGTCACATTCGTTAATGTGCGTCACATTCGTTAATGTGTGTCACATTCGTAACTGTTAGCACTATGTATGCATACTGTTATATAGCATTGACTGATATACAAACTAGAGATCCATACCGGTTATGTTAAAGTAAATAAATAAGTGTAATATTTGTTAAAGCAGCATTACTTACTTTCAGTTTCGTTGTATCTCGTATAAAATCCTTCTGATTCTAATCTCGTGGTACTTGTAACTAATCTCGTGGTACTTGTAACTAATCTCGTGGTACTTGTAACTAATCTCGTGTAATCTGGTGGTACTTGTAACTAATCTCGTGGTACTTGTAGCTAAGCTCGATAGTAAATAACGTTGTAGGATTACAAGAAATGACTGTGATATAATACATGCAACTTTCCACTGTGGGTATGGCTTCCAGTTGCTCTTCATGCCGATATATAATAAACCCGGTTCTGTGCGAATGCTTTTTCCACTCAAAACGTCAATCTAAGGGTCCAAACATCAGGAAAGGATAACAATAGAAAGATGATTATGTTCTCACCTTTTCGCGAGGCAATCACATGAAGTGAGACCCTTAAGCATGATGTTTTACAATAGTTAATTAGCTAATTGAATACGTAATCAAGTGGAAAGTGCGAACAATGTAAGATTTCTCAACGAGATATCGCCTTTTCCTATCTTTGGTATAATTATGACACGATATATAATGTTCTTCTATTGTTTTCTGCTTGTATTTACAAATAATAGAAGAGCTAAATTGAAATTAAAAGATCTGAAATACGAACAAGTGTACCTACTCCTTTAATCGCGTACGATTTAAACATTTCTAAGATATGAAGGATTTTATGTCTTTCGCCATGTGACTCATACAATCAGTAATATTTAGCACATGAGTAAACTGTCGAAATGTTAATAGGAACTGGAAAATAGCGGCCAATCAAAATGCTTAACAATATCTTAATCTGTATGTAACTATTGTAATTGTACAAACATACACAAACAAATACAATGCTATTATTTTTCTTATTCCGGTATTGTGTATTGTCGTACCGGATAGGAACACGACGACTCCCTGGTGTATTGTCGTACCGGATAGGAACACAACGACTCCTGGTGTATTGTCCTAACGGAAAGGTACACGACCACTCCCTGATGTATTGTCGTACCGGATAGGAACACGACGACTCCTGGTGTATTGTCCTAACGGAAAGGTACACGACCACTCCCTGGTGTATTGTCCTACCGGATAGGTACACGACCACTCCCTTGTGTATTGTCCTACCGGATAGGAACACGACGACTCCCTGGTGTATTGTCCTACCGGATAGGTACACGACCATTCCCTGGTGTATTGTCCTACCGGATAGGAACACGACGACTCCCTGTGTATTGTCCTAACGGAAAGGTACACGACCACTCCCTTGTGTATTGTCCTACCGGATAGGTACACGACCATTCCCTGGTGTATTGTCCTACCGGATAGGTACACGACGACTCCCTGGTGTATTGTCCTAACGGATAGGTACACGACCACTCCCTGGTGTATTGTCCTACCGGATAGGTACACGACCATTCCCTGGTGTATTGTCCTACCGGATAGGTACACGACCACTCCCTGGTGTATTGTCCTACCGGATAGGTACACGACCATTCCCTGGTGTATTGTCCTACCGGATAGGTACACGACCACTCCCTGGTGTATTGTCCTACCGGATAGGTACACGACCATTCCCTGGTGTATTGTCCTACCGGATAGGTACACGACCACTCCCTGGTGTATTGTCCTACCGGATAGGTACACGACCACTCCCTGGTGTATTGTCCTACCGGATAGGTACACGACCATTCCCTGGTGTATTGTCCTACCGGATAGGTACACGACCACTCTCTGGTGTATTGTCCTACCGGATAGGTACACGACCATTCCCTGGTGTATTGTCCTACCGGATAGGTACACGACCACTCCCTGGTGTATTGTCCTACCGGATAGGTACACGACCATTCCCTGGTGTATTGTCCTACCGGATAGGTACACGACCATTCCCTGGTGTATTGTCCTACCGGATAGGTACACGACCATTCCCTGGTGTATTGTCCTACCGGATAGGTACACGACCATTCCCTGGTGTATTGTCCTACCGGATAGGTACACGACCATTCCCTGGTGTATTGTCCTACCGGATAGGTACACGACCATTCCCTGGTGTATTGTCCTACCGGATAGGTACACGACCATTCCCTGGTGTATTGTCCTACCGGATAGGTACACGACCATTCCCTGGTGTATTGTCCTACCGGATAGGTACACGACCATTCCCTGGTGTATTGTCCTACCGGATAGGTACACGACCATTCCCTGGTGTATTGTCCTACCGGATAGGTACACGACCATTCCCTGGTGTATTGTCCTACCGGATAGGTACACGACCATTCCCTGGTGTATTGTCCTACCGGATAGGTACACGACCATTCCTTGGTGTATTGTCCTACCGGATAGGTACACGACCACTCCCTGGTGCATTGTCCTACCGGATAGGTACACGACCACTCCCTGGTGTATTGTCCTACCGGATAGGTACACGACCACTACCTGGTGTATTGTCCTACCGGATAGGTACACGACCACTCCCTGGTGTATTGTCCTACAGGATAGGTACACGACCACTCCCTGGTGTATTGTCCTAACGGATAGGTACACGACCACTCCCTGGTGTATTGTCCTACCGGATAGTTACATGACCACTCCCTGGTGTATTATCCTACCGGATAGGTACATGACCACTCCCTGGTGTATTATCCTACCGGATAGGTACACGACCACTCCCTGGTGTATTGTCCTACCGGATAGGTACACCACCACTCCCTGGTGCATTGTCCTACCGGATAGGTACACGACCACTCTCTGGTGTATTGTCCTATCGGATAGGTACACGACCACTCTCTGGTGTATTGTCCTACCGGATAGGTACACGACCATTCCCTGGTGTATTGTCCTACCGGATAGGTACACGACCATTCGCTGATGTATTGTCCTATCGGATAGGTACACGACCACTCTCTGGTACATTGTCCTACCGGATAGGTACACGACCACTCCCTGGTGTATTGTCCTACCGGAGAGGTACACGACCACTCCCTGGTGCATTGTCCTACCGGATAGGTACAGGACCACTCCCTGGTGTATTGTCATACCGGATAGATACACGACCATTCCCTGGTGTATTGTCCTACCGGATAGGTACACGACCATTCCCTGGTGTATTGTCCTACCGGATAGGTACACGACCATTCCCTGGTGTATTGTCCTACCGGATAGGTACACGACCACCCCCTAGTGTATTGTCTTACCGGATAGGTACACGACCACTTTATGGTGCATTGTCCTACCGGATAGGTATAAGACCACTATCTGGTGTATTGTCCTACCGGATAGGTACACGACCACTCCCTGGTGTATTGTCCTACAGGATAGGTACACGACCACTCCCTGGTGTATTGTCCTACCGGATAGGTACACGACCACTCTCTGGTGTATTGTCCTACCGGATAGGTACACGACCACTCCCTGGTGTATTGTCCTACGGATAGGTACACGACCACTACCTGGTGTATTGTCCTACCGGATAGGTACACGACCATTCCCTGGTGTATTGTCCTACCGGATAGGTACACGACCACTCCCTGGTGTATTGTCCTACCGGATAGGTACACGACCACTCCCTGGTGTATTGTCCTACCGGATAGGTACACGACCACTCCCTGGTGTATTGTCCTACCGGATAGGTACACGACCACTTTTGGTGCATTGTCCTACCGGATAGGTATAGACCACTTCTGGTGTATTGTCCTACCTGATAGGTACACGACCACTCCCTGGTGTATTGTCCTACCGGATAGGTACACGACCATTCCCTGGTGTATTGTCCTACCGGATAGGTACACGACCATTCCCTGGTGTATTGTCCTACCTGGTGTATTGTACCGGATAGGTACACGACCATTCCCTGGTGTATTGTCCTACCGGATAGGTACACGACCATTCCCTGGTGTATTGTCCTACTGGATAGGTACACGACCACTCCCTGGTGCATTGTCCTACCGGATAGGTACACGACCACCCCCTGGTGTATTGTCCTACCGGATAGGTACACGACCACTACCTGGTGTATTGTCCTACCGGATAGGTACACGACCACTCCCTGGTGTATTGTCCTACAGGATAGGTACACGACCACTCCCTGGTGTATTGTCCTAACGGATAGGTACACGACCACTCCCTGGTGTATTGTCCTACCGGATAGTTACATGACCACTCCCTGGTGTATTATCCTACCGGATAGGTACATTACCACTCCCTGGTGTATTATCCTACCGGATAGGTACACGACCACTCCCTGGTGTATTGTCCTACCGGATAGGTACACCACCACTCCCTGGTGCATTGTCCTACCGGATAGGTACACGACCACTCTCTGGTGTATTGTCCTATCGGATAGGTACACGACCACTCTCTGTTGTATTGTCCTACCGGATAGGTACACGACCATTCCCTGGTGTATTGTCCTACCGGATAGGTACACGACCATTCGCTGATGTATTGTCCTATCGGATAGGTACACGACCACTCTCTGGTACATTGTCCTACCGGATAGGTACACGACCACTCCCTGGTGTATTGTCCTACCGGAGAGGTACACGACCACTCCCTGGTGCATTGTCCTACCGGATAGGTACAGGACCACTCCCTGGTGTATTGTCATACCGGATAGATACACGACCATTCCCTGGTGTATTGTCCTACCGGATAGGTACACGACCATTCCCTGGTGTATTGTCCTACCGGATAGGTACACGACCATTCCCTGGTGTATTGTCCTACCGGATAGGTACACGACCATTCCCTGGTGTATTGTCCTACCGGATAGGTACACGACCACTCCCTGGTGCATTGTCCTACCGGATAGGTACACGACCACCCCCTGGTGTATTGTCCTACCGGATAGGTACACGACCACTACCTGGTGTATTGTCCTACCGGATAGGTACACGACCACTTCCTGGTGTATTGTCCTACCGGATAGGTACATGACCACTCCCTGGTGCCTTGTCCTACCGGATAGATACATGACCACTCTCTGGTGTATTGTCCTACCGGATAGATACACGACCACCCCCTGGTGTATTGTCCTACCGGATAGGTACACGACCACTCTCTGGTGTATTGTCCTATCGGATAGGTACACGACCATTCCCTGGTGTATTGTCCTACCGGATAGGTACACGACCATTCGCTGATGTATTGTCCTATCGGATAGGTACACGACCACTCTCTGGTACATTGTCCTACCGGATAGATACACGACCATTCCCTGGTGTATTGTCCTACCGGATAGGTACACGACCACTCTCTGGTGTATTGTCCTATCGGATAGGTACACGACCATTCCCTGGTGTATTGTCCTATCGGATAGGTACACGACCACTCTCTGGTGTATTGTCCTATCGGATAGGTACACGACCATTCCCTGGTGTATTGTCCTACCGGATAGGTACACGACCATTCGCTGATGTATTGTCCTATCGGATAGGTACACGACCACTCTCTGGTACATTGTCCTACCGGATAGATACACGACCATTCCCTGGTGTATTGTCCTACCGGATAGGTACACGACCACTCTCTGGTGTATTGTCCTATCGGATAGGTACACGACCATTCCCTGGTGTATTGTCCTACCGGATAGGTATACGACCACTCTCTGGTGTATTGTCCTATCGGATAGGTACACGACCATTCCCTGGTGCATTGTCCTACCGGATAGGTACACGACCACTCTCTGGTGTATTGTCCTATCGGATAGGTACACGACCATTCCCTGGTGTATTGTCCTACCGGATAGGTACACGACCACTCTCTTGTGTATTGTCCTACCGGATAGGTACACGACCATTCCCTGGTGTATTGTCCTATCGGATAGGTACACGACCACTCTCTGGTGTATTGTCCTATCGGATAGGTACACGACCACTCCCTGGTGTATTGTCCTACCGGATAGGTACACGACCATTCGCTGGTGTATTGTCCTATCGGATAGGTACACGACCACTCTCTGGTCATTGTCCTACCGGATAGGTACACGACCATTCCCTGGTGTATTGTCCTACCGGATAGGTACACGACCACTCTCTGGTGTATTGTCCTACCGGATAGGTACACGACCATTCCCTGGTGTATTGTCCTACCGGATAGGTACACGACCACTCCCTGGTGTATTGTCCTACCGGATAGGTACACGACCATTCCCTGGTGTATTGTCCTACCGGATAGGTACACGACCATTCCCTGGTGTATTGTCCTACCGGATAGGTACACGACCATTCCCTGGTGTATTGTCCTACCGGATAGGTACACGACCATTCCCTGGTGTATTGTCCTACCGGATAGGTACACGACCATTCCCTGGTGTATTGTCCTACCGGATAGGTACACGACCATTCCCTGGTGTATTGTCCTACCGGATAGGTACACGACCATTCCCTGGTGTATTGTCCTACCGGATAGGTACACGACCATTCCCTGGTGTATTGTCCTACCGGATAGGTACACGACCATTCCCTGGTGTATTGTCCTACCGGATAGGTACACGACCATTCCCTGGTGTATTGTCCTACCGGATAGGTACACGACCATTCCCTGGTGTATTGTCCTACCGGATAGGTACACGACCATTCCCTGGTGTATTGTCCTACCGGATAGGTACACGACCATTCCTTGGTGTATTGTCCTACTGGATAGGTACACGACCACTCCCTGGTGCATTGTCCTACCGGATAGGTACACGACCACCCCCTGGTGTATTGTCCTACCGGATAGGTACACGACCACTACCTGGTGTATTGTCCTACCGGATAGGTACACGACCACTCCCTGGTGTATTGTCCTACAGGATAGGTACACGACCACTCCCTGGTGTATTGTCCTAACGGATAGGTACACGACCACTCCCTGGTGTATTGTCCTACCGGATAGTTACATGACCACTCCCTGGTGTATTATCCTACCGGATAGGTACATGACCACTCCCTGGTGTATTATCCTACCGGATAGGTACACGACCACTCCCTGGTGCATTGTCCTACCGGATAGGTACACGACCACTCTCTGGTGTATTGTCCTATCGGATAGGTACACGACCACTCTCTGGTGTATTGTCCTACCGGATAGGTACACGACCACTCCCTGGTGTATTGTCCTACCGGATAGGTACACGACCATTCGCTGATGTATTGTCCTATCGGATAGGTACACGACCACTCTCTGGTGCATTGTCCTACCGGATAGGTACACGACCACTCCCTGGTGTATTGTCCTACCGGATAGGTACACGACCACTCCCTGGTGTATTGTCCTACCGGATAGGTACACGACCACTCCCTGGTGTATTGTCCTACCGGATAGATACACGACCACTCCCTGGTGTATTGTCCTACCGGATAGGTACACGACCATTCCCTGGTGTATTGTCCTACCGGATAGGTACACGACCATTCCCTGGTGTATTGTCCTACCGGATAGGTACACGACCATTCCCTGGTGTATTGTCCTACCGGATAGGTACACGACCATTCCCTGGTGTATTGTCCTACCGGATAGGTACACGACCACTCCCTGGTGCATTGTCCTACCGGATAGGTACACGACCACCCCCTGGTGTATTGTCCTACCGGATAGGTACACGACCACTACCTGGTGTATTGTCCTACCGGATAGGTACACGACCACTTCCTGGTGTATTGTCCTACCGGATAGGTACACGACCACTCCCTGGTGCCTTGTCCTACCGGATAGATACATGACCACTCTCTGGTGTATTGTCCTACCGGATAGATACACGACCACCCCCTGGTGTATTGTCCTACCGGATAGGTTCACGACCACTACCTGGTGTATTGTCCTACCGGATAGGTACACGACCACTCCCTGATGTATTGTCCTACCGGATAGACACACGACCACTCCCTGGTGTATTGTCCTACCGGATAGGTACACGACCACTCCCTGGTGTATTGTCCTACCGGATAGGTACACGACCACTCTCTGGTGTATTGTCCTACCGGATAGGTACATGACCACTGCCTGGTGTATTATCCTACCGGATAGGTACACGACCACTCCCTGGTGTATTGTCCTACCGGATAGGTACACGACCACTCTCTGGTGTATTGTCCTACCGGATAGGTACACGACCACTCTCTGGTGTATTGACCTACCGGATAGGTACACGACCACTCCCTGGTGTATTGTCCTACCGGATAGGTATACGACCGCTCCCTGGTGTATTGTCCTACCGGATAGACACACGACCACTACCTGGTGTATTGTCCTACCGGATAGGTACACGACCACTCCCTTGTGTATTGTCCTACCGGATAGGTACACGAGCACTACCTGATGTATTGTCCTACCGGATAGGTACACGACCACTTTCTGGTGTATTGTCCTACCGGATAGTTACACGACCACTCTCTGGTGTATTGTCCTACCGGATAGCTACACGAACTCTCCCTGGTACATTGTCCTACCGGATAGGTACATGCCAACTCTCAAATATCAATTGATTGGACATATAGATAGATAGATAGATAGATAGATATATAGATAGATAGATAGATAGATAGATAGATAGATAGATAGATAGATAGATAGATAGATAGATAGATAGATAGATAGATAGATAGATATATATATAGATAGATAGATAGATAGATAGATAGATAGATAGATATATAGAATATATAGATAGATAGATAGATAGATAGATAGATAGATAGATAGATAGATAGATAGATAGATAGATAGATAGATAGATAGATAGATAGATAGATAGATAGATAGATAGATAGATAGATAGATATATAGATAGATAGATAGATAGATATATATATATAGATAGATATATAGATAGATAGATATATAGATATAGATAGATAGATAGATATATAGATAGATATATAAATAGATATATAGATAGATAGATAGATAGATAGATAGATAGATAGATAGATAGATAGATATATATAGATAGATATAGATAGATAGATATGATATAGATAGATAGATAGATAGATAGATAGATAGATATATATAGATATAGATAGATATAGATAGATAGATATATATATAGATATAGATAGATAGATAGATAGATATAGATAGATATAGATAGATAGATATAGATAGATAGATAGATAGATAGATAGATAGATAGATATAGATA
>CM026402.1:65515305-65542805 GCA_014843695.1 Archivesica marissinica
CTCCCATATACATCTAGTGACACTCCCTTATCCATCTAGTGGAACTCCCATATACATCTAGTGACACTCCCATATACATCTAGTGGAACTCCCATATACATCTAGTGACACTCCCATATACACCTAGTGGAACTCCCATATACATCTAGTGGAACTCCCATATACAGCTAGTGGAACTCCCCTATACACCTAGTGGAACTCCCATATACATCTAGTGGAACTCCCATATACATCTAGTGGAACTTCCATATACATCTAGTGGAACTCCCATATACATCTAGTGGAACTCCCATATACATTTAGTGAACTTTCATCCGTAGATAAGTGAATAATCTTGTTTCTTACTTTTAACTACCCAACACAAACAAATCAATGCATTAATAACTCTGGTGTAACTAAATAAATAAAACATATTAAATGAACTAGATGGTTAACTTACTTTTAGTTTCCTTGTATCTCGTATAAAATCCTTCTGATTCTAATCTCGTGGTACTTGTAAATAAACTCGATAGTAAATAAAGTTGTTGGATTACAAGAAATGACTGTGATATAATACATGCAACTTTCCACTGTGGGTATGGCTTCCAGTTGCTCTTCGTGCTGATATATAATAAACCCGGTTCTGGGTGAATGCTTTTTCCATGCAAAACGTCAATCTAAGGGTCCAAACATCACGAAAGGATAACAATAGAAAGATGATTATGTTCTCACCTTTTCGCGAGGCAATCACAGGAAGTGAGACCCTTAAGCATGATGTTTTACAATAGTTAATTAGCTAATTGAATACGTAATCAAGTGGAAAGTGCGAACAATGTAAGATTTCTCAACGAGATATCACCTTTTCCTATCTTTGGTATGATTATGACACGATATATAACGTTCTTCTATTGTTTTCTGCTTGTATTTACAAATAATAGAAGAGTTAAATTGAAATTAAGGGATGGAACATGTATACAGTGTCGATTAGAATCGTGTACGAAAGATGCAGATAAAACGTCGATCTTATCTCACTCGCCCCGCGATAATCTCCCTCTCCCCGCGATAGACGACATTAATAATAGTTGACACATTAAAAACTGTTAAAATGTTACATGGGAACTAGTCAACAATCACCACAATATTGTCTCGCACAATAATTCAACATATTTGTCATGTGTGGTGACACCAGTAGTCTTAAGAATGATTAAGTAAAGGATAACTGACATGTTGATATGTAGACATATCTTGAGTGAAATAAACATGTGTGTGTGTGTGTGTGTGTGTTTTACGTTGATTTATCGTCGCCCATATGAGCGACGCCTCCTGAAGAGATTAGTCATTTTAGATGTTTGGGGGATAGTGCAATGATACAGACAGAGACTCATTCCAGAATCTCTTCTGGTTCTTTTATATGCACGGTGTACAGCACCGACACAAGACCTCGGCTGAAAGAATGTTTATTTTATTTTGGTCAGACCTGATTGGATCGAACCTGCGACCCCTGGATTACCAGTCCAGCGTGTTACCACTGTACTACAGATCCGCCTGTAACATTTTGTATTTTATTGTATTTAGTTTATACAAATTTATTTTAGCTCGATTGCGAAACAAGTTCTTACAACTTATATTAATAACTCTCGAGACCTCATTCCTGATGAAATCCATCGCCACGAGGGAGAGAGAAGAGACAATGTGGAAATTAAATGCCTTGCCTAAGGGCACAATCGTAACGGCTCCAGCGGGGCTCGAACTCCGGACCGTTCGCACCTGAAGCGAACACTCATCCACTGCGCTATCAATACTTCCATTGTATTGTATCATTTATATAAGAATGGAATATGCGATTAGTTCCTGTAGAGCTTTGTTTTACCCAAATGTTTCTTGTTTTGTGTTTCAATCTTATTTAGATAGTGTCCGTTGTAAATAATTATGTACGTCAATCAATTTCGAAGTTGCGTGCATCACCACATCGTTCAGAAACAGGCAGATGCGTGCATCACTACATCGTTCAGAAACAGGCAGATGCGTGCATCACCACCTCGTTCAGAAACAAGCAGATGCGTGCATCACCACCTCGTTCAGAAACAAGCAATAGAGTGCACGTAAATCAAATGACATATAGAAACTGTAATATTCTTGAAGATGAATATCATGTTATGCTATGTTGCCCGATGTACAATGACTTACGTAGAAGCATTCCCAGGTTTTATTCTCATATAGTTAGTATGTATACATGTGTATCCACCTATGCTCGGCGTATTCCTATGCTCGGCGTATTCCTATGCTCGGCGTATTCCTATGCTCGGCGTATTCCTATGCTCGGCGTATTCCTATGCTCGGCGTGTTCCTATGCTCGGCGTATTCCTATGCTCGGCGTATTCCTAGGCTCGGCGTATTCTATGCTCGGCGTGTTCCTATGCTCGGCGTATTCTTTCTATGCTCGGCGTATTCCTATGCTCGGCGTATTCCTTGTCGGGGTATTCCTATGCTCGGCGTATTCCTATGTTCGGCGTATTCCTATGCTCGGCGTATTCCTATGCTCGGCGTATTCCTATGCTCGGCGTATTCCTATGCTCGGCGTATTCCTATGCTCGGCGTATTCCTATGCTCGGCGTATTCCTATGCTCGGCGTATTCCTATGCTCGGCGTATTCCTATGCTCGGCGTATTCCTATGCTCGGCGTATTCCTATGCTGGCGTATTCCTATGCTCGGCGTATTCCTATGCTTGGCGTATTCCTATGCTCGCGTATTCCTATGCTCGGAGTATTCCTATGCTTGGCGTATTCCTATGCTCGCGTATTCCTATGCTCGCGTATTCCTATGCTCGGCGTATTCCTATGCTCGGCGTGTGGTATTCCTATGCTCGGCGTATTCCTATGCTCGGCGTATTCCTATGCTCGGCGTATTCCTATGCTCGGCGTGTTCCTATGCTCGGCGTATTCCTATGCTTGGCGTATTCCTATGCTCGGCGTATTCCTATGCTCGGCGTATTCCTATGCTCGGCGTGTTTTCCATTTTCATCCGTATTTAAAATATTTATATAGTTCTAGGCTAATTTCGCTGACAGAGCTGAAGCATGGTTCAATAACATTCCGTTGAGTGTATCGGTAGGTTGGTGCAATTGTCACGTGACTGGTCCAGCAGACGAATATAAACAAGCAAATCATTGGGAGAATATTTCCACCAAAACTGATACGGTGTGTGAGCATTTCAGGTAGCCAACCGAATTAAAAAAATCTACACCTAACACGACAAATAGTTCCTATACCATTTCTGATGTGTTTTACGTTTTATTTATCGTCGCTACCGGTTGCCCATATGAGCGACGCCTCCTGAAGAGATTAGTCATTTTAGATTTTGGAGGATAGTGTAATGGTACACAGAGAGAGAGACCCATTCCAGAGTCTCATCTGGTTCTTTTACGTGCACGGTGTAAAGCACCGACACGAGACCTCGGTTTAACGTCCCATCTGAAAGACTGTTAATTTTTTAGGGTCAGACGGGGGATCGAACCTGCGATCCCTGGATTACCAGTCCAGCGTGTTACCACTGGGCTATAGATCCGTCTGTATTAAGACCAATACGTGTTTTATTCAATGATGTACTATATCAAAATAAGATATTCAACAATTTATGGTGGATAAATAAAAAATAACATGTACACCATGCATAGGTGCCCTGAAGTTATCAGTTCCCCATATAAACCGGTGCCGACCCAACACCGTTGCGATAGCTGTATTGTGCAGCAGCAAGGTCACGTGATAAGCTAAAACTGCGAACAAGAGTGTTTTGAAAGTTGTTTTCACGACTTAAGAAAATAATAATATACGTGTGTTTTACGTTTATTTGTCGTCGCTACCGGTTGACAATATGAGCGACGCCTCCTGAACAGATTAGTCAGTTTAGACTGTTGGCGATTAGTGCAATGGTACAGACAGAGACCCATTCCAGAATACCCTCTGGTTATTTTACGTGCGTGCGTGCGTGCGTGCTACGTTTATTTATCGTCGCTACCGGTTACCCATATAAGCGACGCCTCCTGAAGTTTAGGTTTTTGGAGGATAGTGCAATGATACAGTGTATAGTGTTGTTGTTACAATAACTTATATCAGTGAACATGTAAACCAATCATGTGACTGTAAATGTTGTATCATGAACTAAACTAGTATATTGAGGTTTGTGGAATAAAACTTACCAAACTTACAATATAGTTATTGAGAAATCGAATTATAACATTACTAATACGTTAGAATTTGCTTGTGGTCGTGTACCTATCCGGTAGGACAATACACCAGAGAGTGGTCGTGTACCTATGCGGTAGGACAATACACCAGAGAGTGGTCGTGTACCTATCCGGTAGGACAATGCACCAGGGAGTGGTCGTGTACCTATCCGATAGGACAATGCACCAGAGAGTGGTCGTGTACCTATCCGGTAGGACAATACACCAGGGAATGGTCGTGTACCTATCCGGTAGGACAATACACCAGGGAGTGGTCGTGTACCTATCCGGTAGGACAATGCACCAGGGAGTGGTCGTGTACCTATCCGGTAGGACAATTCACCAGGTAGTGGTCGTGTACCTATCCGGTAGGACAATACACAACAACAACAACAATAATGTATTGCATAAAACATAGTCATATGCTTATAGCAAATACACAATATATATGAGTAGACAGTCATGGATTTTCAGAGAAGTGCTTAACAAATACAAATAATTTTAATTGTGTAATGAAGTTACTTTCTTAGTAAATTTGCAAAGTAAATAAATTTGGACAGTTTTAATAATAATTCTTTTGATTCGGCTGTTAAAAGGTTGGTCAATTTTTGTAACGTAGGCCAGGTATAGTAATATCTTTTAAAATACTTGTGTCTTAAGTCAGTATATTTAGGGCATATTAGGAGAAAATGAAATTCATTTTCTATCATATTCATATTGCATTGAGTACATAGTCGTTGGTGCCTAGGTAAATTTAAGTAACGTCCCTTTTCTATAAAAAGATCATGTGATGATGTTCTAAATTTAGTTAGTGTTGTTCTATATTTACTTTCAGTTATGATATTCAGATATGATTCAAATTTAAAAGAATGTTTAAATAAACAATATGTTTCTAGTCGTGTTGAATTATTTAATGTTGAATACCAGCTTTGTTGATATATATCTAGTAGTCTTTGTTTGATTTCATTAAAATTTAGTAACATATTAAACTGATGCTGCCAAAGATATGTTAGACCACATTGATCTAGAATAATTTTAATTTGATAAGCCCAGTTGTTTTTATTATAAGTAAGTCCAGTATCAGTATCTGTTTTTAACATTTTATATGTTTTAAATAATAATGATCTATCACTGAGAGTTAATAGTTTAATCCAATATTTAATCATTAAAAGTTTACGACGTACACACATGGGAGTTCTTCCAAGTTCACCGTATAATGCATCTAGATTTGTTGAGCGTCAAACTTTTCTACAGAATTTAGAGTGTAAGGATTCAACATCTGGACCCAAGTGATACCCCCAGATTTCAGCAGAATAGTTTAATATCGGTGCGACAAGAGTGTCAAATAATTGCGTTTGCTTTGAAACTGATAAATCTAACTGATTGTAAACAATAAACAGATTATGAATGGAATACGAGGTATGTTGTGCTACTCATTTTTTGCGTACGATTCCAGTTACCGTTTTTAAATAAATGAACTCCAAGATACTTAAATGACATAACAACTTCTATAAGTGAATTATAAATATAGACTTTACTTATACTCTGTTTATTCGGTCAAACATTTTTTCCCAGTCTAAAAATGCGACATACAGTTTTTTCTTACTACCTAATGTTTTAGAAATTAGGGCGTGCAAAATAAAAATACAATCTGTTGTAGACTTACCTTTCTGGAAATCGAATTGATTATCGATTAACTTATTGTGTTTCTCAGACCAATTTGTAAGACGATTGACTAAAAGTTTCAAATATATTTTTGCCAAAATATTACTCAATGTTATTCCCCTATAATTTTTGGCCTCATTACAGTTACCACCTTTAAATATGGGCACAATAATACCTTGGCTCCAACTTTCAGGAATTATTCCATCGGATACTATTGTGTTATAAAGATTTAATATAAATGGTGAGATAATGTCAAATGAATGCTTAAATACTTCTGCGATAATGTCAGTTCCTGGACTTTGAGTTATTTTGAGAATAAACTGCTGCTTTAAGTTCGGATAATGAAAACTCGGCATCTAAATCTTCATCCATTGCAATATTTTCATCAGGTAACACATCTGCGTCCGCCTGTGGCTGAGAACCATACAGGTTATTAAAATGGGCATATAAATCATTTATATTTAAATATGAAGACACTGAAGGATGTTGGGCTTGATTTTGCCAACTCAATAATACGTGTGCTCTCTATTTTTTTTAAATTTGATTTATATTTGCTTTTAATTTTTATATACTTGCGTTTATTATCAAGAAAACTAACTTTATTTTCTGAAGTTTTATTTCGGATATAATTATGTATTTCTTGCTTTATTGTACGATTTGCGTGCCTCATAACAGTTCTGATTAAACCACTGTTTTTTACCGTTAAACTTTCTTGATTTTTTTATATTTGTATTGTGTGGTTTCCCAAACACGCTAAATGCATGATTTCGCATATAATCTGTAACGGAATTTACTGACTCATCAATGCTACTATTATTTAAGTTATCAGTAATCCGTTGCAATGTTGTACTATTATCGAGAAGATTAATTCGGAATGTTTCAATGCGCGTGACATCCCATACTAGGACTACTTTTGGGGCGGTGCTATCACCACATGATTCGCTTTCGGATTGTGGGCGTACACGTTTTATACAAATATTAAGTGCGCAGTTGTCCGAAAATTCATTTGGTGACATGACCTGAAAATTGTGTATATTAATAATGTCTTCATATTTGAGTAAAAAATAATCTACCAGGGAGTGGTCGTGTACCTATCCGGTACGACAATACACAATACCGGAATAAGAAAAATAATAGCATTGTATGTGTGTGTATGTTTGAACAATTACAATAGGTGCATACAGATTAAGATATGGTTAAGCATTTTGATTGGCCGCCATTTTCCAGTTCCTATTAACATTTCGACTGTTTACTCATGTGCTAAATATTACTGACTGTATGAGTCACATCGCGAATGACATAAAATCCTTCATATCTTGGAAATGTTTAAATCGTACGCGATTAAAGGAGTATGTACATTTGTTCGTATTTCAGATCTTAATTTCAATTTAGCTCTTCTATTATTTGTAAATACAAGCAGAAAACAATAGAAGAACATTATATATCGTGTCATAATCATACCAATGATAGGAAAAGGCGATATCTCGTTGAGAAATCTTACATTGTTCGCACTTTCCACTTGATTACGTATTCAATTAGCTAATTAACTATTGTAAAACATCATGCTTAAGGGTCTCACTTCCTGTGATTGCCTCGCGAAAAGGTGAGAACATAATCATCTTTCTATTGTTATCCTTTCGTGATGTTTGGACCCTTAGATTGACGTTTTGAGTGGAAAAAGCATTCGCTCAGAACCGGGTTTATTATATATCGGCATGAAGAGCAACTGGAAGCCATACCCACAGTGGAAAGTTGCATGTATTATATCACAGTCATATCTTGTAATCCTACAACTTTATTTACTGTCGAGTTTATTTACAAGTACCACGAGATTAGTTACAAGTACCACGAGATTAGTTACAAGTACCACGATATTAGAATCAGAAGGATTTTATACGAGATACAAGGAAATTGAAAGTAAGTAATGTTGCTTTAACAAATATTACACTTATTTATTTACTTTAACATAACCGGTATGGATCTCTAGTTTGTATATCAGTCAATGCTATATAACAGTATGTATACATAATGCTAAACATTATACAATAATACAAATGTGATGCACAGTAACGAATGTGATACACAGTAACGAATGTGACACACAGTGACGAATGTGACAAACAGTAACGAATATGGTACACAATAACGAATGTGACACACAGTAACGAATGTGACAAACAGTAACGAATGTGACAAATAGTAACGAATGTGGTACACAATAACGAATGTGACACACAGTAACGAATGTGACAAACAGTAACGAATGTGACAAACACTAACGAATGTGACACACAGTAACGAATATGACAAACAGTAACGAATGTGACAAACACTAACGAATGTGACACACAGTAACGAATATGACAAACAGTAACGAATGTGACAAACACTAACGAATGTGACACACAGTAACGAATGTGACAAACAGTAACGAATGTGACAAACACTAACGAATGTGACACACAGTAACGAATATGACAAACAGTAACGAATGTGACAAACACTAACGAATGTGACACACAGTAACGAATGTGACAAACAGTAACGAATGTGGCAAACACTAACGAATGTGACACACAGTAACGAATATGACAAATAGTAACGAATGTAGTACACAGTAACAAATGTGACGAACAGTAACGAATGTGGTACACAATAACGAATGTGACAAACAGTAACCATTGTGGTACACAATAACGAATGTGACAAACAGTAACGAATGTGACAAACAGTAACCATTGTGGTACACAATAACGAATGTGACAAACAGTAACGAATGTGGCACACAGTAACGAATGTGACAAACAGTAAAGAATGTGACACACAGTAACGAATGTGACACACAGTAACGAATATGATACACAGTAACGAATGTGACAAACAGTAACGAATATGATACACAGTAACGAATGTGACACACAGTAACGAATGTGACAAACAGTAACGAATGTGGCACACAGTAACGAATATGACAAACAGTAACGAATGCTCTTGTCCGATCAACACAGTCGTGTACACATACACCTACAGTAGTGTCCGATCAACACAGTCGTGTATACATACACCTACAGTAGTGTCCGATCAACACAGTCGTGTACATACACCTACAGTAGTGTCCGATAAACACAGTCTTGTACATACACCTACAGTAGTGTCCGATCAGCACAGTCGTGTACATACACCTACAGTAGTGTCCGACCAACACAGTATTGTACATACACCTACAGTAGTGTCCGATCAACACAGTCTTGTACATACACCTACAGTAGTGTCCGATCAGCACAGTCGTGTACATACACATACAGTAGTATCCGATCAACACAGTCGTGTACATACACCTACAGTAGTGTCCGATCAACACAGTCTTGTACATACACCTACAGTAGTGTCCGATCAGCACAGTCGTGTACATACACATACAGTAGTATCCGATCAACACAGTCGTGTACATACACCTGCAGTAGTGTCCGATACAACTTCTATTTTAATTTCAATGTTTTACTGGTCTATATACAGTTTTACAACTGACGTTTTTTGTCATTACATTTTTACATCTTGATACATTGTGTTGCCATAGACCTTTCGTCATTAAATGTTTTCTTTAAATTTTTATTAAAACTATCTTGTATGCAATATACCTAACCCGGCGCGAAATAACCTGAACTGTGCTGAAGCGCCGTTACACCAAATACTCACTAACTCACTAGGGGGCCTGCAACTCTAATGAACAAATACATGTTTGTAAATAAAACTTCTATTTTTGTTATCAAATAGAAAAAGGGCATCGCATAAACTCCGGAGACCGCATAAACAATTACCTATTCTGACAAAGTCATGACAACTTAGCCAGGAGCTGCAATTTTCCAAACCCAAGAGGAAATGGGCCGACAATCCATGTGATTTATGGAAACTTTGGCAACAAATAATGTGGTGTTGATACATTTAGTGGGGGCCTTATGCTGTGTGCATTGACATTTGAACGGAACAAACGCATAGTTAGTCAAGTAATAAAGGCTAGTGTGATCTTTTTTCTATTAATATTTCAAACACCAGTCATATGTCGTTGAGACCAAATGTTTATTATTTTAAAACTTCAAAACTGATTTGTATTATCTATCTATTTTATGTGAATAGAATTGTATTTTCAAGTAATTGAAAACTGCCGTGGCATGCGTCTGTGTTCCGTGTATTATTGTACAACTATGTAATACATTGTATTTGTATTTGAGTGGATGACATTATCAGAGTGGATCACACATACATTAAGCGTTAATTAAGGAGAATATACCTTATACGACATGACTTGACCCCGAGGTCCAAAACAAGTACATTGGACAGAGATATCTATGCCCCAGCGTGCTTTATTACTATTTGAATGTCTTACTTTACACGACTTATGGTACAATTAGATCAAATCTTAGATGCTTTGACAACTTAATTAATAAGCACTGATATTGTGGGATGGTCACTGGCAATATCCGCGTTAATGATACAATTATTGGCAGGTGGCTTCAGATGTTTACAGAAAAACTAGAATACATATGTGACATGTGAAGGGTTTATGTTATAGGTTAATACAGCATGACATTGTTCACTGGATATAATATGATCAAATAGATGCTCTTATAGATGCTGTGCACATCTTGCATATAGAGTACTTGTGGGTAATCTGTGAGTGTTATACGTTTATTTATCGTCGCTACCGGTTGCCCGTATGTGCGACGCCTCCCGAAGAGATTATTCATTTTAGATTTTTGGAGGATAGTGCAATAATACAGATAGAGACCAATTCCAGAGTCTCCTCTGGTTCTTTAGCGTGCACGGTATAAATCACCGACACAAGACCTCGGTTTAAAGTCCCATCTGAAAGAATTTTATTAGGGAGATAATCTGCGATCCGTGGATTACCAGTCCAACATGTTAACCACAGGACTACATATCCGTCTGTTTAATTGGGTAAGATATACTAGGTATATATCGTATAGTACTACGTAAATGACAGTAACCTTGTAATCGGGGCACCTACAATCTACATGCTGTTATATAAATTGTAATCCGGGCACCTATTATCTACATACTGTTATATACATTGTTGCTTTTAACATGCTAACATAGTGTGGAAATATATTCTGAAAAGTGAAGTAGAGTGTTCAAAATTCACGTGGGGACATACACTTATTTATTTAAATCACGTGTGCGGACATATATACTGTATTTATTTAAATCACGTGTACGGACATATATACTTTATTTATTTAAATCACGTGTGCGGACATATATACTTTATTTATTTAAATCACGTGTGCGGACATATATACTTTATTTATTTAAATCACGTGTGCGGACATATATACTTTATTTATCTAAGTCACGTGTGCGGACATATATACTTTATTTATTTAAATCACGTGTGCGGACATATATGCTTTATTTATTTAAATCACGTGCTGACATATATACTTTATTTATTTAAATCACGTGCGGACATATATACTTTATTTATTTAAATCACGTGTGCGGACATATATGCTTTATTTATTTAAATCACGTGCTGACATATATACTTTATTTATTTAAATCACGTGTGCGGACATATATGCTTTATTTATTTAAATCACGTGCTGACATATATACTTTATTTATTTAAATCACGTGTGCGGACATATATACTTTATTTATTTAAATCACGTGTGCGGACATATATACTTTATTTATTTAAATCACGTGTGCGGACATATATGCTTTATTTATTTAAATCACGTGCTGACATATATACTTTATTTATTTAAATCACGTGTGCGGACATATACACTTTATTTATATATACATGTATACAGCTACAAAAGACAATACCAGTGTTAATGGTATACCTATAGAATACTAATTGTCTTTGCTTATTGGACATACACTGTCTCTATAAACTTACCAGCACAATCGTACAAGTATATCTCTATAACTGTATAGCACAATCGTACAGGTATATATCTATAAACGTACAGCACAGTCGTACAGGTATATCTCTATAAACTTACAGCATAATCGTACAGGTATATCTCTATAAACATACAGCACAGTCGTACAGGTATACCTCTATAAACTTACAGCACACTCGTACATGTAGATTACTATAAACTTATAGCACAATCGTAAGGTAGACCTCTATAAACGCACAACGCAATCGTACATGTATATCTCTATAAACATACAGCACAATCGTACAGGTATATCTCTATAAACATACAGCACATTCGTAAGGTAGACCTCTATAAACATACAGCACAGTCGTACAGGTATATCTCTATAAACTTACATCGCAATCGTACAGGTATATCTCTATAAACATACAGCACAATCGTACAGGTATATCTCTATAAACATACAGCACAATCGTAAGGTAGACCTCTATAAACATACAGCACAGTCGTACAGGTATATCTCTATAAACTTACATCGCAATCGTACAGGTATATTTCTATAAACTTACATCGCAATCGTACAGGTATATCTCTATAAACTTACATCGCAATCGTACAGGTATATCTCTATAAACTTACATCGCAATCGTACAGGTGGACCTCTATAAACTTACAGTGCAATCGTACAGGTATATCTCTATAAACTTACAGCACAATCATACAGGTATATCTCTATAAACTTACAGCGCTATATCGTACAGGTATATCTCTATAAACATACATCGCAATCGTACAGGTATATCTCTATAAACTTACATCGCAATCGTACAGGTATAACTCTATAAACTTACATCGCAATCGTACAGGTGGACCTCTATAAACTTACAGCGCAATCGTACAGGTATATCTCTATAAACTTACAGCACAGTCGTACAGGTATATCTCTATAAACTTACAGCGCTATCCTACAGGTATATCTCTATAAACTTACAGCGCAATCGTACAGGTGGACCTCTATAAACTTACATCGCAATCGTACAGGTATACCTCTATAAACGTACAGCACACTCGTACAGGTATACCTCTATAAACGTACATCGCAATCGTACAGGTATATCTCTATAAACATACATCGCAATCGTACAGGTATATCTCTATAAACTTACAGCACAATCGTACAGGTATATCTCTATAAACATACATCGCAATCGTACAGGTATACCTCTATAAACGTACAGCACAATCGTACAGGTATATCTCTATAAACATACAGCACAATCGTACAGGTATATCTCTATAAACATGCGGACCTCTATAAACTTACAGTACAATCATACAGGTGGACCTCTATAAACGTACAGCACAATTATACAGGTGAACCTCTATAAACATACAGCACAATTATACAGGTGGACCTCTATAAACTTACAGCACAATCATACAGGTGGACCTCTATAAACTTACAATGCAATCGTACAGGTGGACCTATATAAACGTACAGCGCAATTATACAGGTGGACCTCTATAAACTTACAGCACAATCATACAGGTGGACCTATATAAACGTACAGCGCAATCGTACAGGTGGTCCTCTATAAACTTACAATGCAATCGTACAGGTGGACCTCTATAAACTTACAATGCAATCGTACAGGTGGACCTCTATAAACGTACATCACAATTATACAGGTAGACCTCTATAAACTTACAATGCAATCGTACAGGTGGACCTCTATAAACGTACAGCGCAATCATACAGGTCGACCTCTATAAACTTACTGCGCAATCGTGCAGGTAGACTTCTATAAACGTACAGCACAATCATACAGGTGGATCTCTATAAACTTACAGCACAATCATACAGGTGGATCTCTATAAACTTACAGCACAATCATACAGGTGGATCTCTATAAACGTACAGCAAAATCATACAGGTGGATCTCTATAAACTTACAGCACAATCATACAGGTGGATCTCTATAAACGTACAGCACAATCATACAGGTGGATCTCTATAAACATACAGCACAATTAAACATGTGGACCTCTATAAACGTACAGCACAATTATACAGGTGGACCTCTATAAACGTACAGCACAATTATACAGGTGGACCTCTATAAACGTACAGCACAATTAAACATGTGGACCTCTATAAACGTACAGCACAATTATACAGGTGGACCTCTATAAACGTACAACACAATTATACAGGTGGATCTCTATAAACTTACAGCGCAATCGTACAGGTGGACCTCTATAAACGTACAGCACAATTATACAGGTGGACCTCTATAAACATGTGGACCTCTATAAACGTACAGCACAATTATACAGGTGGACCTCTATAAACGTACAGCACAATTATACAGGTGGACCTCTATAAACATACAGCACAATTATACAGGTGGACCTCTATAAACTTACAGCGCAATTATACAGATGGACCTCTATAAACGTACAGCGCAATCGTACAGGTGGACCTCTATAAACTTACAATGCAATCGTACAGGTGGACCTCTATAAACTTACAATGCAATCGTACAGGTGGACCTCTATAAACTTACAGCACAATCGTACAGGTGGATCTCTATAAACTTACAGCGCAATTATACAGGTGGACCTCTATAAACATACAGCACAATCATACAGGTATATCTCTATAAACATGCGGACCTCTATAAACTTACAGTACAATCATACATGTGGACCTCTATAAACGTACAGCACAATTATACAGGTGAACCTCTATAAACATACAGCACAATTATACAGGTGGACCTCTATAAACTGACAGCACAATCATACAGGTGGACCTCTATAAACTTACAATGCAATCGTACAGGTGGCCCTATATAAACGTACAGCGCAATTATGCAGGTGGACCTCTATAAACTTACAGCACAATCATACAGGTGGACCTCTATAAACGTACAGCGCAATCGTACAGGTGGTCCTCTATAAACTTACAATGCAATCGTACAGGTGGACCTCTATAAACTTACAATGCAATCGTACAGGTGGACCTCTATAAACGTACAGCACAATTATACAGGTAGACCTCTATAAACTTACAATGCAATCGTACATGTGTACCTCTATAAACGTACAGCACACTTATACAGGTAGATCTCTATAAACATATAGCACAATTATACAGGTGGATCTCTATAAACTTACAGCACAATTATACAGGTGGATCTCTATAAATTTACAGCACAATCATACAGGTGGATCTCTATAAACGTACAGCACAATTATACAGGTGGACCTCTATAAACGTACAGCGCAATCATACAGGTCGACCTCTATAAACTTACTGCGCAATCGTGCAGGTAGACTTCTATAAACGTACAGCACAATCATACAGGTGGATCTCTATAAACGTACAGCACAATCATACAGGTGGATCTCTATAAACTTACAGCACAATCATACACGTGGATCTCTATAAACTTACAGCACAATCATACAGGTGGATCTCTATAGACGTACAGCACAATCATACAGGTGGATCTCTATAAACGTACAGCACAATCATACAGGTGGATCTCTATAAACGTACAGTACAATCATACAGGTGGATCTCTATAAACATACAGCACAATTAAACATGTGGACCTCTATAAACGTACAGCACAATTATACAGGTGGACCTCTATAAACGTACAGCACAATTAAACATGTGGACCTCTATAAACGTACAGCACACTTATACAGGTGGACCTCTATAAACGTACAGCACAATTATACAGGTGGACCTCTATAAACGTACAACACAATTATACAGGTGGATCTCTATAAACTTACAGCGCAATCGTACAGGTGGACCTCTATAAACGTACAGCACAATTATACAGGTGGACCTCTATAAACATGTGGACCTCTATAAACGTACAGCACAATTATACAGGTAGATCTCTATAAACATACAGCACAATTATACAGGTGGATCTCTATAAACATACAGCACAATTATACAGGTGGATCTCTATAAATTTACAGCACAATCATACAGGTGGATCTCTATAAACGTACAGCACAATTATACAAGTGGACCTCTATAAACGTACAGCGCAATCATACAGGTCGACCTCTATAAACTTACTGCGCAATCGTGCAGGTAGACTTCTATAAACGTACAGCACAATCATACAGGTGGATCTCTATAAACGTACAGCACAATCATACAGGTGGATCTCTATAAACTTACAGCACAATCATACAGGTGGATCTCTATAAACTTACAGCACAATCATACAGGTGGATCTCTATAAACGTACAGCACAATCATACAGGTGGATCTCTATAAACGTACAGCACAATCATACAGGTGGATCTCTATAAACGTACAGTACAATCATACATGTGGATCTCTATAAACATACAGCACAATTAAACATGTGGACCTCTATAAACGTACAGCACAATTATACAGGTGGACCTCTATAAACGTACAGCACAATTAAACATGTGGATCTCTATAAACGTACAGCACAATTATACAGGTGGACCTCTATAAACGTACAGCACAATTAAACATGTGGACCTCTATAAACGTACATCACAATTATACAGGTGGACCTCTATAAACGTACAACACAATTATACAGGTGGATCTCTATAAACTTACAGCGCAATCGTACAGGTGGACCTCTATAAACGTACAGCACAATTATACAGGTGGACCTCTATAAACATGTGGACCTCTATAAACGTACAGCACAATTATACAGGTGGACCTCTATAAACGTACAGCACAATTATACAGGTGGACCTCTATAAACATACAGCACAATTATACAGGTGGACCTCTATAAACTTACAGCGCAATTATACAGATGGACCTCTATAAACGTACAGCGCAATCGTACAGGTGGACCTCTATAAACTTACAATGCAATCGTACAGGTGGACCTCTATAAACTTACAATGCAATCGTACAGGTGGACCTCTATAAATTTACAGCACAATCGTACAGGTGGATCTCTATAAACTTACAGCGCAATTATACAGGTGGACCTCTATAAACTTACAGCACAATCATACAGGTGGACCTCTATAAACGTACAGCGCAATCGTACAGGTGGTCCTCTATAAACTTACAATACAATCGTACAGGTGGACCTCTATAAACTTACAATGCAATCGTACAGGTGGACCTCTATAAACGTACAGCACAATTATACAGGTAGACCTCTATAAACTTACAATGCAATCGTACATGTGTACCTCTATAAACGTACAGCACACTTATACAGGTAGATCTCTATAAACATACAGCACAATTATACAGGTGGATCTCTATAAACTTACAGCACAATTATACAGGTGGATCTCTATAAATTTACAGCACAATCATACAGGTGGATCTCTATAAACGTACAGCACAATTATACAGGTGAACCTCTATAAACGTACAGCGCAATCATACAGGTCGACCTCTATAAACTTACTGCGCAATCGTGCAGGTAGACTTCTATAAACGTACAGCACAATCATACAGGTGGATCTCTATAAACTTACAGCACAATCATACAGGTGGATCTCTATAAACTTACAGCACAATCATACAGGTGGATCTCTATAAACGTACAGCACACTCATACAGGTGGATCTCTATAAACGTACAGCACAATCATACAGGTGGATCTCTATAAACGTACAGTACAATCATACAGGTGGATCTCTATAAACATACAGCACAATTAAACATGTGGACCTCTATAAACGTACAGCACAATTATACAGGTGGACCTCTATAAACGTACAGCACAATTAAACATGTGGACCTCTATAAACGTACAGCACAATTATACAGGTGGACCTCTATAAACGTACAGCACAATTAAACATGTGGACCTCTATAAACGTACAGCACAATTATACAGGTGGACCTCTATAAACGTACAACACAATTATACAGGTGGATCTCTATAAACTTACAGCGCAATCGTACAGGTGGACCTCTATAAACGTACAGCACAATTATACAGGTGGACCTCTATAAACGTACAGCACAATTATACAGGTGGACCTCTATAAACATACAGCACAATTATACAGGTGGACATCTATAAACTTACAGCGCAATTATACAGATGGACCTCTATAAACGTACAGCGCAATCGTACAGGTGGACCTCTATAAACTTACAATGCAATCGTACAGGTGGACCTCTATAAACTTACAGCACAATCGTACAGGTGGATCTCTATAAACTTACAGCGCAATTATACAGGTGGACCTCTATAAACGTACAGCGCAATCGTACAGGTGGACCTCTATAAACTTACAGCGCAATCATACAGGTGGACCTCTATAAACTTACAATGCAATCGTACAGGTGGACCTCTATAAACGTACAGCGCAATCGTACAGGTGGACCTCTATAAACATACAGCACAATTATACAGGTGGACCTCTATAAACTTACAGCGCAATTATACAGGTGGACCTCTATAAACGTACAGCGCAATCGTACAGGTGGACCTCTATAAACTTACAGCGCAATCATACAGGTATATCTCTATAAACTTACAGCGCAATCATACATGTGGACCTCTATAAACATACAGCACGATCGTACAGGTATATCTCTATAAACTTACAGCGCAATCATACATGTGGACCTCTATAAACATACAGCACAATCATACAGGTATATCTCTATAAACTTACAGTACAATTATACAGGTAGACCTCTATAAACGTACAGCACAATTATACAGGTGGACCTCTATAAACTTACAGCACAATTATACAGGTGGACCTCTATAAACATACTGCACAATTATACAGGTGGACCTATATAAACTTACAGCACAATTATACAGATGGACCTATATAAGCTCACAGCGCAATCGTACAGGTGGATCTCTATAAACTTACGGGTCAATCGATTGCTAAACAACTTCTTGCAAATTCTGACGATACATTGTAAGTGCATTGCCTAAGGGCACAATGGTAGCGGCTACAGCTGAGCGCGAAACGGCGGGCCTCACACCTGAAGCGAGCACGGCTTATGTATATTTACATTTCATGTTATTTTCTCTCTTCAGATGGCAGACTCTACACGGTTTAAGCTGCAGGAAATTCCATTCGTCATTGACGGGCGGTCTATTATCAAGGGCGTTACTAAGCATACCACGTGCGCTGATGTCATCAACAGATTGCCGAACCTACACGCCCCTTTAGCCGTATTTGAATCTGTCGACGGGATCGAAAAGGAGCTTCAAGGCAAAAAGAAGTTGTTGAAAGTGTGGCGCGCTCATGGTTCTTCTAAAACAGTTACATTTGTGATAAAAATGTCGCATGCTGTGAACATGGGGAAGAAACATACATGGAAACAGTTCCCAGGGCGAAAACAGTGTGTCAAACAAGGCACGAAACGCGCTCAAGAGAAAGAACTATCTAAAGATACTCTGAAGAATGTTTCAGATCTCGCTTTCTATATTAGATACCAGAAAACGAAAGTTCAAGCACTGAATACAAAAATGGAAAATACACATCGAAGAAGTGATGAAAGTAGATTCATAAGAGGAATGTCACATAACGCATCTGTCAACAGTATGGACGCTTTCCTAGCCAAGACGGATTTGAACGAAATGGAACATTTTCTAAATTTCTGCGGTGAAGTTACGGCTGAAAAACTTGGACATGGTAAATCTGTTAGACAATCTGTACGCCAGCCGGCGAAGAAATTCACTAGAGAACCAAAACAAGCGACAAGTAAGTCATGTTTTGGCAAGAATGAAAAGCATATGACTCAGAGCAGTCTCGCGTCTACGAGACTTGGACTAAAGCAGAAATTCTCATCTAACGGTAAAGTACTAACGACATCTGCGACGACACTTAGTTCAACTGATACCGGATATAATTCAGTTAGTAGTGCAAGTCAGACTTCATCAGACGACACAACATTTGAGAAACCAGTGGTTGCTTCTAGCATGCCTAAGCATCGTACATTTGTGCTCTCCGACTTGACGGATGGTACACCACGTCACAGTACACCTGTTGTTCCTGGACGCAATCATAAACGCATAGCAGACGACATCGACAATACATTCACTTCAGATTGCACTCTTACAACAGACAAACTGGAACAGTTTGACGAGTTTCAAGGGAAAGACATACTTCTTCAGAAATTCATGGCAGACCAGACATCATCGTCACTAAGATACACCGGAAGTGATATTTATATTTCGCCGGATATGAAAAGGAAACGCACAGATATATACAGTATGCCAGTGTTCAGTGACCAAGAAGAAAAATGTCGCTTTTACTGGAGCCAGTATTGTGATTCTGACTCTGATTCCGACAGTGAAATTTCCCAGCAGTCCCTGGATGTTGCCTTTGACGCCGGTCAGACTGTTGACGACGAATCCACGAAACATTCGCTGAAACGTCTGAGACGTGAGTCGGCCATTTCCAATTTAAATCGCTTCTCTCTACTATCACGTGATATTGGACTGGATACATTTAGCGCAGAAAACTGCTTTGATTTCTCGTTTGATTGTTCTTTCCCAAGAATGGACGAGTCCCAGTCTGTGGATGTTAGTCGTAACCTTAGTTACAGTTTTGACGAGAGTGACAGTGATACTGAAGCTAGTCTAGACAGATGTATGAACGACGGTACAGCGGAGGTACCTACATGTTCATGGAAGGATGATGTTAACAAGAGTAGTTCAGTAAGGAGCGATGGCCTCGTGGCATTATCGCGAGGCAGTTTAAATGATTACAGAGAACTGGAAATAGTTATATAGAACTTAAATTTAGTAGATATTACCAAGACTACAGATACACAGAGATGAACAGTTGCAACTATTGAGTGATTTATGTGTATCTTATGCAGCTCTTTATGTTTTCAAAGTTTATATTTGTAAATATCGTGTAAATTGTACATATGTAAACACTGTTAAACTGATGCATTACATATGTAATGCGTGTTAGGTATTTTGTAAAGAGTATATTTACATAATTATATAATAAAACAATAAAAAATAAAAGTTCGGATGTGAATTGTTTATCACTGTCAAAATGTATACGCCATTTTAAGTAGCTCGCTTTCCAATTCTTAGGATTAATATTAATGTATTTTCTTTTGTTTTTAAATTGAAAAAATAAGAAAGTATATGTCATGCGCAGTATATGTCATGCGCAGTATATGTCCTGCACAGTATATGTCCTGCACAGTATATGTCATGCATAGTATATGTCATGCACAGTATATGTCCTGCACAGTATATGTCATGCACAGTATATGTCATACGCAGTATATGTCATGCACAGTATATGTCATGCGCAGTATATGTCATGCGTATTTCTGGAACGTCCTTAACTGTTCGCATTATAAATATCACTACATTTGAATCCATAAAAACGGTTAGTATTTTGCTTTGTCTATGTGTCAACAGGTTTATTTTTAACTAACTTTCATAGTTTATAATATAGATAACACATTTATGTGATTTAGTTCAAGTTGACTTCTGACAACCAACTCGGGCAACAACTCCCACAGCAGTGCTCTAAATACAACCAACTCCCACAGCAGTGCTCTAAATACAACCAACTCCCACAGCAGTGCTCTAAATACAACCAACTCCCACAGCAGTGCTCTAAATACAACCAACTCCCACAGCAGTGCTCTAAATACAACCAACTCCCACAGCAGTGCTCTAAATACAACCAACTCCCACAGCAGTGCTCTAAATACAACCAACTCCCACAGCAGTGCTCTAAATACAACCAACTCCCACAGCAGTGCTCTAAATACAACCAACTCCCACAGCAGTGCTCTAAATACAACCAACTCCCACAGCAGTGCTCTAAATACAACCAACTCCCACAGCAGTGCTCTAAATACAACCAACTCCCAATGCAGTGCTCTAAATACAACCAACTCCCACAGCAGTGCTCTAAATACAACCAACTCCCACAGCAGTGCTCTAAATACAACCAACTCCCACAGCAGTGCTCTAAATACAACCAACTCCCACAGCAGTGCTCTAAATACAACCAACTCCCAATGCAGTGCTCTAAATACAACCAACTCCCACAGCAGTGCTCTAAATACAACCAACTCCCACAGCAGTGCTCTAAATACAACCAACTCCCACAGCAGTGCTCTAAATACAACCAACTCCCACAGCAGTGCTCTAAATACAACCAACTCCCACAGCAGTGCTCTAAATACAACCAACTCCCACAGCAGTGCTCTAAATACAACCAACTCCCACAGCAGTGCTCTAAATACAACCAACTCCCACAGCAGTGCTCTAAATACAACCAACTCCCACAACAGTGCTCTAAATACAACCAACTCCCACAGCAGTGCTCTAAATACAACCAACTCCCACAACAGTGCTCTAAATACAACCAACTCCCACAGCAGTGCTCTAAATACAACCAACTAGGATTTATTCTTTATTTCAGTCTCATCGTTGTACAATACATACAATATATACAACAAATTATCGTGGCAAAGTACAACACCATTCATTATAAAAGAATTATAAGAGACTAATCTAATCACAGATAATCAAACTATTACAGGCTTGTTCTGAAAGTCAGTTTCATATATAAATGAGGCTTTCTCTAAGAGAACAGCTCTCAAATCATCATACAGTGAACATTCTAATAATGCATGGCTGTCATCTTCTAATACATTACAGAAAGTACGTTCATCAAGTGGTAAATTCTCATACCTACCGGTTTTTCTATCTACGTAATGGAGCAACTCCACATCTAAATTTACATACTATGGCGTGTGGGTAAAATCATTTTACAATATACTTCTGTTTGAAATTTAAATGTACATTAGGTACTAAGCTTATTGCGACCATGTCCAGAAACACCGATCACACTGTTAATAGAGGTGGACCAGTCAGTAACATATTTCTCCATTACCGCATTTTCCATACTATCTACTAAAGTGTTCTTATGTATGGGTATAGATAGGTCACAGTAATCCATCAAATTAATGTCTGCAAACTGTCTCTTGACATAGTAAAACCAGTGTTTATAACTTGTAGATTTAGCATTCGCCCATAGTGCAACTCGCTTATTTAATCTGGTATTGTCGGTACTAGCTAGGCGTGCCCAGACCCCAGATATGTGTTTCCATTGACGCACAACTGGCGGCTTCCAACCCATTTCCACGGAGACAAATGCATTGGGAGAATATTTCCCAACACCAAGAAAGAAACGCATGTCACGATTTTGGATTGCATTAATGCATGAAAACGTATTATATCCCCAAACCGGGGCACCATAAGCAATCACAGGCCAGAAAACAGAGTCATACAATTTGGAGAACATATTATATGGTACACCCCAGCTAACTTATATTTAGCAATGAGCAGTCCCAATGCATGAATTGCACACTGAGCAACACATTTTGCAATCACTCAAAACAATTCCTAAATAAGTATATTTACCTATAGTTTCCATAACATTAACGCCACATTTAAAATTGACATCAGATCTTGGCATAGAAGCAGGACGAAAATGTACAACTTTACTGTTATCCCTTTTATAAACATATCGTTTATATTGCACCAGTCATGTAAAGCATTCAATAATCTCTGAAAATCAAGTTGATTTTCTGCTAGAAGGACAATGTCATCCGCGTACAATAGAATACTTATACATGTACAGTCATTATCGACATTAACACCGATATTATATGTACAAATTAAACAAAAGCGGCAATAGAATGCATCCTTGTCTTAAGCCACAATTAACATCAAACTAATCAGTCTTAAAAGAGTTTACCCTAATACATGACGTCATAGATGAGTAGATAGACTTAACAGCTCGCAACATATCACATTCTATCCAATTTCATTAAGTCTTTTCCACAATTTATCTATGTTAATAAAATCGTACTAAAATCAATAAAGGCACATAATGTGGATTTTTAACTTGTTTTCTTGTATCAATAATAGAGGTCAAAGTGGATAAGTGGTATATTGTACTACGCTTCATTCCGAAGCCGTTCTGTTCATCTGCTAGCATACCAGTATGTTCAGCCCAACAACTTAGCCTGGTGTTTAAAATATTACAATAAATATTGTACATGGCAGAGGCCAGTGCTATGCACCTATAAGACAGAGGGTCTCTTGGGTCCGTCATTGAGGATTTGGGTATTGGTTTTATAATAAATGTGCCCCAAATTGACGGGACAGTTCCATTGGAGAAGCATACATTAAACAAAGTATGAAAAAATAGCACGGACGTATCGTTCTGCAAACACTTTTGGCATGTAGTAAATAAAAGACGTAACAGGTCAGGAGCACAAGCAGGTAGTGAGCTTAAGCTCGGCGATACCGTCGTTCGTGTTGCACAGTCTATTAGTCATCAGTGGCAAAACTATTTCGAAACGCTTTATTCCCCGAGTGACAATAATGACTACGATGAAACATGGAAGCTTTTTATAGATCGTGAAATGAATGATATTTTGCATCAATCTAACCACCTTCCGGGAACTACGCGTATTTTTGTTACTCCATATATCATTAAAGAAGTGCGAAAGACCTGTAAAACAGAAAACGCCTGCGGGTATGATAACGTATACTATGAACATCTGAAATACGGGGGTGATACGTTACTCTGGGCCAATCGCTAAGTCGTTATCGGCAATGATAAATACGGGACATGTACATTCACAAATGAACAGAGGTGTTATCGTTAGGATGCATAAAGGTGGTTGGAAACGAAAAGATGACCCAAATAACTACCGTGCAATAACTTTAACACCTACGATCCTAAAACTATTCGAGAGTATTCTACTACTACGATCATCTAAAGATATCAAAGCACACCATAGCGCGCAACAAGGTGGTTTCGAAGAACAGCTAGGTTGCACGATGACGCCATTTGCGCTTAAGGAATGTATAGTCTTTGCCAGAGAACACCACAGTAAAGTATATGTCTGCTATATGGACAGCAGGCAGGCTTTCGACAGAGTTTGGCACAATGGGCTAATGTACAAACTCTTTCACTGCGGAACAGACGCTACAACGTTCAGATGAATTTTTAATCTGTACACAAATATGTACAGTTGTGTTCGCCATCAGTCATTAAAATCGCAGTGGTTTACAGGCAAGCAGGGGACTAGACAAGGTGGAAATAGCTCCCCACTGTTATATATTTTATACATAAATGGTCTAATTAAAGATCAAGAAGTCTCAAAAGTTAGTATCTGTATATACAATATGAATATGTGCAGTCCCACTGTTGCAGATGACATGGTGCACATCTCGTTTTCAAAATGCAGGTTAGATTGTATGCTTAACATCTGTTCCAAATATTCACTAAAATGGAGATTTGATTATAATCCATCCAAATGTTCCACTAGTGTATACAACGAATCTAGAGTAGAATACAAAGAGGAGCTGGAACACTCGTGGACACTCGATCAAGAAAGTGAAGCATACACACATATTGGCTTTACCAGTTGCAAATACGTCATGTTACATAAAAACGTGCACGAAGCAAGCACACAATTGCGTGGTACACTTCTAAGCATCGCAAACAGCGGAATAACCTCAGGAAACTTGCAATAATTAACTTTAATGAAAATATACAATCCAATAATGATACCAAAAGCTCTGTATGGTAGTGAGCTGTGGAATTACATGTCCAAAAATGATATTATGTTTCTAGGACACCTATGTAGATTGCCTCGCCGGTATCTGGCCAAGACTATTTTCGTACATAGGATGATTTGCTATACGCATTACATTGAGAGGCAGCGTCTTGGATTTCTCACCGATATATATAACATATTACATAAGTATTATCTTCAGTGGTAATTAACATGCTACATTGAATCAGCACATTTCCAGTCCAAATATGTCTGGAAGTCCATTGTGAAGAAGAAACTAGTTCAATGTGAGCTTGAAAATGCCAAACATACCCGAAATACAGAGTATATGGTGCTTAGAGCGATATATTCTACAACAAAGCAGAAACTTTTTCCAAATGTGGGTCTTTGACTGACAATCTATGTATGCACTGTTTGAAAACTGAGCACATACGAGTACGGATGCGGCAGTATATAATTCAACATGCACGCATCGCATTATTTCTGACATTAAGTAGGAAGTTGCCACAAACCCAATTACTGAACCTACTGGCTGGGCTCACTCATTATGATATGAGCAATACAGTTCAACCCAACATAATGGTACATGTAGTAAGAGCAATACATGTTATGGTGCATTGATCAAGTGTACATGCTTCTTTTGTTGTCTTAATGTGTACGTTATTAAAGCAGCATTACATCGTATGAAATAAAAGATGTTTGAAAAATTCAATGTTTACGTATGGGTAGCAATGCTGTTACACATTCTAACATTGTACTTTGTATGCTTATGTTCATTTAGTAAACAGTGTTTTTTTGCGATAAAACAAACTCGAAACCGAAAGTAGGACTTTCCGAGTCGATCGGTCACGCACTTGTTTACAACCGGAACGCATCGTCCGCACTTGTTTACATTCGGAATGTATCGTACCCATTTATCCCACGTTGTCTTTTTTAATTACATTACTTGATATGTTGATTCATACCTCTGTTAGCTAAGTCTTTTAGGGACATTTCTACACCCCCGCGAGGGGTTCGACATTAAAGGAAGATAGATAGATAATCTTTCATGTTCAAAATATATACGTTGTTTTCTACATCCTCTGTTGTTTCACGCATGCGCGCTGCGCGTGTTTACATTTCGTATGTTGATAAACAAATTCGCATATACGACGGTTTATATTTATTGGAATGTTATCGTTTCTGAGCGACTTTTTCGATTTTTGTAAACACACACACATTAGTATTTATATTTTACCCAAACCATCCTTTATTACGATGTAATGCTGCTTTTAAGTAAAAGGCAGGCCCTCGTCAATTGGAAGAAAGCGCCAACCCAGCAAAACTTGGAATCACTCAGGAAATCCAGGAGTGAATGCCAGACGATAGCCAGGAAATGTGCCAACGACTATTGGCTCCAGCTATGCTCCACCATAGAGCATGCTTCCTCCTCCGGCAACATAAAGTCCATGTACGAAGGCATCAAACAGGCCACTGGTCCCAATGTGAAGAAAACGGCTCCACTCAAAACCAAGTCAGGCGAGGTAATCACCGACCGAAGCAAGCAGATGGAGAGATGGGTAGAGCATTACCTTGAGCTGTACTCCACAAAGAACACAGTCTCCGAGGAGGCCCTCAACAGCATCCCGACACTTCCCGTACTTGAGGAGCTCGACAGCGAGCCAACCATGGCTGAACTTGAAAAAGCCATCAAAGCCCTCACCAGCGGAAAAGCAGCAGGAACTGATGCCATACCCCCTGAGCTGATTAAACAAGGGAAGCCAGCTCTACTACCACTTCTCCATGAACTTCTCTGTCTATGCTGGAAGGAAGGTGAAGTGCCACAAGACATGCGATGCAAAGATAGTCACACTCTTCAAGAATAAGGGTGACAGAAGCGACTGCAACAACTATCGCGGCATATCCCTACTCAGCGTTGTTGGCAAAGTATTTGCTCGGGTCATTCTCGCAAGACTGCAGGTGGTAGCAGAGCGCATATACCCAGAATCCCAGTGTGGTTTCCGATCTGGCAGATCCACCGTTGACATGATCTTTTCAGTAAGGCAACTCCAGGAAAAGTGTAGGGAGCAACAACAACCACTGTACCTCGCATTCGTGGACCTAACAAAG
>CM026402.1:65546223-65582534 GCA_014843695.1 Archivesica marissinica
ATGGATAGATTACTTTTCAACAGACATGTTTCATGTGTTCAGATGTGTAGAATTGCCACCTTGTTGAAATATATCTTATCGAAACGAAACACAATATATATATAAACAGGTAACTCTTTCCTTGTTGTGCCATGTATAGAATTGTCACAACAACATAGGAAGGTAAGGCGTACATGTTTAAAGCAGCATTACATCGTAATAAAGGATGGTTTGGGTAAAATATAAATACTAATGTGTGTGTGTTTACAAAAATCGAAATAGTCGCTCAGAAACGATAACATTCCAATAAATTTAAACCGTCGTATACGCGAATTTGTTTATCAACACACGAAATGTAAACACGCGCAGCGCGCATGCGTGAAACAACAGAAGATGTAGAAAACAACGTATATATTTTGAACATGAAAGACTATCTATCTATCTTCCTCTAATGTCGAACCCCTCGCGGGGATGTAGAAATGTCCCTTAAAGACTTAGCTAACAGAGGTATGAATCAACATATCAAGTAATGTAATCAAAAAAGACACCGTGGGATAAATGGGGACGATACATTCCGGTTGTAAACAAGTGCGTGACCGATCCACTCGGAAAGTCCTACTTTCGGTTTCGAGTTTGTTTTATCGCAAAAAAACACTGTTTACTAAATGAACATAAGCATACAAAGTACAATGTTAGAATGTGTAGCAGCATTGCTACCCATACGTAAAAATTGAATTTTTCAAACATCTTTTATTTCATACGATGTAATGCTGCTTTAATAACGTACACATTAAGACAACAAAAGTAGCATGTACACTTGATCAATGCACCATAAAATGTATTGCTCTTACTACATGTACCATTATGTTGGGTTGAACTGTATTGCTCATATCATAATGAGTGAGCCCAGCCAGTAGGTTCAGTAATTGGGTTTGTGGCAACTTCCTACTTAATGTCAGAAATAATGCGATGCGTGCATGTTCAATTATATACTGCCGCATCCGTACTCGTATGTGCTCAGTTTTCAAACAGTACATACATAGATTGTCAGTCAAAGACCCACATTTGGAAAAAGTTTCTGCTTTGTTGTAGAATATATCGCACTAGCACCATATACTTTGTATTTCGGGTATGTTTGGCATTTTCACGCTCACATTGAACTAGTTTCTTCTTCACAATGGACTTCCAGACATATTTGGACTGGAAATGTGTTGATTCAATGTAGCATGTTAAATAACACTGAAGATAATACTTATGTAATATGTTATATATATCGGGGAGGAATCCAAGACACTGCCTCTCAATGTAATGCGTATAGCGCATCATCCTATGTACGAAACTAGTCTTGGCCAGATACCGGCGAGGCAATCTACATAGGTGTCCTAGAAAGTTTAACTTTTTACGATCCATTTCAGCTGATATTGATAATGCACCCACAGCCAGTAGAGCTGTGTCATTGTTTGCATACCGTGGAATGTTTTGTATGAATTTTAAACAAAATCAATGTGCACGTTCCAGCAACATAATATCATTTTTGGACATGTAATTCCACAGCTCACTACCGTACAGAGCCTTTGGTATCATTATTGGATTGTATTGTATATTTTCATTAACGTTAATTATTGCAAGTTTCCTGAGGTTATTCCGCTGTTTGCGATGCTTAGAAGTGTACCACGCAATTTTGTGATTTCTTCGTGCACGTTTTTATGTAACATGACGTATTTGCAACTGGTAAAGCCAAGATGTGTGTATGCTTCACTTTCTTGATCGAGTATCCACGAGTGTTCCAACTCCTCTTTGTATTCTACTCTAGATTCGTTGTATACAATAGTGGAACATTTGGATGGATTATAATCAAATCTCCATTTTAGTGAATATTTGGAACAGATGTCAAGCATACAATCTAACCCGTATTTTGAAAAGTAGATGAGCACCATGTCATCTGCAACAGTGGGACTGCACATATTCATATTGTATATACAGATACGAACTTTTGAGTCGTCTTGATCTTTAATTAGACCATTTATGTATAAAATATATAACAGTGTGGAGCTATTTCCACCTTGTCTAGTCCCCTGCTTGCCGGTAAACCACTGCGATTTTAATGACTGATGGCGAACACAACTGTACATATTTTTGTACAGATTAATAAAGCATCTGCACGCTGTAGCGTCTGTTCCGCAGTGAAAGAGTTTGTACATTAGCCCATTGTGCCACATTTTGTCGAAAGCCTGCCTGCTGTCCAAATAGCAGACATATACTTTACTGTGGTGTTCTCTGGCAAAGACTATACATTCCTTAAGCGTAAATGGCGTCATCGTGCAACCTAGCTGTTCTTCGAAACCACCTTGTTGCGCGGTATGGTGTGCTTTGATATCTTTAGATGATCGTAGTAGTAGAATACTCTCGAATAGTTTTAGGATAGTAGGTGTTAAAGTTATTGCACGGTAGTTATTTGGGTCATCTTTTCGTTTCCAACCACCTTTATGCATCCTAACGATAACACCTCTGTTCATTTGTGAATGTACATGTCCCGTATTTATCATTGCCGATAACGACTTGGCGATTGACCCAGAGTAACGTATCACCCCCGTATTTCAGATGTTCATAGTATACGTTATCATACCCGCAGGCGTTTTCTGTTTTACAGGTCTTTAGCACTTCTTTAATGATATATGGAGTAACAAAAATACGCGTAGTTCCGGAAGGTGGTTAGATTGATGCAAAATATCATTCATTTCACGATCTATAAAAAGCTTCCATGTTTCATCGTAGTCATCATTTTCACTCGGCGAATAAAGCGTTTCGAAATAGTGTTGCCACTGATGAGTAATAGACTGTGCAACACGAACGACGGTATCGCCGAGCTTAAGCTCACTACCTGCTTGTACTCCTGACCTGTTACGTCTTTTATTTACTACATGCCAAAAGTGTTTACAGAACGATACGTCCGTGCTATTTTTTCATACTTTGTTTAATGTATGCTTCTCCAATGGAACTGTCCCGTCAATTTGGGGCACATTTATTATAAAACCGATACTCAAATCCTAAATGACGGACCCAAGAGACCCTCTGTCTTATAGGGGCATAGCACTGGCCTCAGCCATGTACAAGATTTATTGTAATATTTTAAACACCAGGCTAAGTTGTTGGGCTGAACATACTGGTATGATAGCAGATGAACAGAACGGCTTCGGAAAGAAGCGTAGTACAATATATCACTTATCCACTTTGACCTCTATTATTGATACAAGAAAACAAGTTAAAAAATCCACATTATGTGCCTTTATTGATTTTAGTACGATTTTATTAACATAGATAAATTGTGGAAAAGACTTAATGAAATTGGATAGAATGTCATATGTTGCGAGCTGTTAAGTCTATCTACTCATCTATGACGTCATGTATTAGGGTAAACTCTTTTAAGACTGATTAGTTTGATGTTAATTGTGGCTTAAGACAAGGATGCATTCTATCGCCACTTTTGTTTAATTTGTACATATAATATCGGTGTTAATGTCGATAATGTAAAAGTATTCTATTGTACGCGGATGAAATTGTCCTTCTAGCAGAAAATCAACTTGATTTTCAGAGATTATTGAATGCTTTACATGACTGGTGCAATATAAACGATATGTTTATAAAAGGGATAACAGTAAAGTTGTACATTTTCGTCCTGCTTCTATGCCAAGATCTGATGTCAATTTTAAATGTGGCGTTAATGTTATGGAAACTATAGGTAAATATACTTATTTAGGAATTGTTTTGAGTGAATACCTTGACTTCAATGTTATTGCAAAATGTGTTGCTCAGTGTGCATTTCATGCATTGGGACTGCTCATTGCTAAATATAAGTTAGCTGGGGTGTACCATATAATATTTTCTCCAAATTGTATGACTCTGTTTTCTGGCCTGTGATTGCTTATGGTGCCCCGGTTTGGGGATATAATACGTTTTCATGCATTAATGCAATCCAAAATCGTGACATGCGTTTCTTTCTTGGTGTTGGGAAATATTCTCCCAATGCAGTTGTCTCCGTGGAAATGGGTTGGTAGCCGCCAGTTGTGCGTCAATGGAAACACATATCTGGGGTCTGGGCACGCCTAGCTAGTACCGACAATACCAGATTAAATAAACGAGTTGCACTATGGGCGAATGCTAAATCTACAAGTTATAAACACTGGTTTTACTATGTCAAGAGACAGTTTGCAGACATTAATTTGATGGATTACTGTGACCTATCTATACATAAGAACACTTTAGTAGATAGTATGGAAAATGCGGTAATGGAGAAATATGTTACTGACTGGTCCACCTCTATTAACAGTGTGATCGGTGTTTCTGGACATGGTCGCAATAAGCTTAGTACCTAATGTACATTTAAATTTCAAACAGAAGTATATTGTAAAATGATTTTACCCACACGCCATAGTATGTCAATTTAGATGTGGAGTTGCTCCATTACGTAGAGAAACCGGTAGGTATGAGAATTTACTACTTGGTGAACGTACTTTCTGTAATGTATTAGAAGATGACAGCCATGCATTATTTGAATGTTCACTGTATGATGATTTGAGAGCTGTTCTCTTAGAGAAAGCCTCATTATATATGAAACTGACTTTCAGAACAAGCCTGTAATAGTTTGATAATCTGTTATTAGATTATTCTCTTATGATTCTTTTATAATGAATGGTGTTGTACTTTGCCACGATAATTTGTTGTATATATTGTATGTATAGTACAACAATGAGACTGAAATAAAGAATAAAACCTATGACGTACAACATGTATTTAGAGCACTGCTGTGGGAGTTGGTTGTATTTAGAGCACTGCTGTGGGAGTTGGTTGTATTTAGAGCACTGCTGTGGGAGTTGGTTGTATTTAGAGCACTGCTGTGTGAGTTCGTTGTATTTAGAGCACTGCTGTGGGAGTTGGTTGTATTTAGAGCACTGCTGTGGGAGTTGGTTGTATTTAGAGCACTGCTGTGTGAGTTGGTTGTATTTAGAGCACTGCTGTGGGAGTTGGTTGTATCTAGAGCACTGCTGTGGGAGTTGGTTGTATTTAGAGCACTGCTGTGGGAGTTGGTTGTATTTAGAGCACTGATGTGGGAGTTGGTTGTATTTAGAGCACTGCTGTGGGAGTTGGTTGTATTTAGAGCACTGCTGTGGGAGTTGGTTGTATTTAGAGCACTGCTGTGGGAGTTGGTTGTATTTAGAGCACTGCTGTGGGAGTTGGTTGTATTTAGAGCACTGCTGTGGGAGTTGGTTGTATTTAGAGCACTGCTGTGGGAGTTGGTTGTATTTAGAGCACTGATGTGGGAGTTGGTTGTATTTAGAGCACTGCTGTGGGAGTTGGTTGTATTTAGAGCACTGCTGTGGGAGTTGGTTGTATTTAGAGCACTGCTGTGGGAGTTGGTTGTATTTAGAGCACTGCTGTGGGAGTTGGTTGTATTTAGAGCACTGCTGTGGGAGTTGGTTGTATTTAGAGCACTGCTGTGGGAGTTGGTTGTATTTAGAGCACTGCTGTGGGAGTTGGTTGTATTTAGAGCACTGATGTGAGAGTTGTTGCCCGAGTTGGTTGCCAGAAGTCAACTTGAACTAAATGTGTTATCTATGTTATAAACTATGAAAGTTAGTTAAAAATAAACCTGTTGACACATAGACAAAGCAAAATACTAACCGTTTTTATGGATTCAAATGTAGTGATATTTATAATGCGAACAGTTAAGGACGTTCCAGAAATACGCATGACATATACTGCGCATGAAATATACTGTGCATGACATATACTGTGCATGACATATACTGTGCATGACATATACTGGCATGACATATACTGTGCAGGACATATACTGTGCATGACATATACTGTGCATGACATATACTGTGCATGACATATACTGTGCATGACATATACTGTGCAGGACATATACTGTGCATGACATATACTGTGCAGGACATATACTGTGCATGACATATACTGTGCATGACATATACTGTGCAGGACATATACTGTGCAGGACATATACTGTGCAGGACATATACTGTGCAGGACATATACTGTGCAGGACATATACTGCGTATGACATATACTGTGCAGGACATATACTGTGCATGACATATACTGTGCAGGACATATACTGTGCATGACATATACTGTGCAGGACATATACTGTGCAGGACATATACTGCGCATGACATATACTGCGCATGACATATACTTTCTTATTTTTTCAATTTAAAAACAAAAGAAAATACATTAATATTAATCCTAAGAATCGGAAAGCGATATACTTAAAATGGCGTATACATTTTGACAGTGATAAACAATTCACATCCGAACTTTTATTTTTTATTGTTTTATTATATAATTATGTAAATATACTCTTTACAAAATACCTAACACGCATTACATATGTAATGCAACAGTTTAACAGTATTTACATATGTACAATTTACACGATATTTACAAATATAAACTTTGAAAACATAAAGAGCTGCATAAGATACACATAAATCACTCAATAGTTGCAACTGTTCATCTCTGTGTATCTGTAGTCTTGGTAATATCTACTAAATTTAAGTTCTATATAACTATTTCCAGTTCTCTGTAATCATTTAAACTGCCTCGAGATAATGCCACGAGGCCATCGCTCCTTACTGAACTACTCTTGTTAACATCATCCTTCCATGAACATGTAGGTACCTCCGCTGTACCGTCGTTCATAAATCTGTCCAGACTAGCTTCAGTATCACTGTCACTCTCGTCAAAACTGTAACTAAGGTTATGACTAACATCCACAGACTGGGACTCGTCCATTCTTGGGAAAGAACAATCAAATGAGAAATCAAAGCAGTTGTCTGCGCTAAATGTATCCAGTCCAATATCACGTGATAGTAGAGAGAAGCGATTTAAATTGGAAATGGCCGACTCACGTCTCAGACGTTTCAGCGAATGTTTCGTGGATTCGTCGTCAACAGTCTGACCGGCGTCAAAGGCAACATCCAGGGACTGCTGGGAAATTTCACTGTCGGAATCAGAGTCAGAATCACAATACTGGCTCCAGTAAAAGCGACATTTTTCTTCTTGGTCACTGAACACTGGCATACTGTATATATCTGTGCGTTTCCTTTTCATATCCGGCGAAATAGAAATATCACTTCCGGTGTATCTTAGTGACGATGATGTCTGGTCTGCCATGAATTTCTGAAGAAGTATGTCTTTCCCTTGAAACTCGTCAAACTGTTCCAGCTTGTCTGTTGTAAGAGTGCAATCTGAAGTGAATGTATTGTCGATGTCGTCTGCTATGCGTTTATGATTGCGTCCAGGAACAACAGGTGTACTGTGACGTGGTGTACCATCCGTCAAGTCGGAGAGCACAAATGTACGATGCTTAGGCATGCTAGAAGCAACCACTGGTTTCTCACATGTTGTGTCGTCTGATGAAGTCTGACTTGCACTACTAACTGAATTATATCCGGTATCAGTTGAACTAAGTGTCGTCGCAGATGTCGTTAGTACTTTACCGTTAGATGAGAATTTCTGCTTTAGTCCAAGTCTCGTAGACGCGAGACTGCTCTGAGTCATATGCTTTTCATTCTTGCCAAAACATGATTTAGTTGTCGCTTGTTTTGGTTCTCTAGTGAATTTCTTCGCCGGCTGTCGTACAGATTGTCTAACAGATTTACCATGTCCAAGTTTTTCAGCCGCAACTTCACCGCAGAAATTTAGAAAATGTTCCATTTCGTTCAAATCCGTCTTGGCTAGGAAAGCGTCCATACTGTTGACAGATGCGTTATGTGACATTCCTCTTATGAATCTACTTTCATCACTTCTTCGATGTGTATTTTCCATTTTTGTATTCAGTGCTTGAACTTTCGTTTTCTGGTATCTAATATAGAAAGCGAGATCTGAAACATTCTTCAGAGTATCTTTAGATAGTTCTTTCTCTTGAGCGCGTTTCGTGCCTTGTTTGACACACTGTTTTCGCCCTGGGAACAGTTTCCATGTATGTTTCTTCCCCATGTTCACAGCATGCGACATTTTTATGACAAATTTAACTGTTTTAGAAGAACCATGAGCGCGCCACACTTTCAACAACTTCGTTTTGCCTTGAAGCTCCTTTTCGATCCCGTCGACAGATTCAAATACGGCTAAAGGGGCGTGTAGGTTCGGCAGTTTGTTGATTACATCAGAGCACGTGGTGTGCTTAGTAACGCCCTTGATAATAGACCGCCCGTCAATGACGAATGGAATTTCCTGCAGCTTAAACCGCGTAGAGTCTGCCATCTGAAGAGGGAAAATAACATGAAACGTAAATATATCTGTATCATAACCAGTGTCCGCAAACGTGATTTAAATAAATAAGTGTATGTCCGCAAGTGAATTTTGAACACGTTAACTTTTCAGAATATATTGCCACACTATGTTAACATGTTAAAAGCAACAATGTATATAACAGTATGTAGATTGTAGGTGCCCGGATCACAGTGGTACTGTCATTTACGTAGTACTATATGATATATACGTAGTATATCTTACCCAAGTAAACAGACGGATATGTAGTCCAGTGGTTAACACGTTGGACTGGTAATCCACGAATCGCAGGTTCTCTCCCACCGTGCACGTAAAAGAACCAGAGGAGACCCTGGAATTGGTCTCTATCTATATTATTGCACTATCCTCCAAACATCTAAAATGAATAATCTCTTCGGGAGGCGTCGCACATACGGGCAACCGGTAGCGACGATAAATAAACGTATAACAATCACACATTACCCACAAGTACTCTATATGCAAGATGTGCCCACCATCTATAAGAGCATCTATTTGATCGTATTATATCCAGTGAACAATGTCATACTGTATTAAAACTATTACATAAACCCTTCACATGTCATATATGTATTCTAGTTTTTCTGTAAACAGCTGAAGCCACCGGCCAATAATTGTATCATAAACACGGAGATTTTCCAGTGACCATCCCACACTATCAGTGCTTATTAATTAAGTTGTCAAAGCATCTAAGAGTTGATCTAATTGTACCATAAGTCGTGTAAAGTAAGACATTCAAATAGTAATAAAGCACGCTGGGGCATAGATATCTCTGTCCAATGTACTTGTTTTGGACCTCGGGGTCAAGTCTGTCGTATAAGGTATATTCTCCCTACATAACTCTTAATGTATGTGTGATCCACTCTGATAATATCATCCATTCAAATACAAATACAATGTATTACATATGTGTACAATAATACACGGAACATAGACGCGTGCCACGGCATTGAAAATACAATTATATTCACATAAAATAGATAATACAAATCAGTTTTGAAGTTTTAAAATAATAAACATTTGGTCTCAACGACATATGACTGGTGTTTGAAATATTAATAGAAAAAAGATCACACTAGCCGTTATTACTTGACTAACTATGCGTGTGTTACGTTCAAATGTCAATGCACACAGCATAAGGTCCCCACTAAATGTATCAACACCACATTATTTGTTGCCAAAGTTTCCATAAATCACATGGATTGTCGGCCCATTTCCTCTTGGGTTTGGAAAATTGCAGCTCCTGGCTAAGTTGTCATGACTTTGTCAGAATAGATAATTGTTTATGCGGACTCAGGAGTTTATGCGATGCCCTTTTCCTATTTGATAACAAAAATAGAAGTTTTATTTACAAACATGTAGTTGTTCATTAGAGTTGCAGACCCCCTAGTGAGTTAGTTAGTGAGTGAGTGAGTGAGTGAGTATTTGGTGTAACGGCGCTTCAGCACAGTTCAGGCTATATCTCGCCGGGTTAGGCATATTGCATACAAGATAGTTTTAATGAAAATTTAAATTTAAAGAAAAAATTTAATGACGAAAGGTCTATGGCAACACAATTTATCAAGATGTAAAAATGTAATGACAAAAAAACGTCAGTTGTAAAACTGTATATAGACCTGTAAAACATTGAAATTAAAATAGAAGTTGTATCAGACACTACTGTAGGTGTATGTACAATACTGTGTTGGTCGGACACTACTGTAGGTGTATGTACACGACTGTGTTGATCGGGCACTACTGTAGGTGTATGTACACGACTGTGTTGATCGGACACTACTGTAGGTGTATGTACACGACTGTGTTGATCGGACACTACTGTAGGTGTATGTACAAGACTGTGTTGATCGGACACTACTGTATGTGTATGTACACGACTGTGCTGATCGGACACTACTGTAGGTGTATGTACAAGACTGTGCTGATCGGACACTACTGTATGTGTATGTACACGACTGTGCTGATCGGACACTACTGTAGGTGTATGTACAAGACTGTGTTGATCGGACACTACTGTAGGTGTATGTACACGACTGTGTTGATCGGACACTACTGTAGGTGTATGTACAAGACTGTGTTGATCGGACACTACTGTAGGTGTATGTACAAGACTGTGCTGATCGGACACTACTGTAGATGTATGTACAAGACTGTGTTGGTCGGACACTACTGTAGGTGTATGTACACGACTGTGTTGATCGGACACTACTGTAGGTGTATGTACAAGACTGTGTTGGTCGGACACTACTGTAGATGTATGTACAAGACTGTGTTGGTCGGACACTACTGTAGGTGTATGTACACGACTGTGTTGATCGGACACTACTGTAGGTGTATGTACACGACTGTGTTGATCGGACACTACTGTAGATGTATGTACAAGACTGTGTTGATCGGACACTACTGTAGGTGTATGTACACGACTGTGTTGATCGGACACTACTGTAGGTGTATGTACACGACTGTGTTGATCGGACACTACTGTAGGTGTATGTACACGACTGTGTTGATCGGACACTACTGTAGGTGTATGTACAAGACTGTGTTGATCGGACACTACTGTAGGTGTATGTACACGACTGTGTTGATCGGACACTACTGTAGGTGTATGTACAAGACTGTGTTGATCGGACACTACTGTAGGTGTATGTACAAGACTGTGTTGATCGGACACTACTGTAGGTGTATGTACACGACTGTGTTGATCGGACACTACTGTAGGTGTATGTACACGACTGTGTTGGTCGGACACTACTGTAGGTGTATGTACAAGACTGTGTTGATCGGACACTACTGTAGGTGTATGTACAAGACTGTGTTGATCGGACACTACTGTAGATGTATGTACACGACTGTGTTGATCGGACACTACTGTAGGTGTATGTACACGACTGTGTTGATCGGACACTACTGTAGGTGTATGTACAAGACTGTGTTGATCGGACACTACTGTAGGTGTATGTACAAGACTGTGTTGATCGGACACTACTGTAGGTGTATGTACACGACTGTGTTGATCGGACACTACTGTAGGTGTATGTACAAGACTGTGTTGATCGGACACTACTGTAGGTGTATGTACAAGACTGTGTTGATCGGACACTACTGTAGGTGTATGTACACGACTGTGTTGATCTGACAAGAGCATTCGTTACTGTTTGTCACATTCGTTACTGTGTGCCACATTCGTTACTCTTTGTCACATTCTTTACTATTTGTCACATTCGTTACTGTGTATCATATTCGTTACTGTTTGTCACATTCGTTACTGTGTATCACATTCTTTACTGTGTGTCACATTCGTCACTGTGTGTCACATTCCTTACTGTTTGTCACATTCGTTACTGTGTGCCACATTCGTTACTGTTTGTCACATTCGTTATTGTGTACCACATTCGTTACCGTTTGTCACATTCGTTACTGTTTGTCACATTCGTTACTGTTCGTCACATTCGTTACTGTGTACCACATTCGTTACTGTTTGTCACATTCGTTACTGTGTGTCACATTCGTTACTGTTTGTCACATTCGTTACTATTTGTCACATTCGTTACTGTTCGTCACATTCGTTACTGTGTATCATATTCGTTACTGTTTGTCACATTCGTTATTGTGTACCACATTCGTTACTGTTTGTCACATTCGTTACTGTTTGTCACATTCGTTACTGTTCGTCACATTCGTTGCTGTGTACCACATTCGTTACTGTTTGTCACATTCGTTACTGTGTGTCACATTCGTTACTGTGTGTCACATTCGTTACTGTGTGCCACATTTGTTACTGTTTGTCACATTCGTTACTGTGTGTCACATTCGTTACTGTGTGCCACATTCGTTACTGTTTGCCACATGCGTTACTGTTTGTCACATTCGTTATTGTGTACCACATTCGTTACTGTTTGTCACATTCGTTACTGTTTGTCACATTCGTTACTGTGTGTCACATTAGTTATTGTGTACCATATTCGTTACTGTTTGTCACATTCGTTACTGTTCGTCACATTCGTTACTGTGTATCACATTCGTTACTGTTGTCACATTCGTTACTGTGTATCACATTCGTTACTGTTTGTCACATTCGTTACTGTTTGTCACATTCGTTATTGTGTTCCACATTCGTTACTGTTGTCACATTCGTTACTGTGTATCACATTCGTTACTGTTTGTCACATTCGTTACTGTTTGTCACATTCGTTACTGTGTATCACGTTCGTTACTGTGCATCACATTTGTTACTGAATGTCACATTCGTTACTGTGCATCACATTCGTTACCATGTTAACTATTATATTTTTTAGTATTCGATTGTATTATTGTATAATGTTTAGCATTATGTATACATACTGTTATATAGCATTGACTGATATACAAACTAGAGATCCATACCGGTTATGTTAAAGTAAATAAATAAGTGTAATATTTGTTAAAGCAACATTACTTACTTTCAATTTCCTTGTATCTCGTATAAAATCCTTCTGATTCTAATATCGTGGTACTTGTAACTAATCTCGTGGTACTTGTAACTAATCTCGTGGTACTTGTAAATAAACTCGACAGTAAATAAAGTTGTAGGATTACAAGAAATGACTGTGATATAATACATGCAACTTTCCACTGTGGGTATGGCTTCCAGTTGCTCTTCATGCCGATATATAATAAACCCGGTTCTGAGCGAATGCTTTTTCCACTCAAAACGTCAATCTAAGGGTCCAAACATCACGAAAGGATAACAATAGAAAGATGATTATGTTCTCACCTTTTCGCGAGGCAATCACAGGAAGTGAGACCCTTAAATATGATGTTTTACAATAGTTAATTAGCTAATTGAATACGTAATCAAGTGGTAAGTGCGAACAATGTAAGATTTCTCAACGAGATATCGCCTTTTCCTATCATTGGTATGATTATGACACGATATATAATGTTCTTCTATTGTTTTCTGCTTGTATTTACAAATAATAGAAGAGCTAAATTGAAATTAAGATCTGAAATACGAACAAATGTACATACTCCTTTAATCGCGTACGATTTAAACATTTCCAAGATATGAAGGATTTTATGTCATTCGCGATGTGACTCATACAGTCAGTAATATTTAGCACATGAGTAAACAGTCGAAATGTTAATAGGAACTGGAAAATGGCGGCCAATCAAAATGCTTAACCATATCTTAATCTGTATGCACCTATTGTAATTGTACAAACATACACACACATACAATGCTATTATTTTTCTTATTCCGGTATTGTGTATTGTCGTACCGGATAGGTACACGACCACTCCCTGGTAGATTATTTTTTACTCAAATATGAAGACATTATTAATATACACAATTTTCAGGTCATGTCACCAAATGAATTTTCGGACAACTGCGCACTTAATATTTGTATAAAACGTGTACGCCCACAATCCGAAAGCGAATCATGTGGTGATAGCACCGCCCCAAAAGTAGTCCTAGTATGGGATGTCATGCGCATTGAAACATTCCGAATTAATCTTCTCGATAATAGTACAACATTGCAACGGATTACTGATAACTTAAATAATAGTAGCATTGATGAGTCAGTAAATTCCGTTACAGATTATATGCGAAATCATGCATTTAGCGTGTTTGGGAAACCACACAATACAAATATAAAAAAATCAAGAAAGTTTAACGGTAAAAAACAGTGGTTTAATCAGAACTGTTATGAGGCACGCAAATCGTACAATAAAGCAAAAAATACATAATTATATCCGAAATAAAACTTCAGAAAATAAAGTTAGTTTTCTTGATAATAAACGCAAGTATATAAAAATTAAAAGCAAATATAAATCAAATTTAAAAAAAATAGAGAGCACACGTATTTCTGAGTTGGCAAAATCAAGCCCAAAATCCTTCAGTGTCTTCATATTTAAATATAAATGATTTATATGCCCATTTTAATAACCTGTATGGTTCTCAGCCACAGGCGGACGCAGATGTGTTACCTGATGAAAATATTGCAATGGATGAAGATTTAGATGCCGAGTTTTCATTATCCGAACTTAAAGCAGCAGTTTATTCTCAAAATAACTCAAAGTCCAGGAACTGACATTATCGCAGAAGTATTTAAGCATTCATTTGACATTATCTCACCATTTATATTAAATCTTTATAACACAATAGTATCCGATGGAATAATTCCTGAAAGTTGGAGCCAAGGTATTATTGTGCCCATATTTAAAGGTGGTAACTGTAATGAGGCCAACAATTATAGGGGAATAACATTGAGTAATATTTTGGCAACAATATATTTGAAACTTTTAGTCAATCGTCTTACAAATTGGTCTGAGAAACACAATAAGTTAATCGATAATCAATTCGATTTCCAGAAAGGTAAGTCTACAACAGATTGTATTTTTATTTTGCACGCTCTAATTTCTAAAACATTAGGTAGTAAGAAAAAACTGTATGTCGCATTTTTAGACTGGGAAAAAATGTTTGACCGAATAAACAGAGTATAAGTAAAGTCTATATTTATAATTCACTTATAGAAGTTGTTATGTCATTTAAGTATCTTGGAGTTCATTTATTTAAAAACGGTAACTGGAATCGTACGCAAAAAATGAGTAGCACAACATACCTCGTATTCCATTCATAATCTGTTTATTGTTTACAATCAGTTAGATTTATCAGTTTCAAAGCAAACGCAATTATTTGACACTCTTGTCGCACCGATATTAAACTATTCTGCTGAAATCTGGGGGTATCACTTGGGTCCAGATGTTGAATCCTTACACTCTAAATTCTGTAGAAAAGTTTGACGCTCAACAAATCTGGATGCATTATACGGTGAACTTGGAAGAACTCCCATGTGTGTACGTCGTAAACTTTTAATGATTAAATATTGGATTAAACTATTAACTCTCAGTGATAGATCATTATTATTTAAAACATATAAAATGTTAAAAACAGATACTGATACTGGACTTACTTATAATAAAAACAACTGGGCTTATCAAATTAAAATTATTCTAGATCAATGTGGTCTAACATATCTTTGGCAGCATCAGTTTAATATGTTACTAAATTTTAATCAAATCAAACAAAGACTACTAGATATATATCAACAAAGCTGGTATTCAACATTAAATAATTCAACACGACTAGAAACATATTGTTTATTTAAACATTCTTTTAAATTTGAATCATATCTGAATATCATAACTGAAAGTAAATATAGAACAGCACTAACTAAATTTAGAACATCATCACATGATCTTTTTATAGAAAAGGGACGTTACTTAAATTTACCTAGGCACCAACGACTATGTACTCAATGCAATATGAATATGATAGAAAGTGAATTTCATTTTCTCCTAATATGCCCTAAATATACTGACTTAAGACACAAGTATTTTAAAAGATATTACTATACCTGGCCTACGTTACAAAAATTGACCAACCTTTTAACAGCCGAATCAAAAGAATTATTATTAAAACTGTCCAAATTTATTTACTTTGCAAATTTACTAAGAAAGTAACTTCATTACACAATTAAAATTATTTGTATTTGTTAAGCACTTCTCTGAAAATCCATGACTGTCTACTCATATATATTGTGTATTTGCTATAAGCATATGACTATGTTTTATGCAATACATTATTGTTGTTGTTGTTGTGTATTGTCCTACCGGATAGGTACACGACCACTACCTGGTGAATTGTCCTACCGGATAGGTACACGACCACTCCCTGGTGCATTGTCCTACCGGATAGGTACACGACCACTCCCTGGTGTATTGTCCTACCGGATAGGTACACGACCATTCCCTGGTGTATTGTCCTACCGGATAGGTACACGACCACTCTCTGGTGCATTGTCCTACCGGATAGGTACACGACCACTCCCTGGTGCATTGTCCTACCGGATAGGTACACGACCACTCTCTGGTGTATTGTCCTACCGCATAGGTACACGACCACTCTCTGGTGTATTGTCCTACCGGATAGGTACACGACCACAAGCAAATTCTAACGTATTAGTAATGTTATAATTCGATTTCTCAATAACTATATTGTAAGTTTGGTAAGTTTTATTCCACAAACTTCAATAGACTAGTTTGGTTCATGATACAACATTTACAGTCACGTGATTGGTTTACATGTTCACTGATATAAGTTATTGTAACAACAACAATATACACTGTATCATTGCACTATCCTCCAAAAACCTAAACTTCAGGAGGCGTCGCTTATATGGGCAACCGGTAGCGACGATAAATAAACGTAGCACGCACGCACCTAAAATAACCAGAGGGTATTCTGGAATGGGTCTCTGTCTGTACCATTGCACTATTCTCCAACAGTCTAAACTGACTAATCTGTTCAGGAGGCGTCGCTTATATTGTCAACCGGTAGCGACGACAAATAAATATGGGGAACTGATAACTTCAGGGCACCTATGCATGGTGTACATGTTATTTTTTATTTATCCACCATAAATTGTTGAATATCTTATTTTGATATAGTACATCATTGAATAAAACACGTATTGATCTTAATACAGACGGATCTATAGCCCAGTGGTAACACGCTGGACTGGTAATCCAGGGATCGCAGGTTTGACCCCCCGTCTGACCCTAATAAATTAACAGTCTTTCAGGTGGGACGTTAAACCGAGGTCTCGTGTCGGTGCTTTACACCGTGCACGTAAAAGAACCAGATGAGACTCTGGAATGGGTCTCTCTCTCTCTGTACCATTACACTATCCTCCAACATCTAAAATGACTAATCTCTTCAGGAGGCGTCGCTCATATGGGCAACCGGTAGCGACGATAAATAAAACGTAAAGCACATCAGAAATGGTAGAGGAACTATTTTTCGTGTTAGGTGTAGGTTTTTTTAATTCGGTTGGCTACCTGAAATGCTCACACACCGTATCAGTTTCGGTGGAAACGATTTATTTGTTTATATTCGTCTGCTGGACCAGTCACGTGACAATTGCACCAACATACCGATACACTCAACGGAATGTTATTGAACCATGCTTCAGCTCTGTCAGCGAAATTAGCCTAGAACTATATAAATATTTTAAATACGGATGAAAATGGAAAATACGCCGAGCATAGGTTCCACCACTCTACACATTTATTCATACTACCTATATAAGAATAAAACCTGGGAATGTAGCTTCTACGCAAGTCGTTGTACATTGGGCAACATAGCATAAAATGATATTCATCTTCAAGAATATTACAGTTTCTACATGTCATTTGATTTACCTGCACTCTATTGCTTGTTTCTGAACGAGGTGGTGATGCACGCATCTGCCTGTTTCTGAACGATGTAGTGATGCACGCATCTGCCTGTTTCTGAACGAGGTAGTGATGCACGCATCTGCCTGTTTCTGAACGATGTAGTGATGCACGCATCTGCCTGTTTCTGAACGATGTGGTGATGCACGCAACTTCGAGTTTGATTGACGTACATACTTATTTACAACGGACACTATCTAAATAAGATTGAAACTCAAAACAAGAAACATTTGGGTAAAACAAAGCTCTACAGGAACTAATCGCATATTCCATTCTTATATAAATGATACAATACAATGGAAGTATTGATAGCGCAGTGAATGGGTGTTCGCTTCAGGTGCGAAAGGTCCGGAGTTCTAGCCCCGCTGGAGCCGTTACGATTGTGCCCTTAGGCAAGGCATTTAATGTCCACGTTGTCTCTTCTCTCTCCCTCGTGGCGATGTATTTCATCAGGAATGAGGTCTCGAGAGTTATTAATATAAGTTGTAAGAACTTGTTTCGCAATCGAGCTAAAATAAATTTGTATAAACTAAATACAATAAAATACAAAATTTTACAGGCGGATCTGTAGTACAGTGGTAACACGCTGGACTGGTAATCCAGGGGTCGCAGGTTCGATCCAATCAGGTCTGACCAAAATATAAAACATTCTTTCAGATGGGACTTTAAACCGAGGTCTTGTGTCGGTGCTGTACACCGTGCATATAAAAGAACCAGAAGAGATTCTGGAATGAGTCTCTGTCTGTATCATTGCACTATCCTCCAAACATCTACAATGACTAATCTCTTCAGGAGGCGTCGCTCATATGGGCAACTGGTTGCGACGATAAATAAACGTAAAACACACACACACACACACACATGTTTATTTCACTCAAGGCATGTCTACATATCAACATGTCAGTTATCCTTTACTTAATCATTCTTAAGACTTGACACACCACACATGACAAATATGTTGAATTATTGTGCGAGACAATATTGTTAACTAGTTCCCATGTAACATTTTAACAGTTTTTCATGTGTCAACTATTATTAATGTTGTTTATCGCGGGGTGAGGGAGATTATCGCGGGGCGAGTGAGATAAGATCGACGTTTTATCTGCATCTTTCGTACACGATTCTAATCGAGACTGTATACATGTTCCATCCCTTAATTTCAATTTAGCTCTTCTATTATTTGTAAATACAAGCAGAAAACAATAGAAGAACATTATATATCGTATCATAATTATACCAAAGATAGGAAAAGGTGATATCTCGTTGAGAAATCTTACATTGTTCGCACGTTCGACTTGATTACGTATTCAATTAGCTAATTAACTATTGTAAAACATCATGCTTAAGGGTCTCACTTCCTGTGATTGCCTCGCGAAAAGGTGAGAACATAATCATCTTTCTATTGTTATCCTTTCGTGATGTTTGGACCCTTAGATTGACGTTTTGAGTGGAAAAAGCATTCAATCAGAACCGGGTTTATTATATATCAGCACGAAGAGCAACTGGAAGCCATACCCACAGTGGAAAGTTGCATGTATTATATCACAGTCATTTCTTGTAATCCAACAACTTTATTTACTATCGAGTTTATTTACAAGTACCACGAGATTAGTTACAAGTACCACGAGATTAGAATCAGAAGGATTTTATACGAGATACAACGAAACTGAAAGTAAGTTAACCATCTAGTTCATTTAATATGTTTTATTTATTTAGTTACACCAGAGTTATTAATGCATTGATTTGTTTGTGTTGGGTAGTTAAAAGTAAGAAACAAGATTATTCACGTATCTACGGATGAAAGTTCACTAGATGTATATGGGAGTTCCACTAGATGTATATGGGAGTTCCACTATATGTATATGGAAGTGCCACTATATGTATATGGAAGTGTCACTAGATGTATATGGGAGTTCCACTATATGTATATGGAAGTGTCACTAGATGTATATGAGAGTGCCACTATATGTATATGGAAGTGTCACTAGATGTATATGGGAGTTCCACTATATGTATATGGGAGTTCCACTAGATGTATATGGGAGTTCCACTAGATGTATATGGGAGTGTCACTAGATGTATATGGGAGTTCCACTAGATGTATATGGGAGTGTCACTAGATGTATATGGGAGTTCCACTAGATGTATATGGGAGTGTCACTAGATGTATATGGGAGTTCCACTAGATGTATATGGGAGTGTCACTAGATGTATATGGGAGTTCCACTAGATGTATATGGGAGTGTCACTAGATGTATATGGGAGTTCCACTAGATGTATATGGGAGTTCCACTAGATGTATATGGGAGTGTCACTAGATGTATATGGGAGTTCCACTAGATGTATATGGGAGTTCCACTAGATGTATATGGGAGTTCCACTAGATGTATATGGGAGTGTCACTAGATGTATATGGGAGTGTCACTAGATGTATATGGGAGTGTCACTAGATGTATATGGGAGTGCCACTAGATGTATATGGGAGTTCCACTAGATGTATATGGGAGTGTCACTAGATGTATATGGGAGTTCCACTAGATGTATATGGGAGTTCCACTAGATGTATATGGGAGTGTCACTAGATGTATATGGGAGTGTCACTAGATGTATATGGGAGTGTCACTAGATGTATATGGGAGTTCCACTAGATGTATATGGGAGTGTCACTAGATGTATATGGGAGTTCCACTAGATGTATATGGGAGTTCCACTAGATGTATATGGGAGTTCCACTAGATGTATATGGGAGTGTCACTAGATGTATATGGGAGTTCCACTAGATGTATATGGGAGTGTCACTAGATGTATATGGGAGTGTCACTATATGTATATGGGAGTGTCACTAGATGTATATGGGAGTGTCACTAGATGTATATGGGAGTGTCACTATATGTATATGGAAGTTCCACTAGATGTATATGGGAGTTCCACTAGATGTATATGGGAGTTCCACTAGATGTATATGGGAGTTCCACTAGATGTATATGGGAGTGTCACTAGATGTATATGGGAGTGTCACTAGATGTATATGGGAGTGTCACTAGATGTATATGGGAGTTCCACTAGATGTATATGGGAGTTCCAGTAGATGTATATGGGAGTTCCACTAGATGTATATGGGAGTTCCACTAGATGTATATGGAAGTGCCACTATATGTATATGGAAGTGCCACTATATGTATATGGAAGTTCCACTAGATGTATATGGGAGTTCCACTAGATGTATATGGGAGTTCCACTATATGTATATGGAAGTGCCACTAGATGTATATGGGAGTTCCACTAGATGTGGGTGTCACTAGATGTATATGGGAGTTCCACTAGGTGTATATGGGAGTTCCACTAGATGTATATGGGAGTTCCACTAGATGTATATGGGAGTGTCACTAGATGTATATGGAAGTTCCACTAGATGTATATGGGAGTTCCACTAGATGTATATGGGAGTTCCACTAGATGTATATGGGAGTTCCACTAGATGTATATGGGAGTTCCACTATATGTATATGGGAGTTCCACTAGATGTATATGGGAGCTCCACTAGATGTATATGGGAGTTCCACTAGATGTATATGGGAGTTCCACTAAATGTATATGGGCGTGTCACTAGATGTATATGGGAGTTCAACTAGATGTATGTGGAAGTCGTGATAGCGCAGTGGATGTGCGTTCGCTTCAGGTGCGAAAGGTCCGGAGTTCGAGACCCACTGGAGCCGTTACGATTGTGCCCTTAGGCAAGGCATTTAAATTCCACGTTGCCTCTTCTCTCTCCCTCGTGGCGATGGATTCCATCAGGAGTGAGGTCTCGAGAGTGATTTATATAAGTTGAGATAACTTGTTTCGCAATCGAGCTAAAATAAATTTGTATAAACTATAAACTTCTAGATGTATATGGGAGTTCCACTAGGTGTATATGGGAGTTCCACTAGATGTATATGGGAGTGTCACTAGATGTATAAGGGAGTGTCACTAGATGTATATGGGAGTGTCACTAGATGTATAAGGGAGTGTCACTAGATGTATATGGGAGTGTCACTAGATGTATATGGGAGTGTCACTAGATGTATATGGGAGTGTCACTAGATGTATATGGGAGTGTCACTAGATGTATATGGGAGTGTCACTAGATGTATATGGGAGTTCCACTAGATGTATATGGGAGTTCCACTAGATGTATATGGGAGTGTCACTAGATGTATATGGGAGTGTCACTAGATGTATATGGGAGTTCCACTAGATGTATATGGGAGTTCCACTAGATGTATATGGGAGTTCCACTAGATGTATATGGGCGTGCCACTAGATGTATATGGGAGTGCCACTAGATGGGAGTGTCACTAGATGTATATGGGAGTGCCACTAGATGTATATGGGAGTGTCACTAGATGTATATGGGAGTTCCACTAGATGTATATGGGAGTTCCACTAGATGTATATGGGAGTTCCACTAGATGTATATGGGAGTTCCACTATATGTATATGGAAGTGCCACTAGATGTATATGGGAGTTCCACTAGATGTATATGGGAGTTCCACTAGATGTATATGGGAGTTCCGCTATATGTATATGGAAGTGCCACTATATGTATATGGGAGTTCCACTAGATGTATATGGGAGTTCCACTAGATGTATATGGGAGTTCCACTAGATGTATATGGGAGTGTCACTCTATGTATATGGGAGTTCCACTAGATGTATATGGGAATTCCACTAGATGTATATGGGAGTTCCACTAGATGTATATGGGAGTGTCACTAGATGTATATGGGAGTGTCACTAGATGTATATGGGAGTTCCACTAGGTGTATATGGGAGTGTCACTATATGTATATGGGAGTTCCACTAGATGTATATGGGAGTTCCACTAGATGTATATGGGAGTTCCACTAGATGTATATGGGAGTTCCACTAGATGTATATGGGAGTTCCACTAGATGTATATGGGAGTTCCACTAGATGTATATGGGAGTTCCACTAGATGTATATGGGAGTTCCACTAGATGTATATGGGAATTCCACTAGATGTATATGGGAGTTCCACTAGATGTATATGGGAGTTCCACTAGATGTATATGGGAGTGTCACTAGATGTATATGGGAGTTCCACTAGATGTATATGGGAGTTCCACTAGATGTATATGGGAGTGTCACTAGATGTATATGGGAGTTCCACTAGATGTATATGGGAGTTCCACTAGATGTATATGGGAGTGTCACTAGATGTATATGGGAGTGTCACTAGATGTATATGGGAGTGTCACTAGATGTATATGGGAGTGTCACTATATGGGAGTGTCACTAGATGTATATGGGAGTGTCACTAGATGTATATGGGAGTGTCACTAGATGTATATGGGAGTTCCACTATATGGGAGTTCCACTAGATGTATATGGGAGTGTCACTAGATGTATATGGGAGTGTCACTAGATGTATATGGGAGTGCCACTAGATGTATATGGGAGTTCCACTAGATGTATATGGGAGTGCCACTAGATGTATATGGGAGTTCCACTAGATGTATATGGGAGTTCCACTAGATGTATATGGGAGTTCCACTAGATGTATATGGAAGTTCCACTAGATGTATATGGGAGTTCCACTAGATGTATATGGGAGTTCCACTAGATGTATATGGGAGTTCCACTAGATGTATATGGGAGTGTCACTAGATGTATATGGGAGTTCCACTAGATGTATATGGGAGTTCCACTAGATGGGAGTGTCACTAGATGTATATGGGAGTGTCACTAGATGTATATGGGAGTGCCACTAGATGTATATGGGAGTTCCACTAGATGTATATGGGAGTTCCACTAGATGTATATGGGAGTTCCACTAGATGTATATGGGAGTTCCACTAGATGTATATGGGAGTTCCACTAGATGTATATGGAAGTTCCACTAGATGTATATGGGAGTTCCACTAGATGTATATGGGAGTTCCACTAGATGTATATGGAAGTTCCACTAGATGTATATGGGAGTGCCACTAGATGGGAGTGTCACTAGATGTATATGGGAGTTCCACTAGATGTATATGGAAGTTCCACTAGATGTATATGGGAGTGTCACTAGATGTATATGGGAGTTCCACTAGATGTATGGAGTTCACTAGATGTATATGGGAGTTCCACTAGATGTATATGGGAGTTCCACTAGATGTATATGGATGTTCCACTAGATGTATATGGGAGTGTCACTAGATGTATATGGGAGTTCCACTAGATGTATATGGGAGTTCCACTAGATGTATATGGGAGTTCCACTAGATGCATATGGAAGTGCCACTATATGTATATGGGAGTTCCACTAGATGTATATGGGAGTGTCACTATATGTATATGGGAGTGTCACTCTATGTATATGGAAGTTCCACTAGATGTATATGGGAGTGTCACTAGATGTATATGGGAGTGTCACTAGATGTATATGGGAGTTCCACTAGATGTATATGGGAGTTCCAGTAGATGTATATGGGAGTTCCACTAGATGTATATGGGAGTTCCACTAGATGTATATGGAAGTGCCACTATATGTATATGGAAGTGCCACTATATGTATATGGAAGTTCCACTAGATGTATATGGGAGTTCCACTAGATGTATATGGGAGTTCCACTAGATGTATATGGGAGTTCCACTATATGTATATGGAAGTGTCACTAGATGTATATGGAAGTTCCACTAGATGTATATGGGAGTTCCACTAGGTGTATATGGGAGTGTCACTAGATGTATATGGGAGTGTCACTAGATGTATATGGGAGTGTCACTAGATGTATATGGGAGTTCCACTAGATGTATATGGGAGTGCCACTAGATGTATATGGGAGTTCCACTAGATGTATATGGGAGTGTCACTAGATGTATATGGGAGTTACACTAGATGGGAGTGTCACTAGATGTACATGGGAGTTCCACTAGATGGGAGTGTCACTAGATGTATATGGGAGTGTCACTAGATGTATATGGGAGTTCCACTAGATGGGAGTGTCTGTGTATATGGGAGTTCACTAGATGGGAGTTCCACTAGATGTATATGGGAGTTCCACTAATGGGGTGTCACTAGATGTATATGGGAGTTCCACTAGATGGGAGTGTCACTAGATGTATATGGGAGTTCCACTAGATGTATGGGAGTTCCACTAGATGTATATGGGAGTGTCACTAGATGTATATGGGAGTTCCACTAGATGTATATGGGAGTTCCACTAGATGTATATGGGAGTTCCACTAGATGTATATGGGAGTGTCACTAGATGTATATGGGAGTGTCACTAGATGTATATGGGAGTTCCACTAGATGTATATGGGAGTTCCACTAGATGTATATGGGAGTTCAACTAGATGTATATGGGAGTTCCACTAGATGTATATGGGAGTTCCACTAGATGTATATGGGAGTTCCACTAGATGTATATGGGAGTTCCACTAGATGTATATGGGAGTTCCACTAGATGTATATGGGAGTTCCACTAGATGTATATGGGAGTGTCACTAGATGTATATGGGAGTGTCACTAGATGTATATGGGAGTTCCACTAGATGTATATGGGAGTTCCACTAGATGTATATGGGAGTTCCACTAGATGTATATGGGAGTTCCACTAGATGTATATGGGAGTTCCACTAGATGTATATGGGAGTTCCACTAGATGTATATGGAAGTTCCACTAGATGTATATGGGAGTTCCACTAGATGTATATGGGAGTTTCACTAGATGTATATGGGAGTTCCACTAGATGTATATGGGAGTTCCACTAGATGTATATGGGAGTTCCACTAGATGTATATGGGAGTGTCCTGTTTGGTTTATATACCAACACAGAATGTCTATAGAGTGGTATATCGCGCTGTCGTTAGAACTCACCTTTCATCGCGCTATCATCTGGGCTTCAGATTCACTACGTACCAGGGACACGTGATAAATGGCGATTGTTGGCAGTCGCTTACGGAGGTTGGAGAGCTGTGTATTGGTCCCTACCAAGGAAAGGCTAGTCATATATATACTATGATAGTTAAATGTACCTGGGTGAAATACTATATAGGGTATACTATACCTCTGTTATCTTATATAACCAATTGTTTGCATACTATATAGGGTATACTATACCTCTGTTATCTTATATAACCAATTGTGTACATACTATATAGGGTATACTATACCTCTGTTATCTTATATAACCAATTGTGTACATACTATATAGGGTATACTATACCTCTGTTATCTTATATAACCAATTGTTTACATACTATATAGGGTATACTATACCTCTGTTATCTTATATAACCAATTGTTTGACATACTATATAGGGTATACTATACCTCTGTTATCTTATATAACCAATTGTGTACATACTATATAGGGTATACTATACCTCTGTTATCTTATATAACCAATTGTGTACATACTATATAGGGTATACTATACCTCTGTTATCTTATATAGCCAATTGTGTACATACTATATAGGGTATACTATACCTCTGTTATCTTATATAACCAATTGTTTGCATACTATATAGGGTATACTATACCTCTGTTATCTTATATAACCAATTGTTTGCATACTATATAGGGTATACTATACCTCTGTTATCTTATATAACCAATTGTGTACATACTATATAGGGTATACTATACCTCTGTTATCTTATATAACCAATTGTGTACATACTATATAGGGTATACTATACCTCTGTTATCTTATATATAACCAATTGTTGACATACTGTTCGCTTTGTCTATTTACATTTCATATTATTTTCTCTCTTCAGATGGCAGACTCTAAGTGGAGTAAGCTGCAAGCAATTCCATTCGTCATTGATGGGCGGTCTATTATCAAGAGCGTTACTAAGCACACCACGTGTTCTGATGTCATCAACAGACTGCCGAACCTACACACCCCTTTAGCCGTATTTAAATCTGTCGACGGGATCGAAAAGGAGCTTCAAGGCAAAACGAAGTTGTTGAAAGTGTGGCGCGCTCATGGTTCTTCTAAAACAGTTAAATTTGTCATACAAAAGTCGCATGCTGCCATCAAGGAAAGAACAAACCGTCAGACATTGGAGCGAAAACAGTGTGACAAACAAGGTGTCAAACCGTGTGACAAACAAGGCACGAAACGCGCCCAAGAGAAAGGACTATCTAAAGATACTCTGAAGAATGTTTCAGATCTCGCTTTCTATATTAGATACCAGAAAACGAAAGTACAAGCATTGAATACAAAAATGGAAAATACGCATCGAAGAAGTGATGAAAGTAGATTCATAAGAGGAATGTCACATAACGCATCTGTCAACAGTATGGACGCTTTCCTAGCCAAGACGGATTTGAACGAAATGGAACATTTTCTAAATTTCTGCGGTGAAGTTACGGCTGAAAAACTTGGACATGGTAAATCTGTTAGACGATCTGTACGACAGCCGGCGAAGAAATTCACTAGAGAACCAAAACAAGCGACAAGTAAATCATCTTTTGGCAAGAATGAAAAGCATATGACTCAGAGCAGTCTCACGTCTACGAGACTTGGACTAAAGCAGAAATTCTCATCTAACGGTAAAGTACTAACGACATCTGCGACGACACTTAGTTCAACTGATACCGGATATAATTCAGTTAGTAGTGCAAGTCAGACTTCATCAGACGACACAACATTTGAGAAACCAGTGGTTGCTTCTAGCATGCCTAAGCATCGTACATGTGTGCTCTCCGATTTGACGGATGGTACACCACGTCACAGTACACCTGTTGTTCCTGGATGCAATCATAAACGCATTGCAGACGACATCGACAATACACTCGCTTCAGAGTACACTCTTACAACAGACACGCTGGAACAGTTTGACGAGTTTCAAGGGAAAGACATACTTCTTCAGAAATTCATGGCAGATCAGACACCATCGTCACTAAGATACACCGGAAGTGATATTTCTATTTCGCCGGATATGAAAAGAAAACGCACAGATAGATACAGTATGCCAGTGTTCAGTAATCAAGAAGAAAAATGTCGCTTTTACTGGAGCCAGTATTGTGATTCTGAGTTCGATTCGGAAAGTGAAATTTCCCAGCAGTCCCTGGATGTTGCCTTTGACGCTGGTCAAACGAACATAAACGAATCAACGAAGCCTCCGCAGAAAACTCTGAGACGCGAGTCCGCCATTTCCAATTTGAATCACTTCGCATTGCTATCACGTGATATTGGACTTGATACATTTACGGAGGACAACGTCTTTGATTACTCGTTTAATTGTTCGTTCCCCAGAATGGACGAGTCCTTGTCTTGTTCATATTTTGATAGTGAAAATTCCAAGCAATGTGAATCCCTGGATGTTGCCTTTGTTATTGGTCAACCTGACGACTTGGAACCTACGAAATATCCGCAGAAAACTCTGAGACGTGAGTCCGCCGTTTCGAATTTGAATCGATTCTCGATGCTATCACGTGATATTGGACTTGATACATTTACGGAGGACAACGGCTTTGATTACTCGTTTAATTGTTCTTTCCCCAGAATGGATGAGTCCCAGTCTTGTTCATATTTTGACAGTGAAAATTCCAAGCAGTGTGGTCAATCTGACGACAAGGCATCAACTAAACCTCCGCAGAAAACTCTCAGACGTGAGTCCGCCGTTTCGAATTTGAATGGGTTCTCGTTGCTATCACGTGATATTGGACTGGATACAGCTGACGCAGAAAACGGCTTTGATTACTCGTTTGATTGTTCGTTCCCAAGAATGGATGAATCTGAGGCTGTTAGTCTTAATCTTAGTTACAGTTTTGACGAGAGTGATACTGAGGCTGGGGACACTTGTCTGGATACTTTTTTGAATACGCGATCGTTCTTGGACATTACATGGGAGGATGCTAATTGTGAATTAACGGATGAAGCGAACACGAGTAGTTGAAACTGGGACGAATGTGATGGTGGGTGTATGGGATTACAGTGAACTCGAAATGGCTAACTCGAATATAAGAGTGTGCAAATAATACGTGTCGCATAATTATTTAGAAATAGAATGACTGAATACAAAATATTATGTTAATTATTAACTTCAACTTGTTCGTATATCTTACAAAGTGCTTTCTGTTTTATGTGTTCAAAGTTTATATTTGTAAATACTTGTATGTACATATTGTTACACTATTGCAAGGTAATAATTGTTAGATGTCATATATATATTGTTTGCATAAATATGATATCATTAAATCTTTAATGAAAGTCAGCATGAAGTGTTGTTCAGCATCCGATGCAGTATTGGTTATAAGATACGAGCTTGATTCCCACGTCTCAATAGTGCACACATACTAGCACAGTCTATCCACATCATTACGTAAATGCTAACATAATGGGGTTAGGATTAGGGTTAGGGTTTAGGGGTTAGGGTTAGGGTAATAAGATACGAGCCTGATTCCGACGTCTCAATAGTGCACACATACTCGTATAGTCTATCCACATCATTACGTAAATTATAAAATAATGGCCTAACACAGTGATGCATGATGAATGACACAGTGATGGATGATGAATGGTACAGTGATGCATGAAGAATGATACAGTGATGCATGATGAATGACACAGTGATGGATGATGAATGGTACAGTGATGCATGAAGAATGATACAGTGATGCATGATGAATGATAGAGTGATGCATGATGAATGATACAGTGGTGCATGATGAATGATACAGTGATGGATGATGAATGATACAGTGATGCATGAAGAATGATACAGTGATGCATGATGAATGACACAGTGATGGATGATGAATGGTACAGTGATGCATGAAGAATGATACAGTGATGCATGATGAATGATAGAGTGATGCATGATGAATGATACAGTGGTGCATGATGAATGATACAGTGATGGATGATGAATGATACAGTGATACATGATGAATGATACAGTGATACATGATGAATGATACAGTGATGGATGATGAATGATACAGTGATGCATGATGAATGATACAGTGGTGCATGATGAATGATACAGTGGTGCATGACGAATGCTACAGTGATGCATGATGAATGATACAGTGGTGCATGATGAATGATACAGTGATGCATGATGAATGATACAGTGATGGATGATGAATGATACAGTGATGCATGATGAATGATAGAGTGATGCATGATGAATGATACAGTGGTGCATGATGAATGATAGAGTGATACATGATGAATGATACAGTGATGCATGATGAATGATAGAGTGATGGATGATGAATGATACAGTGATGCATGATGAATGATAGAGTGATGCATGATGAATGATACAGTGGTGCATGATGAATGATAGAGTGATACATGATGAATGATAGAGTGATGCATGATGAATGATACAGTGGTGAATGATACAGTGATACATGATGAATGATAGAGTGATACATGATGAATGATACAGTGATGGATGATGAATGATACAGTGATACATGATGAACGATACAGTGATGTATGATGAATGATACAGTGATGCATGATGAATGATACAGTGGTGCATGATGAATGATACAGTGGTGCATGACGAATGCTACAGTGATGCATGATGAATGATACAGTGGTGCATGATGAATGATAGTGATGGATGATGAATGATACAGTGATGCATGATGAATGACACGGTGATGCATGGTGAATGATACAGTGATGCAAGATGAATGACACAGTGGTGCATGATGAATGATAGTGATGGATGATGAATGATACAGTGGTGCATGATGAATGATAGTGATGGATGATGAATGATACAGTGATGCATGATGAATGATACAGTGGTGCATGATGAATGATAGTAATGGATGATGAATGATACAGTGATGCATGATGAATGATACAGTGATGCAAGATGAATGATACAGTGGTGCATGATGAATGATAGTGATGGATGATGAATGATACAGTGATGCATGATGAATGATACAGTGATGCAAGATGAATGATACAGTGGTGCATGATGAATGATACAGTGATGCATGATGAATGATACAGTGGTGCATGATGAATGATACAGTGGTGCATGATGAATGATACAGTGGTGGATGATGAATGATACAGTGGTGCATGATGAATGATACAGTGGTGCATGATGAATGATACAGTGGTGCATGATGAATGATACAGTGGTGCATGATGAATGATAGTAATGGATGATGAATGATACAGTGATGCATGATGAATGATACAGTGGTGCATGATGAATGATAGTAATGGATGATGAATGATAGTGATGGATGATGAATGACACAATGGTACATGATGAATGATAGTGATGGATGATGAATGATACAGTGATGCATGGTGAATGATAGAGTGATGGATGATGAATGACACAGTGGTGCATGATGAATGATAGTGATGGATGATGAATGATACAGTGATGCATGATGAATGACACGGTGATGCATGATGAATGATACAATGGTGCATGATGAATGATAGTGATGGATGATGAATGATACAGTGATACATGATGAATGACACGGTGATGCATGATGAATGATACAGTGATGCAAGATGAATGACACAGTGGTGCATGATGAATGATAGTGATGGATGATGAATGATACAGTGATGCATGATGAATGATACAGTGGTGCATGATGAATGATAGTGATGGATGATGAATGATACAGTGATGCATGATGAATGATACAGTGATGCATGATGAATGATACAGTGGTGCATGACGAATGATACAGTGATGCATGATGAATGATACAGTGGTGCATGATGAATGATAGTAATGGATGATGAATGATACAGTGATGCATGATGAATGATAAAGTGGTGCATGATGAATGATAGTAATGGATGATGAATGATAGTGATGGATGATGAATGACACAATGGTGCATGATGAATGATAGTGATGGATGATGAATGATACAGTGATGCATGATGAATGATACAGTGATGGATGATGAATGATACAGTGATGCATGATGAATGACACAGTGGTGCATGATGAATGATAGTGATGGATGATGAATGACACAGTGGTGCATGATGAATGATAGTGATGGATGATGAATGACACAGTGGTGCATGATGAATGATAGTGATGGATGATGAATGATACAGTGGTGCATGATGAATGATAGTGATGGATGATGAATGATACAATGATGGATGATGAATGACACATTGGTGCATGATGAATGATAGTGATGGATGATGAATGATACAGTGATGGATGATGAATGACACAGTGATGCATGATGAATGATAGTGATGGATGATGAATGATACAGTGGTGCATGATGCATGATAGTGATGGATGATGAATGATACAGTGATGGATGATGAATGACACAGTGGTGCATGATGAATGATACAGTGGTGCATGATGAATGATACAGTGATGGATGATGAATGACACAGTGGTGCATGATGAATGATAGTGATGGATGATGAATGATACAGTGATGGATGATGAATGTCACAGTGATGCATGATGAACGACACTGTGATGAATGATGAAATAATGATGTGGATGATATAAGAAGTAAGTGATCAAATAATGATGTATGGGAAGAGATAATGGCGTCAGGATTGATCTAATGGTTTATGGGATGGCATACTGTCTTATGAGATGACATACTGGCTTATGGGATGACATACTGGCTTATGGGATGAAATACTGGCTTATGGGATGGCATACTGGCTTATGAGATGACATACTGGCTTATGGGATGACATACTGGCTTATGGGATGACATACTGGCTTATGAGATGACATACTGGCTTATGGGATGACATACTGGCTTATGGGATGACATACTGGCTTATGGGATGACATACTGGCTAATGGGATGCTATTCTGGCTTATGGGATGACATACTGGTTTATGGGATGACATACTGGCTTATGGGATGACATACTGGCTTATGGGATGACATACTGGCTTATGGGATGACATACTGGCTTATGGGATGACATACTGGCTTATGGGATGACGTACTGGCTTATGGGATGACGTACTGGCTTATGGATGACATACTGGCTTATGGGATGACATACTGGCTTATGGGATGACAAACTGGCTTATGGGATGACATACTGGCTTATGGGATGACATATTGGCTTATTGGATGACATACTGGCTTATGGGATGACATACTGGCTTATGGGATGACATACTGGCTTATGAGATGACATACTGGCTTATTGGATGACATACTGGCTTATTGGATGACATACTGGCTTATGGGATGACATACTGGCTTCAGTGATGACATACTGCCTTATGGGATGACATACTGGCTTATGGGATGACATACTGGCTTCAGTGATGACATACTGGCTTCAGTGATGACATACTCGCTTATGGGATGACATACTGGCTTGACGTATATCACTACACGACTAATGCTCGACAGATAATCTACGCTGAGGTATATCACTACACGACTAATGCTCGACAGATAATCTACGCTGAGGTATATCACTACACGACTAATGCTCGACAGATAATCTACGCTGGTAGTAACCAATGCAACATAGTCTACACGCTCCCGTACTACTGTCTATGGTAAGCTACTTATGGAATAAAAACGCTTTAACATCATAATTCTAATCAACTTCGTTGTATTGTTGTATTATTGTGTAACAATATGCATGTATATAGTTATATTTGTGGAAGTCGTGGTAGCGCTGTGGATCCGAAATATCCGGAGTTCGAGCCCTGCAGGAGCCGTTATGATTGTGCCCTTAGGCAAGGCATTTAAATTCCACTTTGCCTATTCTCTCTCTCCCTCGTGGCGATGGATTCCATCAGGAATCATGTCTCGAGAGTAATTAATATAAGTTGTTATATATAATATATTGGTTGAATACAATCGAATGTGTGATACAACAGAACGAGAACCCACCTGCTCGATCTCACCACCACATTGCCATCTCGCATAATGCCACGGTCGGTGATCAAACCAGGGTCAACAGTGAAACCACACGGTCGGTGATCAAACCAGGGTCAACAGTGGAACCGCACGGCCGGTGATCAAACCAGGGTCAACAGTGGAACCGCACGGCCGGTGATCAAACCAGGGTCAACAGTGGAACCACACGGCCGGTGATCAAACCAGGGTCAACAGTGGAACCACACGGCCGGTGATCAAACCAGGGTCACCAGTGGAACCGCACGGCCGGTGATCAAAGCAGGGTCACCAGTGGAACCGCAAAGCCGGTGATCGAACCAGGGTCACCAGTGGAACCGCACGGCCGGTGATCAAAGCAGGGTCACCAGTGGAACCGCACGGCCGGTGATCAAACCAGGGTCACCAGTGGAACCGCACGGCCGGTGATCAAACCAGGGTCACCAGTGAAACCGCACGGCCGGTGATCAAACCAAGGTCACCAGTGGAACCGCACGGCCGGTGATCAAACCAGGGTCACCAGTGGAACCGCACGGCCGGTGATCAAAGCAGGGTCACCAGTGGAACCGCACGGCCGGTGATCAAACCAGGATCACCAGGGGAACCGCACGGCCGGTGATCAAACCAGTGTCACCAGTGAAACCGCACGGCCGGTGATCAAACCAGGGTCACCAGTGGAACCACACGGCCGGTGATCAAACCAGGGTCACCAGTGGAACCGCACGGCCGGTGTTCAAACCAGGGTTATGTCTTGCCTCCATATTGATATGCCTCAAATAAGGGTCACCAGTGGAACCACACGGTCATCAAACAAGGGTCACCAGTGGAACCACACGGTCATCAAACCAGGGTCACGAGTGGAACCACACGGTCATCAAACAAGGGTCACCAGTGGAACCACACGGTCGTCAAACAAGGGTCACAAGTGGAACCACTCGGCGGTCAACAAACAAGGGTCACAAGTGGAACCACATGGTCGTCAAACAAGGGTCACAAGTGGAACCACACGGCCGTCAACAAACCAGGGTCACAAGTGGAACCACACGGTGGTCAAACAAGGGTCACAAGTGGAACCACACGGCCGTCACAAACAGGTCACACTGGAACCACACGGCCGTCACAAACCAGGGTCACAGTGGAACCACACGGTCGTTAAACAAGGATCACAAGTGGAACCACACGGTCGTCAAACAAGGGTCACAAGTGGAACCACACGGTCGTCAAACAAGGGTCACAAGTGGAACCACACTGTCGTCAAACAAGGGTCACAGGTGGAACCACACGGCCGTCAAACAAGGGTCACAAGTGGAACCACACGGTCGTCAAACAAGGGTCACAAGTGGAACCACACGGTCGTCAAACAAGGGTCACAAGTGGAATCACACGGCCGTCAAACAAGGGTCACAAGTGGAACCACACGGTCGGCAAACAGGGTTACAGGTGGAACACACGGTCGTCAAACAAGGGTCACAAGTGGAACCACACAGTCGTCAAACAAGGGTCACAAGTGGAACCACACGGTCGTCAAACAAGGGTCACAAGTGGAACCACACGGTCGTCAACAAGGGTCACAAGTGGAATCCACGGCCGTCAAACAAGGTCACAAGTGGAAACCACACGGTCGTCAAACGGGTTGGTGGGGTGTCAGGGTCACAAGTGGAACCACACGGTCGTCAAACAAGGGTCACAAGTGGAACCACACGGTCGTCAAACAAGGGTCACAAGTGGAACCACACGGTCGTCAAACAAGGGTCACAAGTGGAACCACACGGTCGTCAAACAAGGGTCACAAGTGGAACCACACGGCCGTCAACAAGTGTATACATTTGTATAAATTGTATGGAGGTCCACAGAAATATAGTGATGTGGAATAAATATTAAATTGAGCTTCGGATTCAGAGAATGGAGTGTCAAGATAACCTGCTTGAATTCATAATCGAAATGAGTTTAGTAGTATCTGCCAGCCTCCTAGATACTATGCATGTAGTATCTGCCAGCCTCCTAGATACTATACATGTAGTATCTGCCAGCCTCCTAGATACTATACATGTAGTATCTGCCAGCCTCCTAGATACTATACATGTAGTATCTGCCAGCCTCCTAGATACCATACATGTAGTATCTGCCAGCCTCCTAGATACCATACATGTAGTATCTGCCAGCCTCGTATATACCATACCAGCCTCATAGATACCACACAAGCCTCCTAGATACTATACATGTAGTATCTGCCAGCTTCCTAGATACTATACATGTAGTATCTGCCAGCCTCCTAGATACTATACATGTAGTATCTGCCAGCCTCCTAGATACCATACATGTAGTATCTGCCAGCCTCCTAGATACCATACATGTAGTATCAGCCAGCCTCGTAGATACCATACGAGCCTCATAGATACCACACTAGCCTCCTAGATACTATGCATGTAGTATCTGCCAGCTTCCTAGATACCATACATATAGTATCTGCCAGCCTCCTAGATACCATACATGTAGTATATACCAGCCTCCTAGATACCATACATGTAGTATATACCAGCCTCCAAGATACCATACATGTAGTATCTGCCAGCTTCCTAGATACCATACATATAGTATCTGCCAGCCTCCTAGATACCATACATGTAGTATATACCAGCCTCCTAGATACCTTACATGTAGTATATACTACATACCATACATGTAGTATATACCAGCCTCCTAGATACCATACATGTAGTATATACTAGATACCATACATGTAGTATATACCAGCCTCCTAGATACCATACATGTAGTATATACTAGATACCATACATGTAGTATATACCAGCCTCCTAGATACCATACATGTAGTATAT
>CM026402.1:65583534-65609501 GCA_014843695.1 Archivesica marissinica
ATATAAGATACCAGACGTATATTATACCCTATATAGTATGTCAACAATTGGTTATATAAGATACCAGACGTATATTATACCCTATATAGTATGTCAACAATTGGTATATATAAGATAACAGACGTATATTATACCCTATATAGTATGTCAACAATTGGTTATATAAGATAACAGAGGTATATTATACCCTATATAGTATGTCAACAATTGGTATATATAAGATACCAGACGTATATTATACCTATATAGTATGTCAACAATTGGTTATATAAGATACCAGACGTATATATCACAACCTACACCATTGTTATTGTACTTGACACAATTAATATATAATAATCATCACGCTTATCACTATTAGTTTGACTAGCATAGTATATATATTTAACTGACAGACAGACAGATTCTTTTATTTCACCCAGGTACATTTAACTATCATAGTATATATATGACTAGCCTTTCCTTGGCAGGGACCAATACACAGCCCTCCAACCTCCGTAAGCGACTGCCAACAATCGCCATTTATCACGTGTCCCTGGTACGTAGTGAATCTGAAGCCCAGATGATAGCGCGATGAAAGGTGAGTTCCAACGACAACGCGATATACCACTCGATAGACATTCTTTGTTTGTATATAAACCAAACAGGACACTCCCATATACATCTAGTGGAACTCCCATATACATCTAGTGGAACTCCCATATACATCTAGTGGAACTCCCATATACATCTAGTGAAACTCCCATATACATCTAGTGGAACTCCCATATACATCTAGTGGAACTCCCATATACATCTAGTGGAACTCCCATATACATCTAGTGGAACTCCCATATACATCTAGTGACACTCCCATATACATCTAGTGGAACTCCCATATACATCTAGTGGAACTCCCATATACATCTAGTGGAACTCCCATATACATCTAGTGGAACTCCCATATACATCTAGTGGAACTCCCATATACATCTAGTGGAACTCCCATATACATCTAGTGACACTCCCATATACATCTAGTGGAACTCCCATATACATCTAGTGGAACTCCCATATACATCTAGTGGAACTCCCATATACATCTAGTGGAACTCCCATATACATCTAGTGGAACTTCCATATACATCTAGTGGAACTTCCATATACATCTAGTGGAACTCCCATATACATCTAGTGGAACTACCATATACATCTAGTGACACACCCATATACATCTAGTGGAACTCCCATATACATCTAGTGACACTCCCATCTAGTGGAACTCCCATATACATCTAGTGGTACTCCCATATACATCTAGTGACACTCCCATATACATCTAGTGGAACTCCCATATACATATAGTGGAACTCCCATATACATCTAGTGGAACTCCCATATACATCTAGTGACACTCCCATATACATCTAGTGACACTCCCCATATACATCTAGTGGAACTCCCATATACATCTAGTGACACTTCCATATACATCTAGTGGAACTTCCATATACATCTAGTGGACTTTCATCCGTAGATACGTGAATAATCTTGTTTCTTACTTTTAACCCAACACAAACAAATCAATGCATTAATAACTCTGGTGTAACTAAATAAATAAAACATATTAAATGAACTAGATGGTTAACGTACTTTTAGTTTCCTTGTATCTCGTATAAAATCCTTCTGATTCTAATCTCGTTGTACTTGTAACTAATCTCGTGTAATCTCGTGGTACTTGTAACTAATCTCGTGGTACTTGTAACTAATCTCGTGTAATCTCGTGGTACTTGTAACTAATCTCGTGGTACTTGTAACTAAGCTCGATAGTAAATAAAGTTGCAGGATTACAAGAAATGACTGTGATATAATACATGCAACTTTCCACTGTGGGTATGGCTTCCAGTTGCTCTTCGTGCCGATATATAATAAACCCGGTTCTGAGTGAATGCTTTTTCCACTCAAAACGTCAATCTAATGGTCCAAACATCACGAAAGGATAACAATAGAAAGATGATTATGTTCTCACCTTTTCGCGAGGCAATCACAGGAAGTGAGACCCTTAAGCATGATGTTTTACAATAGTTAATTAGCTAATTGAATACGTAATCAAGTCGAAAGTGCGAACAATGTAAGATTTCTCAACGAGATATCGCCTTTTCCTATCTTTGGTATGATTATGACACGATATATAATGTTCTTCTATTGTTTTCTGCTTGTATTTACAAATAATAGAAGAGTTAAATTGAAATTAAGGGATGGAACATGTATACAGTGTCGATTAGAATCGTGTACGAAAGATGCAGATAAAACGTCGATCTTATCTCACTCGCCCCGCGATAATCTCCCTCACCCCGCGATAAACAACATTAATAATGGTTGACACATGGAAAACTCTCCAAATGTTACATGGGAACTAGTCAACAATCACCACAATATTGTCTCGCACAATAATGATATCAAGTGAACATGTGTGGTTAAGTCAATGTGTATGTGATACACAAGTAGTCTTAAGAAACAGACGGATATAATATATAGTCCAGTGGTAACACGCTGGACTGGTAATCCAGGAACCGCAGGATCGATCCCCGTCTGACCGTAATATAATTAACAGTCTTTCAGATGGGAGGATATACCGAGGTCTCGTGTCGGTACTTTACACCGTGCACGTAAAAGAACCAGAGAAAACTCTGGAATGGATCTCTGTCTGTACCATGCACTATCCTCCAAAATCTAAAATGACTAATCTCTTCAGGAGGCGTCGCTCATATGGGCAACCGGTAGCGACGATAAATAAACGTAAAAACACAGTCTTAAAATGATTAAGAAAATGATAACTGACCTGTTGATATGTCCATGTCTTGAGTGAAATAAACATTTGTATGTGTTTTACGTTCATTTATAGTCTCTATCGGTTGCCCATATGGGTGTGTCACTCGATTTATATGGGAGTGCACTATCAAGCCAGTTTGGCATCCTATCAGCCAGTATGTCATCCCATAAGCCAGTATGTCATCCCATAAGCCAGCATGTCATCCCATAAGCCAGTATATCATCCCATAAGACAGTATATCATCCCATAAGCCAGTATGTCATCCCATAAGCCAGTATATCATCCCATAAGCCAGTATGTCATCCCATAAGCCAGAACGTCATCACATAAGTCAGTAGGTCATCCCATAAGCCAGTTTGTCATATCATAAGCCAGTATGTCATCCCATAAGCCAGTATGTCATCCCATAAGCCAGTATGTCATCCCATAAGCCAGTATGTCATCCTATAAGCCAGTATGTCATCCTATAAGCCAGTATGTCATCCCATAAGCCAGTATGTAATCCCATAAGCCAGTATGTCATATCATAAGCCAGTATGTCATCCCATAAGCCAGTAGGTCATCCCAGAAGCCAGTATGTCAACCAATAAGCCAGTAGGTCATCCCATAAGCCAGTTTGTCATACCATAAGCCAGTAGGTCATCCCATAAGCCAGTATGTCATACAATAAGCCAGTATGTCATCCCATAAGCCAGTAGGTCATCCATAAGCCAGTTTGTCATATCAAAGCAGTATGTCATCCCATAAGCCAGTAGTCATCCCATAAGCCAGTATGTCAACCCATAAGCCACTATGTCATCCCATAAGCCAGTAGGTCATCCCATAAGCCAGTTTGTCATAGCATAAGCCAGTATGTCATCCCATAACCAGTAGGTCATCCCATAAGCCAGTTTGTCATAGCATAAGCCAGTATGTCATCCCATAAGCCAGTATGTCATCCCATAAGCCAGTATGTCATCCCATAAGCCAGTATGTCATCCCATAAGCCAGTATGTCATCCCATAAGCCAGTATGTCATCCCATAAGCCAGTATGTCATCCCATAAGCCAGTATGTCATATCATAAGCCAGTATATCATCCCATAAGCCAGTATGTCATCCCATACGACAGTATTTCATCCCATAAATCAGTATTTCATCCCATAAGCCAGTATGTAAACCCACAAGCCACTATGTCATCCCATAAGCCAGTAGGTCATCCCATAAGCCAGTTTGTCATAGCATAAGCCAGTATGACATCCCATAAGCAAGTATGTCATCCCATAAGCCAGTATGTCATCCCATAAGCCAGTATGTCAACCCATAAGCCAATATTTCATCCCATAAGCCAGTATGTCATCCCATAAGCCATTATGTCATCATATAAGCCACTATGTCATCCCATAAGCCAGTATGTCATCCCATAAGCCACTATGTCAACCCATAAGCCAGTATGTCATCCCATAAGCCACTATGTAATCCTATAAGCCAGTTTGTCATATCATAAGCCGGTATGTCATCCCATAAGCCAGTATGTCATCCCATACGCCAGTATGTCATCCCATAATCCAGTATGTAATCCCATAAGCCAGTATGTCATATCATAAGCCAGTATGTCATCCCATACGCCAGTATTTCATCCCATAAGCCACTATTCATCCCATAAGCCAGTGTGTCATCCCATAAGCCAGTATGTCAACCCATAAGCCAGTATGTCATCCATAAGCCAGTAGGTCAACGCATAAGCCACTATGTCATCCCATAAGCCAGTATGTCATCCCATAAGCCAGTATGTCATCCCATAAGCCAGTATGTCATCACATAAGCCAGTATGTCATCCCATAAGCCAGTATGTCATCCCATAAGCCACTATGTCATCCCATAAGCCACTATATCATCCCATAAGCCAGTATGTCATCCCATAAGCCAGTATGTCATCCCATAAGCCAGTATGTCATCCCATAAACCATTAGATCAATCGTGACGACATTATCTCTTCCCATACATCATTATTTAATCACTTACTTCTTATATCATCAACATCAATATTTCATCATTCCTCACTGTATCATTCATCATGTATCACTATGACATTCATCATTCATCACTGTGTCATTCATCATCCATCACTGTATCATTCATCATCCATCACTCTATCACTCATCATGCATCACTGTGTCACTGTGTCATTCATGATCCATTACTGTGTCATTCATCATCCATCACTGTGTCATTCATCATGCATCACTGTGTCATTCATCACCCATCACTGTGTCATTCATCATCCATCACTGTGTCGTTCATCATGCATCACTGTGTCAGTCATCATCCATCACTGTGTCAGTCACCATGCATCACTGTGTCTTTCATCATCCATCACTGTGTCATTCATCATCCATCACTGTGTCAGTCATCATCCATCACTGTGTCAGTCATCATCCATCACTGTGTCATTCATCATGCATCACTGTGTCATTCATCATGCATCACTGTGTCATTCATCATCCATCACTGTGTCATTCATCATGCATCACTGTGTCATTCATCATCCATCACTGTGTCATTCATCATCCATCACTGTGTCATTCATCATGCATCACTGTGTCATTCATCATCCATCACTGTGTCATTCATCATGCATCACTGTGTCATTCATCATGCATCACTGTGTCATCATCATCCATCACTGTGTCAGTCATCATCCATCACTGTCATCATCATCCATCACTGTGTCATTCATCATGCATCACTGTGTCATCATCATCCATCACTGTGTCATTCATCATGCATCACTGGTCATTCATTATCCATCGCTGTGTCAGTCATCTCCATCACTGTGTCATCATCATCCATCACTGTGTCATTCATCATCCACACTGTGTCATTCATCATCCATCACTGTGTCATTCATCATCCATCACTGTGTCATTCATCATCCTCACTGTGTCATTCATCATCCATCACTGTGTCATCATCATCCATCACTGTGTCATTCATCATGCATCACTGTGTCATTCATCATCATCACTGTGTCATTCATCATCCATCACTTATCATTCATCATTCATCACTGTGTCATTCATCATCCATCACTGTGTCATTCATCATCCATCACTGTGTCATTCATCATCCATCACTGTGTCATTCATCATCCATCACTATGTCATTCATCATCCATCACTGTATCATTCATCATCCATCACTGTGTCATTCATCATCCATCACTATCATTCATCATCATCACTGTGTCATTCATCATCCATCAATGTGTCATTCATCATGTATCAATGTGTCATTCATCATGTATCACTGTGTCATTCATCATCCATCACTGTGTCATTCATCATGCATCACTGTGTCATTCATCATGCATCACTGTATCATTCATCATCCATCACTGTGTCATTCATCATCCATCACTGTGTCATTCATCATCCATCACTGTGTCGTTCATCATCCATCACTGTGTCATTCATCATCCATCACTGTGTCATTCATCATGCATCACTGTGTCATTCATCATCCATCACTGTGTCATTCATCATCCATCACTGTATCATTCATCATTCATCACTGTGTCATTCATCATCCATCACTGTGTCATTCATCATGCATCACTGTGTCATTCATCATCCATCACTGTGTCATTCATCATCCATCACTGTGTCAGTCATCATCCATCACTGTGTCATTCATCATCCATCACTGTGTCATTCATCATCCATCACTGTGTCATTCATCATCCATCACTGTGTCAGTCATCATCCATCACTGTGTCAGTCATCATGCATCACAGTGTCATTCATCATCCATCACTGTATCATTCATCATCCATCACTGTGTCATTCATCATCCATCACTGTGTCATTCATCATCCATCACTGTGTCATTCATCATCCATCACTGTGTCAGTCATCATCCATCACTGTGTCATTCATCTTGCATCACTGTGTCATTCATCACCCATCACTGTGTCATTCATCATCCATCACTGTGTCATTCATCATCCATCACTGTGTCATTCGTCATCCATCACTGTGTCATTCATCATCCATCACTGTGTCAGTCATCATCCATCACTGTGTCAGTCATCATGCATCACTGTGTCATTCATTATCCATCACTGTGTCATTCATCATCCATCACTGTATCATTCATCATCCATCACTGTGTCATTCATCATACATCACTTTATCATTCATCATCCATCACTGTGTCAGTCATCATCCATCACTGCGTCATTCATCATCCATCACTGTCATTCATCATCCATCACTGTATCATTAATCATGCATCACTGTGTCATTCATCATCCATCACTGTGTCATTCATCATTCATCACTGTATCATTCATCATCCATCACTGTGTCATTCATCATCCATCACTGTGTCATTCATCATCCATCACTGTGTCAGTCATCATCCATCACTGCGTCATTCATCATCCATCACTGTGTCATTCATCATCCATCACTGTGTCGTTCATCATCCATCACTGTGTCATTCATCATCCATCACTGTGTCATTCATCATCCATCACTTTATCACTCATCATGCATCACTGTATCATTCATCATTCATCACTGTATCACTCATCATGCATCACTGTGTTATTCATCATCCATCACTGTGTCATTCATCATCCATCACTGTATCATTCATCATGCATCACTGTGTCATTCATCATCCATCACTTTGTCATTCATCATTCATCACTGTATCATTCATCATCCATCACTGTGTCATTCATCATCCATCACTGTGTCATTCATCATCCATCACTGTGTCAGTCATCATCCATCACTGCGTCATTCATCATCCATCACTGTGTCATTCATCATCCATCACTGTGTCGTTCATCATCCATCACTGTGTCATTCATCATCCATCACTGTATCATTCATCATCCATCACTTTATCACTCATCATGCATCACTGTATCATTCAGCATTCATCACTGTATCACTCATCATGCATCACTGTGTCATTCATCATCCATCACTGTATCATTCATCATTCATCACTGTATCACTCATCATGCATCACTGTGTCATTCATCATCCATCACTGTGTCATTCATCATCCATCACTGTATCATTCATCATGCATCACTCTGTCGTTCATCATCCATCACTGTATCATTCATCATCCATCACTGCGTCATTCATCATCCATCACTTTGTCATTCATCATCAATCACTGTGTCAGTCATCATCCATCACTGTGTCATTCATCATCCATCACTGTGTCATTCATCATCCATCACTGTGTCATTCATCATCCATCACTGTGTCGTTCATCATCCATCACTGTATCATTCATCATCCATCACTGTGTCATTCATCATTCATCACTGTATCATTCATCATCCATCACTGTGTCATTCATCATCCATCACTGTGTCATGCCATTATTGTATCATTTACGTAATGATGTGGATAGACTGTGCGTGTATGTGTGCACTATTGAGACGTGGGAATCAGGCTCGTATCTTATAACCAATACTGCATCGGATGCTGAACAACACTTCATGCTGACTTTCATTAAAGATTTAATGATATCATCTTTATGCAAACAATATATATGACAACAATTATTATCTTGCAATAGTTTAACAATATTTACATACTAGTATTTACAAATATAAACTTTGAACACATAAAACAAAAAGCACTTTGTAAGATATACCAACAAGTTGAAGTTAATAATTAACAGAATATTTGGTATTTAGTCATTCTATTTCTAAATAATTATGCGACACGTATTATTTGCACACTCTTATATTCGAGCTAGCCATTTCGAGTTCGCTGTAATCCCATACACCCACCATCATATTCGTCCCAGTTTCAACTACTCGTGTTCGCTTCAACCGTTAATTCACAATTAGCATCCTCCCATGTAATGTCCAAGAACGATCGCGTATTCAAAAAAGTATCCAGACAAGTGTCCCCAGCCTCAGTATCACTGTCACTCTCGTCAAAACTATAACTAAGGTTAAGACTAACAGCCTCAGATTCATCCATTCTTGGGAACGAACAATCAAACGAGTAATCAAAGCCGTTTTCTGGGTCAGCTGTATCCAGTCCAATATCACGTGATAGCAACGAGAATCCATTCAAATTCGAAACGGCGGACTCACGTCTGAGAGTATTCTGCGGAGGTTCAGTTGATGCAACATCCAGATTACCACACTGCTTGGAATTTTCACTGTCAAAATATGAACAAGACAAGGACTCATCCATTCTGGGGAAAGAACAATTAAACGAGTAATCAAAGACATTGTCCTCCGTAAATGTATCAAGTCCAATATCACGTGATAGCAATGCGAAGTGATTCAAATTGGAAACGGCGGGCTCGCGTCTCAGAGTTTTCTGCGGAGGCTTCGTTGATTCATTTGTGTTCGTTTGACCGGCGTCAAAGGAAACATCCAGGGACTGCTGGGAAATTTCACTTTCCGAATCGAACTCAGAATCACAATACTGGCTCCAGTAAAAGCGACATTTTTCTTCTTGATTATTGAACACTGGCATACTGTATCTATCAGTCCGTTTTCTTTTCATATCCGGCGAAATAGAAATATCACTTCCGGTGTATCTTAGTGACGATGATGTCTGATCTGCCATGAATTTCTGAAGAAGTATGTCTTTCCCTTGAAACTCGTCAAACTGTTCCAGCTTGTCTGTTGTAAGAGTGTACTCTGAAGCGAGTGTATTGTCGATGTCGTCTGCTATGCGTTTATGATTGCGTCCAGGAACAACAGGTGTACTGTGACGTGGTGTACCATCCGTCAAGTCGGAGAGCACAACTGTACGATGCTTAGAAGCAACCACTGGTTTCTCAAATATTGTGTCGTCTGATGAAGTCTGACTTGCACTACTAACTGAATTATATCCGGTATCAGTTGAACTAATTGTCGTCGAAGATGTCGTTAGTACTTTACCGTTAGATGAGAATTTCTGCTTTAGTCCAAGTCTCGTAGACGTGAGACTGCTCTGAGTCATATGCTTTTCATTCTTGCCAAAAGATGATTTAGTTGTCGCTTGTTTTGGTTCTCTAGTGAATTTCTTCGCCGGCTGTCGTACAGATCGTCTAACAGATTTACCATGTCCAAGTTTTTCAGCCGGAACTTCACCGCAGAAATTTAGTAAATGTTCCATTTCATTCAAATCCGTCTTGGCTAGGAAAGCGTCCATACTGTTGACAGATGCATTATGTGACATTCCTCTTATGAATCTACTTTCATCACTTCTTCGATGCATATTTTCCATTTTTGTATTCAGTGCTTGAACTTTCGTTTTCTGGTATCTAATATAGAAAGCGAGATCTGAAACATTCTTCAGAGTATCTTTAGATAGTCCTTTCTCTTGAGTGCGTTTCGTGCCTTGTTTGTCACACGGTTTGACACCTTGCTTGTCACACTGTTTTCGCTCCAATGTCTGACGGTTTGTTCTTTCCTTGATGGCAGCATGCGACATTTTTATGACAAATTTAAATGTTTTAGAAGAACCATGAGCGCGCCACACTTTCAACAACTTCGTTTTGCCTTGAAGCTCCTTTTCGATCCCGTCGACAGATTCAAATACGGCTAAAGGGGTGTGTAGGTTCGGCAGTTTGTTGATGACATCAGCGCACGTGGTGTGCTTAGTAACGCCCTTGATAATAGAGCGCCCATCAATGACGAATGGTATTTCTTGCAGCTTACTCCACTTAGAGTCTGCCATCTGAAGAGGGGAAATAACATGAAATGTAAATAGACAAAGCGAACAGTATGTCAACAATTGGTTATATAAGATAACAGAGGTATATTATACCCTATATAGTATGTCAACAATTGGTTATATAAGATACCAGAGGTATATTATACCCTATATAGTATGTCAACAATTGGTTATATAAGATACCAGAGGTATATTATACCCTATATAGTATGTAAACAATTGGTTATATAAGATAACAGAGGTATATTATACCCTATATAGTATGTCAACAATTGGTTATATAAGATACCAGAGGTATATTATACCCTATATAGTATGTAAACAATTGGTTATATAAGATACCAGACGTATATTATACCCTATATAGTATGTCAACAATTGGTTATATAAGATACCAGAGGTATATTATACCCTATATAGTATGTACACAATTGGTTATATAAGATAACAGACGTATATTATACCCTATATAGTATGTCAACAATTGGTTATATAAGATACCAGAGGTATATTATACCCTATATAGTATGTAAACAATTGGTTATATAAGATACCAGAGGTATATTATACCCTATATAGTATGTCAACAATTGGTTATATAAGATACCAGAGGTATATTATACCCTATATAGTATGTCAACAATTGGTTATATAAGATACCAGAGGTATATTATACCCTATATAGTATGTAAACAATTGGTTATATAAGATACCAGAGGTATATTATACCCTATATAGTATGTCAACAATTGGTTATATAAGATAACAGAGGTATATTATACCCTATATAGTATGCAAACAATTGGTTATATAAGATACCAGAGGTATATTATACCCTATATAGTATGTCAACAATTGGTTATATAAGATACCAGAGGTATATTATACCTATATAGTATGTCAACAATTGGTTATATAAGATACCAGAGGTATATATCACAACCTACACCATTGTTATTGTACTTGACACAATTAATATATAATAATCATCACGCTTATCACTATTAGTTTGACTAGCATAGTATATATATTTAACTGACAGACAGACAGATTCTTTTATTTCACCCAGGTACATTTAACTATCATAGTATATATATGACTAGCCTTTCCTTGGTAGGGACCAATATACAGCTCTCCAACCTCCGTAAGCGACTGCCAACAATCGCCATTTATCACGTGTCCCTGGAACGTTGTGAATCTGAAGCCCAGATGATAGTGCGATGAAAGGTGAGTTCCAACGACAGCGCGATAGACCACTCGATAGACATTCTGTGTTGGTATATAAACCAAACAGGACACTCCCTTATACATCTAATGGAACTCCCATATACATCTAGTGGAACTCCCATATACATCTAGTGGAACTCCCATATACATCTAGTGACACTCCCATATACATCTAGTGGAACTCCCATATACATCTAGTGGAACTCCCATATACATCAGTGGAACTCCCATATACATCTAGTGACACTCCCATATACATCTAGTGAACTCCATACACTAGTGGAACTCCATATACATCTAGTGGAACTCCCAAACAACCCTATACATCTAGTGGAACTTCCATATACATCTAGTGGAACTCCCATATACATCTAGTGGAACTCCCATCTAGTGACACTCCCATATACACCTAGTGGAACTCCCATATACATCTAGTGGAACTCCCATATACATCTAGTGGAACTCCCATATACATCTAGTGGAACTCCCATATACAATAGTGACACTCCCATCTAGTGGAACTCCCATATACATCTAGTGACACTCCCATATACACCTAGTGGAACTCCCATATACATCTAGTGAAACTCCCATATACATATAGTGGAACTCCCATATACATCTAGTGGAACTCCCATATACACCTAGTGGAACTCCCATATACATCTAGTGGAACTCCCATATACATCTAGTGGAACTCCCATATACATCTAGTGGAACTTCCATATACATCTAGTGGAACTTCCATATACATCTAGTGGAACACCCATATACATCTAGTGGAACTCCCATATATATCTAGTGGAACTCCCATATACATCAAGTGGAACTCCCATATACATCTAGTGACACTCCCATATACATCTAGTGGAACTACCATATACACCTAGTGGAACTTCCATATACATCTAGTGGAACTCCCATATACATCTAGTGGAACTCCCATATACATCTAGTGGAACTTCCATATACATCTGGTGGAACTCCCATATACATCTAGTGGAACTCCCATCTAGTGACACTCCCATATACACCTAGTGGAACTCCCATATACATCTAGTTGAACTCCCATATACATTTATTGGAACTCCCATATACATCTAGTGGAACTCCCATATACATATAGTGACACTCCCATCTAGTGGAACTCCCATATACATCTAGTGACACTCCCATATACACCTAGTGGAACTCCCATATACATCTAGTGGAACTCCCATAAACATCTAGTGGAACTCCCATATACACCTAGTGGAACTCCCATATACATCTAGTGGAACTCCCATATACATCTACTGGAACTCCCATATACATCTGGTGACACTCCCATATACATCTAGTGGCACTCCCATATACATATAGTGACACTCCCATCTAGTGGAACTCCCATATACATCTAGTGACACTCCCATATACACCTAGTGGAACTCCCATATACATCTAATGAAACTCCCATATACATATAGTGGAACTCCCATATACATCTAGTGGAACTCCCATATACATATAGTGACACTCCCATCTAGTGGAACTCCCATATACATCTAGTGACACTCCCATATACACCTAGTGGAACTCCCATATACATCTAGTGAAACTCCCATATACATATAGTGGAACTCCCATATACATCTAGTGGAACTCCCATATACACCTAGTGGAACTCCCATATACATCTAGTGGAACTCCCATATACATCTAGTGGAACTCCCATATACACCTAGTGGAACTCCCATATACATCTAGTGGAACTCCCATATACATCTAGTGACACTCCCATCTAGTGGAACTCCCATATACAGCTAGTGTAACTCCCATATACATCTAGTGACACTCCCATATACATATAGTGACACTCCCATATACATCTAGTGACACTCCATATACATCTAGTGGAACTCCCATATACACCTAGTGGAACTACCATATACATCTAGTGGAACTCCCATATACATCTAGTGGAACTCCCATATACACCTAGTGGAACTCCCATATACATCTAGTGGAACTCCCATATACACCTAGTGGAACTCCCATATACATCTAGTGGAACTCCCATATACACCTAGTGGAACTCCCATATACATCTAGTGGATCTCCCATATACATCTAGTGGAACTCCAATATACATCTTGTGGAACTCCCATATACACCTAGTGGAACTCCCCTATACATCTAGTGACACTCCCATCTAGTGGAACTCCCATATACACCTAGTGGAACTCCCATATACATCTAGTGACACTCCCATATACATAGAGTGACACTCCAATATACATCTAGTGACACTCCCATATACACCTAGTGGAACTCCCATATACATCTAGTGGAACTCCCATATACACCTAGTGGAACTCCCATATACATCTAGTGGAACTCCCATATACATCTAGTGACACTCCCATCTAGTGGAACTCCCATATACAGCTAGTGTAACTCCCATATACATCTAGTGACACTCCCATATACATATAGTGACACTCCCATATACATCTAGTGACACTCCCATATACATCTAGTGACACTCCCATATACACCTAGTGGAACTCCCATATACATCTAGTGGAACTCCCATATACATCTAGTGGAACTCCCATATACACCTAGTGGAACTCCCATATACATCTAGTGGAACTCCCATATACACCTAGTGGAACTCCCATATACATCTAGTGGAACTCACATATACACCTAGTGGAACTCCCATATACATCTAGTGGATCTCCCATATACATCTAGTGGAACTCCCATATACATCTTGTGGAACTCCCATATACACCTAGTGGAACTCCCATATACATCTAGTGGAACTCCCATATACATCTAGTGGAACTCCCATATACATCTAGTGACACTTCCATCTAGTGGAACTCCCATATACACCTAGTGGAACTCCCATATACATCTAGTGACACTCCCATATACATATAGTGACACTCCCATATACATCTAGTGACACTCCCATATACACCTAGTGGAACTCCCATACACATCTAGTGGAACTCCCATATACACCTAGTGGACCTCCCATATACATCTAGTGGAACTCCCATATACATCTAGTGGAACTCCCATATACATCTAGTGGAACTCCCATATACACCTAGTGGAACTCCCATATACATCTAGTGGAACTCCCATATACATATAGTGGAACTCCCATATACATCTAGTGAACTCCCATATACATCTAGTGGAACTCCCATATACATCTAGTGGAACTCCCATATACATCTAGTGAAACTCCCATATACATCTAGTGGAACTCCCATATACATCTAGTGGAACTCCCATATACATCTAGTGGAACTCCCATATACATCTAGTGGAACTCCCATATACATCTAGTGGAACTCCCATATACATCTAGTGGAACTCCCATATACATCTAGTGGAACTCCCATATACATAGTGGTGACACTCCCATATACATCTAGTGAACTCCCATATACATCTAGTGGAACTCCCATATACATCTAGTGGAACTCCCATATACATCTAGTGGAACTCCCATATACATTAGTGACACTCCCATATACATCTAGTGGAACTCCCATATACATCTAGTGAAACTCCTATACACAGTGAACTCCCATATACATCTAGTGGAACTCCCATATACATCTAGTGGAACTCCCATATACATCTAGTGGAACTCCCATATACATCTAGTGGAACTCCCATATACATCTAGTGACACCCATATCTAGTGGACTCCCATATACATCTAGTGGAACTCCCATATACATCTAGTGGAACTCCCATATACATCTAGTGGAACTCCCATATATCTAGTGGAACTCCCATATACATAATACACCTAGTGGAACTCCCATATACATCTAGTGAAACTCCCATATACATATAGTGGAACTCCCATATACATCTAGTGGAACTCCCATATACACCTAGTGGAACTCCCATATACATCTAGTGGAACTCCCATATACATCTAGTGGAACTCCCATATACACCTAGTGGAACTCCCATATACATCTAGTGGAACTCCCATATACATCTAGTGACACTCCCATCTAGTGGAACTCCCATATACAGCTAGTGTAACTCCCATATACATCTAGTGACACTCCCATATACATATAGTGACACTCCCATATACATCTAGTGACACTCCATATACATCTAGTGGAACTCCCATATACACCTAGTGGAACTACCATATACATCTAGTGGAACTCCCATATACATCTAGTGGAACTCCCATATACACCTAGTGGAACTCCCATATACATCTAGTGGAACTCCCATATACACCTAGTGGAACTCCCATATACATCTAGTGGAACTCCCATATACACCTAGTGGAACTCCCATATACATCTAGTGGAACTCCCATATACATCTAGTGGAACTCCCATATACATCTAGTGGAACTCCCATATACATCTAGTGGAACTCCCCTATACATCTAGTGACACTCCCATCTAGTGGAACTCCCATATACACCTAGTGGAACTCCCATATACATCTAGTGACACTCCCATATACATAGAGTGACACTCCCATATACATCTAGTGACACTCCCATATACACCTAGTGGAACTCCCATATACATCTAGTGGAACTCCCATATACACCTAGTGGAACTCCCATATACATCTAGTGGAACTCCCATATACATCTAGTGACACTCCCATCTAGTGGAACTCCCATATACAGCTAGTGTAACTCCCATATACATCTAGTGACACTCCCATATACATATAGTGACACTCCCATATACATCTAGTGACACTCCCATATACATCTAGTGACACTCCCATATACACCTAGTGGAACTCCCATATACATCTAGTGGAACTCCCATATACATCTAGTGGAACTCCCATATACACCTAGTGGAACTCCCATATACATCTAGTGGAACTCCCATATACACCTAGTGGAACTCCCATATACATCTAGTGGAACTCACATATACACCTAGTGGAACTCCCATATACATCTAGTGGATCTCCCATATACATCTAGTGGAACTCCCATATACATCTTGTGGAACTCCCATATACACCTAGTGGAACTCCCATATACATCTAGTGGAACTCCCATATACATCTAGTGGAACTCCCATATACATCTAGTGACACTCCCATCTAGTGGAACTCCCATATACACCTAGTGGAACTCCCATATACATCTAGTGACACTCCCATATACATATAGTGACACTCCCATATACATCTAGTGACACTCCCATATACACCTAGTGGAACTCCCATACACATCTAGTGGAACTCCCATATACACCTAGTGGACCTCCCATATACATCTAGTGGAACTCCCATATACATCTAGTGGAACTCCCATATACATCTAGTGGAACTCCCATATACACCTAGTGGAACTCCCATATATATCTAGTGGAACTCCCATATACATATAGTGGAACTCCCATATACATTTAGTTGAACTCCCATATACATCTAGTGGAACTCCCATATACATCTAGTGGAACTCCCATATACATCTAGTGACACTCCCATATACATATAGTGACACTCCCATATACATCTAGTGGAACTCCCATATACATCTAGTGGAACTCCCATATACATCTAGTGGAACTCCCATATACATCTAGTGACACTCCCATATACATCTAGTGGAACTCCCATATACATCTAGTGGAACTCCCATATACACCTAGTGGAACTCCCATATACATCTAGTGGAACTCCCATATACATCTAGAGGAACTCCCATATACACCTAGTGGAACTCCCATATACATCTAGTGGAACTCCCATATACATCTAGTGACACTCCCATCTAGTGGAATTCCCATATACACCTAGTGGAACTCCCATATACATCTAGTGGAAATCCCATATACACCTAGTGGAACTCCCATATACATCTAGTGGAACTCCCATATACATCTAGTGACACCCACATCTAGTGGAACTCCCATATACACCTAGTGGAACTCCCATATACATCTAGTGGAACTCCCATATACATTTAGTGGAACTCCCATATACACCTAGTGGAACTCCCATATACATCTAGTGGAACTCCCATATACATCTACTGGAACTCCCATATACATCTAGTGACACTCCCATATACATCTAGTGGAACTCCCATATAAATCTAGTAGAACTCCCATATACACCTAGTGGAACTCCCATATACATCTAGTGGAACTCCTATATACATCTAGTGGAACTCCCATATACACCTAGTGGAACTCCCATATACATCTAGTGGAACTCCCATATACATCTAGTGACATTCCCATCTAGTGGAACTCCCATATACACCTAGTGGAACTCCCATATACATCTAGTGGAACTCCCATATACATCTAGTGGAACTCCCATATACACCTAGTGGAACTCCCATATACATCTAGTGGAACTCCCATATACATCTAGTGACACTCACATCTAGTGGAACTCCCAAATACACCTAGTGGAACTCCCATATACATCTAGTGGAACTCCCATATACATCTAGTGGAACTCCCATATACAGCTAGTGTAACTCCCATATACATCTAGTGACACTCCCATATACATATAGTGACACTCCCATATACATCTAGTGACACTCCCATATACATTTAGTGGAACTCCCATATACACCTAGTGGAACTCCCATATACATCTAGTGGAACTCCCATATACACCTAGTGGAACTCCCATATACATTTAGTGGAACTCCCATATACACCTAGTGGAACTCCCATATACATCTAGTGGAACTCCCATATACATCTAGTGACACTCCCATATAGTGACACTCCCATATACATCTAGTGACACTCCCATATACATTTAGCGACACTCCCATATACATCTAGTGACACTCCCATATAGTGACACTCCCATATACATCTAGTGACACTCCCATATACATTTAGCGACACTCCCATATACATCTAGAGACACTCCCATATACAGCTAGTGGAACTTCCATATACATCTAGTGGAACTCCCATATACATATAGTGACACTCCCATTTACATCTAGTGACACTCCCATATACATCTAGTGACACTCCCATATACATCTAGTGACACTCCCATCTAGTGGAACTCCCATATACACCTAGTGGAACTCCCATATACATCTAGTGGAACTCCCATATACATCTAGTGACACTCACATCTAGTTGAACTCCCAAATACACTAGTGGAACTCCCATATACATCTAGTGGAACTCCCATATACATCTAGTGGAACTCCCATATACAGCTAGTGTAACTCCCATATACATCTAGTGACACTCCCATATACATCTAGTGAACTCCCATATACATCTAGTGACACTCCCATATACAAACCCCAATACACCTAGTGGAACTCCCATATACATCTAGTGGAAATCCCATATACACCTAGTGGAACTCCCATATACATTTAGTGGAACTCCCATATACACCTAGTGGAACTCCCATATACATCTAGTGGAACTCCCATATACATCTAGTGACACTCCCATATAGTGACACTCCCATATACATCTAGTGACACTCCCATATACATTTAGCGACACTCCCATATACATCTAGTGACACTCCCATATAGTGACACTCCAATATACATCTAGTGACACTCCCATATACATTTAGCCACACTCCCATATACATCTAGAGACACTCCCATATACATCTAGTGGAACTCCCATATACACCTAGTGGAACTCCCATATACATCTAGTGGAACTCCCATATACATCTAGTGGAACTCCCATATACATCTAGTGGAACTCCCATATACATCTAGTGGATCTCCCATATACATCTAGTGGAACTCCCATATACATCTTGTGGAACTCCCATATACACCTAGTGGAACTCCCATATACATCTAGTGGAACTCCCATATACATCTAGTGGAACTCCCATATACATCTAGTGACACTCCCATCTAGTGGAACTCCCATATACACCTAGTGGAACTCCCATATACATCTAGTGACACTCCCATATACATATAGTGACACTCCCATATACATCTAGTGGAACTCCCATATACATCTAGTGGAACTCCCATATACATTAGTGGAACTCCCATATACATCTAGTGGAACTCCCATATACACTAGTGGAACTCCCATATACATCTATGACTCCCAACATCTAGTGAACTCCCATATACATCTAGTGGACTCCCATATACACCTAGTGGAACTCCCATATACATCTAGTGGAACTCCCATATACATCTAGGGAACTCCCATATAAAACCCCAACCTAGTGGAACTCCCATATACATCTAGTGGAACTCCCATATACACTAGTGAACTCCCATATACATCTAGTGGAACTCCCATATACATCTAGTGGAACTCCCATATACATCTAGTGACACTCCCATCTAGTGGAACTCCCATATACACCTAGTGGAACTCCCATATACATCTAGTGACACTCCCATATACATATAGTGACACTCCCATATACATCTAGTGACACTCCCATATACACCTAGTGGAACTCCCATATACATCTAGTGGAACTCCCATATACACCTAGTGGAACTCCCATATACATCTAGTGGAACTCCCATATACATCTAGTGGAACTCCCATATACATCTAGTGGAACTCCCATATACACCTAGTGGAACTCCCATATACATATAGCGGAACTCCCATATACATTTAGTTGAACTCCCATATACATCTAGTGGAACTCCCATATACATCTAGTGGAACTCCCATATACACATAGTGGAACTCCCATATACATATAGTGGAACTCCCATATACATCTAGAGGAACTCCCATATACACCTAGTGGAACTCCCATATACATCTAGTAGAACTCCCATATACATCTAGTGACACTCCCATCTAGTGGAATTCCCATATACATCTAGAGGAACTCCCATATACACCTAGTGGAACTCCCATATACATCTAGTAGAACTCCCATATACATCTAGTGACACTCCCATCTAGTGGAATTCCCATATACACCTAGTGGAACTCCCATATACATCTAGTGGAACTCCCATATACATCTAGTGGAAATCCCATATACACCTAGTGGAACTCCCATATACATCTAGTGGAACTCCCATATACATCTAGTGGAACTCCCATATACATCTAGTGACACTCCCATATACATCTAGTGGAACTCCCATATACATCTAGTGGAACTCCCATATACACCTAGTGGAACTCCCATATACATCTAGTGGAACTCCCATATACATCTAGTGGAACTCCCATATACACCTAGTGGAACACCCATATACATCTAGTGGAACTCCCATATACATCTAGTGACACTCCCATCTAGTGGAACTCCCATATACACCTAGTGGAACTCCCATATACATCTAGTGGAACTCCCATATACATCTAGTGGAACTCCCATATACACCTAGTGGAACTCCCATATACATCTAGTGGAACTCCCATATACATCTAGTGGAACTCCCATATACATCTAGTGGAACTCCCATATACACCTAGTGGAACTCACATATACATCTAGTGGAACTCCCATATACATCTAGTGGAACTCCCATATACACCTAGTGGAACTCCCATATACATCTAGTGGAACTCCCATATACATCTAGTGGAACTCCCATATACATGTTGTGGAACTCCCATATACACCTAGTGGAACTCCCATATACATCTAGTGGAACTCCCATATACATCTAGTGGAACTCCCATATACATCTAGTGACACTCCCATCTAGTGGAACTCCCATATACACCTAGTGGAACTCCCATATACATCTAGTGACACTCCCATATACATATAGTGACACTCCCATATACATCTAGTGACACTCCCATATACACCTAGTGGAACTCCCATATACATCTAGTGGAACTCCAATATACACCTAGTGGACCTCCCATATACATCTAGTGGAACTCCCATATACATCTAGTGGAACTCCCATATACATCTAGTGGAACTCCCATATACACCTAGTGGAACTCCCATATACATCTAGTGGAACTCCCATATACATATATGGAACTCCCATATACCTAGTGACACTCCCATATACATATAGACAACTCCCATATACATCTAGTGGAACTCCCATATACATCTAGTGGAACTCCCATATACATCTAGTGGAACTCCCATATACATCTAGTGGCTCCCATATACATCTAGTGGAACTCCCATATACATCTAGTGAACTCCCATATACACCTAGTGGAACTCCCATATACATCTAGTGGAACTCCCATATACATCTAGTGGAACTCCCATATACATCTAGTGGAACTCCCATATACATCTAGTGGAACTCCCATATACACCTAGTGGAACTCCCATATACATCTAGTGGAACTCCCATATACATCTAGTGACACTCCCATCTAGTGAACTCCCATATACACCTAGTGGAACTCCCATATACATCTAGTGGAACTCCAATATACATCTAGTGGAAATCCCATATACATCTAGTGGAACTCCCATATACATCTAGTGGAACTCCCATATACATCTAGTGGAACTCCCATATACATCTAGTGACACTCCCATATACATCTAGTGGAACTCCCATATACATCTAGTGAAACTCCCATATACACCTAGTGGAACTCCCATATACATCTAGTGGAACTCCCATATACATCTAGTGGAACTCCCATATACACCTAGTGGAACTCCCATATACATCTAGTGGAACTCCCATATACATCTAGTGAACTCCCATCTAGTGGAACTCCCATATACACCTAGTGGAACTCCCATATACATCTAGTGGAACTCCCATATACATCTAGTGGAACTCCCATATACACCTAGTGGAACTCCCATATACATCTAGTGGAACTCCCATATACATCTAGTGACACTCACATCTAGTGGAACTCCCAAATACACCTAGTGGAACTCCCATATACATCTAGTGGAACTCCCATATACATCTAGTGGAACTCCCATATACAGCTAGTGTAACTCCCATATACATCTAGTGACACTCCCATATACATATAGTGACACTCCCATATACATCTAGTGACACTCCCATATACATTTAGTGGAACTCCCATATACACCTAGTGGAACTCCCATATACATCTAGTGGAACTCCCATATACATCTAGTGGAACTCCCATATACATTTAGTGGAACTCCCATATACATCTAGTGGAACTCCCATATACATCTAGTGGAACTCCCATATACATCTAGTGACACTCCCATATAGTGACACTCCCATATACATCTAGTGACACTCCCATATACATTTAGCGACACTCCCATATACATCTACTGACACTCCCATATAGTGACACTCCCATATACATCTAGTGACACTCCCATATACATTTAGCGACACTCCCATATACATCTAGAGACACTCCCATATACAGCTAGTGGAACTTCCATATACATCTAGTGGAACTCCCATATACATATAGTGACACTCCCATTTACATCTAGTGACACTCCCATATACATCTAGTGACACTCCCATATACATCTAGTGACACTCCCATCTAGAGGAACTCCCATATACACCTAGTGGAACTCCCATATACATCTAGTGGAACTCCCATATACATCTAGTGGAACTCCCATATACATCTAGTGACACTCCCATATACATCTAGTGGAACTCCCATGTACATCTAGTGGCACTCCCATATACATCTAGTGTCACTCCCATATACACCTAGTGGAACTCCCATATACATCTAGTGGAACTTCCATATACACCTAGTGGAACTCCCATATACATCTAGTGGAACTTCCATATACACCTAGTGGAACTCCCATATACATCTAGTGTCACTCCCATATACACCTAGTGGAACTCCCATATACATCTAGTGGAACTTCCATATACATCTAGTGACACTCCCATATACATCTAGTGACACTCCCATCTAGTGGAACTGCCATATACATCTAGTGGAACTCCCCTATACATCTAGTGACACTCCCATATGCATCTAGTGGAACTCCCATATACATCTAGTGGCACTCCCATATACATCTAGTGACACTCCCATATACATCTAGTGACACTCCCATATACATCTAGTGACACTCCCATATACATCTAGTGGAACTCCCATATACATCTAGTGGAACTCCCATATACATCTAGTGACACTCCCATATACATCTAGTGGACTCCCATATACATCTAGTGGAACTCCCATATACATCTAGTGGAACTCCCATATACATCTAGTGGAACTCCCATATACATCTAGTGGAACTCCCATATACATCTAGTGACACTCCCATATACATCTAGTGGCACTCCCATATACATCTAGTGACACTCCCATATACATCTAGTGACACTCCCATCTAGTGGAACTCCCATATACATCTAGTGGAACTCCCTATACATCTAGTGGAACTCCCATATACATCTAGTGACACTCCCATTTACATCTAGTGACACTCCCATATACATCTAGTGACACTCCCATATACATCTAGTGACACTCCCATCTAGAGGAACTCCCATATACACCTAGTGGAACTCCCATATACATCTAGTGGAACTCCCATATACATCTAGTGGAACTCCCATATACATCTAGTGACACTCCCATATACATCTAGTGGAACTCCCATGTACATCTAGTGGCACTCCCATATACATCTAGTGTCACTCCCATATACACCTAGTGGAACTCCCATATACATCTAGTGGAACTTCCATATACACCTAGTGGAACTCCCATATACATCTAGTGGAACTTCCATATACACCTAGTGGAACTCCCATATACATCTAGTGTCACTCCCATATACACCTAGTGGAACTCCCATATACATCTAGTGGAACTTCCATATACATCTAGTGACACTCCCATATACATCTAGTGACACTCCCATCTAGTGGAACTGCCATATACATCTAGTGGAACTCCCCTATACATCTAGTGACACTCCCATATGCATCTAGTGGAACTCCCATATACATCTAGTGGCACTCCCATATACATCTAGTGACACTCCCATATACATCTAGTGACACTCCCATATACATCTAGTGACACTCCCATATACATCTAGTGGAACTCCCATATACATCTAGTGGAACTCCCATATACATCTAGTGACACTCCCATATACATCTAGTGACACACCCATCTAGTGACACTCCCATATACATCTAGTGGAACTCCCCTATACATCTAGTGACACTCCCATATGCATCTAGTGGAACTCCCCTATACATCTAGTGACACTCCCGTATACATCTAGTGACACTCCCATATACATCTAGTGACACACCCCTATGCATCTAGTGACACTCCCATATACATCTAGTGGAACTCCCATATACATCTAGTGGCACTCCCATATACATCTAGTGACACTCCCATATACATCTAGTGACACTCCCATATACATCTAGTGGAACTCCCATATACATCTAGTGACACTCCCATATACATCTAGTGGAACTCCCATATACAGCTAGTGGAACTCCCATATACATCTATTGGAACTCCATTATACATCTAGTGGCACTCCCATATACATCTAGTGACACTCCCATATACATCTAGTGACACTCCCATATACATCTAGTGGAACTCCCATATACATGTAGTGGAACTCCCTTATACATCTAGTGGAACTACCATATACATCTAGTGGAACTACCATATACCTGTAGTGGAACTCCAATATACATCTAGTGGAACTCCCATATACATCTAGTGGAACTCCCATATACATCTAGTGGAACTCCCATATACATCTAGTGGAACTCCAATATACATCTAGTGGAACTCCCATATACATCTAGTGGAACTCCCATATACATCTAGTGACACTCCCATATACATCTAGTGGAACTCCCATATACATATAGTGGAACTCCCATATACATCTAGTGACACTCCCATCTAGTGGAACTCCCATATACATCTAGTGACACTCCCATATACACCTAGTGGAACTCCCATATACATCTAGTGGAACTCCAATATACATCTAGTGGAACTCCCATATACATCTAGTGGAACTCCCATATACATCTAGTGACACTCCCATATACATCTAGTGGAACTCCCATATACATATAGTGGAACTCCCATATACATCTAGTGACACTCCCATCTAGTGGAACTCCCATATACATCTAGTGACACTCCCATATACACCTAGTGGAACTCCCATATACATCTAGTGGAACTCCAATATACATCTAGTGGAACTCCCATATACATCTAGTGGAACTCCCATATACATCTAGTGACACTCCCATATACATCTAGTGGAACTCCC
>CM026402.1:65610501-65641888 GCA_014843695.1 Archivesica marissinica
GATGACATACTGACTTATGGGATGACCCACTGGCTTCAGTGATGACATACTGTCTTGTGGGATGACATCCGGGCTTATGGGATGACATACTGGCTTCAGTGTTGACATACTGGCTTATGGGATGACATACTGGCTTCAGTGATGACATACCGGCTTCTCTGATGACATACTGGCTTATGGGATGACATACTGGCTTCAGTGATGACATACTGGCTTCAGTGATGACATATTGGCTTATGGGATGACATACTGGTTTATGAGATGACATACTGGCTTTAGGGATGAAACACTGGCTTATGGGATGACATACTGGCTTATTGGATGAAATACTGGCTTATTGGATGACATACTGGTTTATGGGATGACATACTGGCTTCAGTGATGACATACTGCCTTACGGGATGACATACTGGCTTATGGGATGACATACTGGCTTCAGTGATGACATACTGGCTTCAGTGATGACATACTGGCTTATGGGATGACATACTGGCTTGACGTATATCACTACACGACTAATGCTCGACAGATAATCTACGCTGAGGTATATCACTACACGACTAATGCTCGACAGATAATCTACGCTGAGGTATATCACTACACGACTAATGCTCGGCAGATAATCTACGCTGACGTATATCACTACAGGACTAATGCTCGGCAGCTAATCTACGCCGAGGTATATCATTACTCGACTAATGCTGGACAGATAATATACGCTGACGTATATCACTACACGACTAATGCTGGACAGATAATCTACGCTGACAAATATCGCTACACGACTAATGCTGGACAGATAATCTACGCTGACGTATATCACTACACGGCTAATGCTCGACAGATAATCTACGCTGATGTATATCACTACACGACTAATGCTCGACAGATAATCTACGCTGACGTATATCACTACACGACTAATGCTCGACATATAATCTACGCTGACGTATATCACTACACGACTAATGCTCGACAGATAATCTACGCTGGCGTATATCACTACACGACTAATGCTCGACAGATAATCTACGCTGAGGTATATCACTACACGACTAATGCTGGACAGATAATCTACGCTGAGGTATATCACTACACGACTAATGCTCGACAGATAATCTACGCTGACGTATATCACTACACGACTAATGCTCGACAGATAATCTACGCTGACGTATATCACTACACGACTAATACACGACAGATTATCTACGCTGAGGTATATCATTACACGGCTAATGCTCGGCAGATAATCTACGCTGACGTATATCACTACACGACTAATGCTCGACAGATAATCTACGCTGACGTATATCACTACACGACTAATGCTCGACAGATAATCTACGCTGACGTATATCACTACACGACTAATGCTCGACAGATAATCTACGCTGAGGTATATCACTACATGGCTAATGCTCGACAGATAATCTACGCTGACGTATATCACTACACGACTAATGCTCGACAGATAATCTACGCTGACGTATATCACTACACGACTAATGCTCGACAGATTATCTACGCTGAGGTATATCACTACACGGCTAATGCTCGACAGATAATCTACGCTGACGTATATCACTACACGACTAATGCTCGACAGATAATCTACGCTAACGTATATCACTACACGACTAATGCTCGACAGATAATCTACGCTGAGGTATATCACTACACGACTAATGCTCGACAGATAATCGACGCTAACGTATATCACTATTCGACTAATGCTCGACAGATAATCTACGCTGGTAGTAACCAATGCAACATAGTCTACACGCTCCCGTACTACTGTCTATGGTAAGCTACTTATGGAATAAAAACGCTTTAACATCATAATTCTAATCAACTTCGTTGTATTGTTGTATTATTGTGTAACAATATGCATGTATATAGTTATATTTGTGGAAGTCGTGATAGCGTTGTGGATCCGAAATATCCGGAGTTCGAGCCCTGCTGGAGCCGTTATGATTGTGCCCTTAGGCAAGGCATTTAAATTCCACGTTGCCTATTCTCTCTCTCCCTCGTGGCGATGGATTCCATCAGGAATCATGTCTCGAGAGTAATTAATAAAGTTGTTATATATAATATATTGGTTGAATACAACAGAACGAGAACCCACCTGCTCGATCTCACCACCACATTGCCATCTCGCATAATGCCACGGTCGGTGATCAAACCAGGGTCAACAGTGGAACCACACGGTCGGTGATCAAACCAAGGTCACCAGTGGAACCGCACGGCCGGTGATCAAAGCAGGGTCACCAGTGGAACCGCACGGCCGGTGATCAAAGCAGGGTCACCAGTGGAACCGCACGGCCGGTGATCAAAGCAGGGTCACCAGTGGAACCCCACGGCCGGTGATCAAAGCAGGGTCACCAGTGGAACCGCACGGCCGGTGATCAAAGCAGGGTCACCAGTGGAACCGCACGGCCGGTGATCAAACCAGGATCACCAGGGGAACCGCACGGCCGGTGATCAAACCAGTGTCACCAGTGAAACCGCACGGCCGGTGATCAAACCAGGGTCACCAGTGGAACCACACGGCCGGTGATCAAACCAGGGTCACCAGTGGAACCGCACGGCCGGTGTTCAAACCAGGGTTATGTCTTGCCTCCATATTGATATGCCTCAAATAAGGGTCACCAGTGGAACCACACGGTCATCAAACAAGGGTCACCAGTGGAACCACACGGTCATCAAACCAGGGTCACGAGTGGAACCACACGGTCATCAAACAAGGGTCACCAGTGGAACCACACGGTCGTCAAACAAGGGTCACAAGTGGAACCACTCGGCGGTCAACAAACAAGGGTCACAAGTGGAACCACATGGTCGTCAAACAAGGGTCACAAGTGGAACCACACGGTCGTCAAACAAGGGTCACAAGTGGAACCACACGGCCGTCAACAAACAAGGGTCACACGTGGAACCACACGGCCGTCAACAAACCAGGGTCACAAGTGGAACCACACGGTCGTCAAACAAGGGTCACAAGTGGAACCACACGGTCGTCAAACAAGGGTCACAAGTGGAACCACACGGTCGTCAAACAAGGGTCACAAGTGGAACCACACGGTCGTCAAACAAGGGTCACAAGTGGAACCACACTGTCGTCAACAAGGGTCACAGGTGGAACCACACGGCCGTCAAACAAGGGTCACAAGTGGAACCACACGGTCATATTACAACATTCTCTCCATTTGCCATATTACTACATTCTCTCCATTTGCCATATTACAACATTCTCTCCATTTGCCATATTACAACATTCTCTCCATTTGCCATATTACAACATTCTCTCCATTTGCCATATTACAACATTTTGCGTCACTAGTTTCGTTTGTTATTTTATTTCATGTGTTGCATCATTATCCAAAAATAATTTGCGTCATTATCATAGACTGTTATTATATGTCAATAGTTCTTGATTGCATTTGCTTGTGTTGACTGAGGACATTGTACACCGCCCTGCTCGTTCTTTATGAAGGACATTTCATTAGACTTTTCCAATTCGTGTGGTATGTAACATTTCATCCATTTCACCTTATCCTGCACATCTATGCTTGCTGCATTTGAATGATATAATCTATTTAGTATAATGCTTAACACAGACTGATCAAATCTGTGACAAAATCCATACTTGTTAGCAATACCACAAGATGCGAAAAACTTACTATCCGCCGCAATGCATGACTTGGCTAGGGAGCACGACACCCAGGGTCGCATCATATATTTATATATATACGCGTTTCTTTTTATGAATATAAGGTCTGCGCTAAACCGGAAACTGTTCTTAAAAGCGCATGGTTCTTCACCGAGTGCTTTGAATGTCCGTAAGTCCGTTTCAAAGGCTAAATTGACCTCTGGATGAGCAAGACGCTTGTGTCCAGCAGCAATTCCCTCTCTTCGAGCAATTTGAATACCAGCATGGAGATTGCCATCTGGTATGTACACAGCCGGATCCATCCATATCACAAAACCATATTCTTGCAACGCCATCTGAAAACAAACTATTACATTACATCCACAAGTTTATACCAAAATATTACATTATTTTCGCTATCGTCTTATAACAACTGGATATAGACTAGTGAACACATGTATTGCATGTTCGTACATACATGGATAATTTGCTTTTCCATGTCACATACGTGGGAATTGTGTAGTGTGTTACCTGAATGACAAGAGCTTTCCATGTCACATACGTGGGGATTGTGTAGTTTGTTACCTGAATGACAAGAGCTTTCCATGTCACATACGTGGGGATTGTGTAGTTTGTTACCTGAATGAAAACAGCTTTCCATGTCACATACGTGGAAATTGTGTAGTGTGTTACCTGAATGACAACAGCTTTCCATGTCACATACGTGGGAATTGTGTAGTTTGTTACCTGAATGACAAGAGCTTGCCATGTCACATACGTGGAAATTGTGTAGTTTGTTACCTGAATGACAAGAGCTTTCCATGTCACATAGTGGGGATTGTGTAGTTTGTTACCTGAATGACAAGAGCTTGCTATGTCACATACGTGGGAATTGTGTAGTTTGTTACCTGACTGACAAGAGCTTGCCATGTCACATACGTGGGAATTGTGTAGTTTGTTACCTGAATGACAATAGCTGTCCATGTCACATACGTGGGGATTGTGTAGTTTGTTACCTGAATGACAACAGCTTTCCAGGAAAATGAAGGGAGGTAATCCTCTAGAAAATCTGGGTATGAATCGAAGGGAAACTGTTTCAGTTGACACGAACCCGCATTGCATATCTGAAATGTATGAGAGTGTTTGCAAATACTTAACTACTATGCACTAATAAAATGGTAGGAATTAGCCACCATTTGGTCTCAATCTGAATTACATTACACTAGATGACCGACTGCTGGTCTCTGCCTGAATTACATTACACTAGATGACCGACAGCTGGTCTCTGCCTGAATTACATTACACTAGATGACCGACTGCTGGTCTCTGCCTGAATTACATTACACTAGATGACCGACTGCTGGTCTCTGCCTGAATTACATTACACTAGATGACCGACTGCTGGTCTCTGCCTGAATTACATTACACTAGATGACCGACTACTGATCTCTGTCTGAATTACATCACACTAGATGACCGACTGCTGGTCTCTGCCTGAATTACATTACACTAGATGACCGACTTCTTGTCCCCTACAAAAGTTAAGCACCACCTGACTTGTTTCAATAATATATTAAAATTTTCTAATAATGAACTTATTTCGGTTTTCTGTTTTCGTTACCTGTACACATATACTTACTTAGCTGTAAAATAGGTTATTGATCGATGTTTATTTGTGTGTATATGACAGGGTGTGTATAGTGCCACGTGTACGTCAACATTTGTGTTTGAGTTTTAAGTTTCATTTTATATTGGCTTGGTATGGTGCGGCGAAAATTAACCATACCAGAAAGTTAACAAGCTGTTGGCAGGCATAACGGTGGTTGTAGACATAGAGGGGTGGCAGACCACTTCAGGGTTAACAATTCCATCATTGTACGACTGATGCAGCGTTTTCGTCAAATGGGGAATGTTACTGGCCGTCCACGTGCAGGTAGACCGTTTTTGCTACGCCCTACCGACGGTCGTGCAAGGGTTTGACGCCATTGAAACACTTCATTTCAGGACAACCACATTTTGGGCACAACTGCTTTTAGGAGTGGGCTGTAATTGTTTGGGGTTGATTTTCCTTTGACTGTAAGTTGGACTTGTATGTTCTTGATGGTAATCTGACAGGCCAACAATACCGTGACAATATGCTCCCTCCACGCGTAGTCCCCCATTTCGACAATCATGCGTTGGCTGACAGGCCAACAATACCGTGACAATGTGCTCGCTCCACGCATAGTCCCCCATTTCGACAATCATGCGTTGGCTGACAGGCCAACAATATAGTGACAATGTGCTCGCTCCACGCGTAGTCCCTCATTTCGACAAGCACGCGTTGGCTGACAGGCCAATGTCCATGGACGACAACGCTTCCTGGTCCGAATTGTACATCATTTTTTACAGCAAGAGGCGGTTCAAACAATTCCATGGCTTGCGATGTCGCCAAACATGGACTCTATGGAGCATGTATGGGACATTATTGGCCGAAGAATTAATCAACGCAATCAACATGTCAAAATATTCACGAATTAAGAACTGCTATCTTACAGGAGTGGCAACAAGAGGCGGGTTACAGAAGTTCACAATAAACGCGGTGGATATACTCGTTATTGATTTGTCTGCCTTACACATACGCACAATAGATGCATTTAAAAGTTCTTAAAATCCGAAGACTCTGCATTTTAATGCAATGTTAAAAACTTCCATCAAAGACAAACTGGTTTTTCCTGTTTTGAACCCCATTCTTGCCACGTCATAGTCCCGTCTTTCAGGATGATAAATACTTCGTAGATTGGTAATCCTAGAGCCCTTAGTATAGTCTTTTAAGAAGTGTAAGAAAACTGTTGATTTCTATGTTATTGTTTTAACAGTATTGATGTAAACAAATGTATCGATACAACTATAGGGTGCTGCTTGACTTTTGTCGGAGTGTATACACTAGATGACCGATTTCTGGTCTCTGTCTGAATTACATTACACTAGATGACCGATTTCTGGTCTCTGTCTGAATTACATTACACTAGATGACCGACTTCTGGTCTCAGTCTGAATTACATTACATTAGATGACCGACTTCTGGTCTGAATTACATTACACTAGATGACCGACTTCTGGTCTCAGTCTGAATTACATTACATTAGATGACCGACTTCTGGTCTGAATTACATTACACTAGATGACCGACTGCTGGTCTCTGTCTGAATTACATTACACTAGATGACGGACTTCTGGTCTCTGTCTGAATTACATTACACTAGGTGTCCGACTGCTAGTCTGAATTACATTACACTAGATGACCGACTGCTGGTCTCAGTCTGAATTACATTACACTAGATGACCGACTGCTGGTCTCTGTCTGAATTACATTACACTAGATGACCGAATTCTGGTCTCAGTCTGAATTACATTACACTAGATGACCGACTTCTGGTCTGAATTTCATTACACTAGATTACCGACGGCTGGTCTGAATTACATTACACCAGATGACCGACTTCTGGTCTCTGACTGAATTAGATTACACTAGATGACCGACTGCTGGTCTCTGACTGAATTACATTACACTAGATGACCGACTTCTAGTCTCTGACTGAATTACATTACACTAGATGACCGACTGCTGGTCTGAATTACATTACACTAGATAACCGACTGCTGGTCTCTGTCTGAATTACATTACACTAGATAACTGACTGCTGGTCGCTGTCTGAATTACATTACACTAGATGACCGACTTCTGGTCTGAATTACATTACACTAGATGACCGACTGCTGGTCTCTGTCTGAATTACATTACACTAGATGACCGACTGCTGGTCTGAATTACATTACACTAGATGACCGACTGCTGGTCTCTGTCTGATTACATTACACTAGATGACCGACTTCTGGTCTGAATTACATTACACTAGATGACCGACTGCTGGTCTCTGTCTGAATTACATTACACTAGATGACCGACTGCTGGTCTCAGTCTGAATTACATTACACTAGATAACCGACTTCTGGTCTCTGTCTGAATTACATTACACTAGATGACCGGCTGCTGGTCTCTGTCTGAATTACATTACACTAGATGACCGACTTCTGCTCTCAGTCTGAATTACATTACACTAGATGACCGACTTCTGGTCTGAATTTCATTACACTAGATTACCGACGGCTGGTCTGAATTACATTACACTAGATGACCGACCTCTGGTCTCTGACTGAATTACATTACACTAGATGACCGATTGCTGGTCTCTGACTGAATTACATTACACTAGATGACCGATTTCTGGTCTCTGACTGAATTACATTACACTACATGACCGACTGCTGGTCTGAATTACATTACACTAGATGACCGACTTCTGGTCACTGACTGAATTACATTACACTAAATGACCGACTTCTGGTCTCTGTCTTAATTACATTACACTAGATGACCGACTGCTGGTCTGAATTACATTACACTAGATGACCGACTTCTGGTCTCTGACTGAATTACATTACACTAGATGACCGACTGCTGGTCTCAGTCTGAATCACATTACACTAGACGACCGACTTCTGGTCTCTGTCTGAATTACATGACACTAGATGACCGACAGCTGATCTCTGTCTGAATTACATTACACTAGATGACCGACTTCTGGTCTGAATTTCATTACACTAGATGACCGACTGCTGGTCTGAATTACATTACATTAGATGACCGACTTCTGGTCTCTGACTGAATTACATTACATTAGATGACCGACTGCTGGTCTCTGACTGAAATACATTACACTAGATGACCGAGTGCTGGTCTCTGTCTTAATTACATTACACTAGATGACCGACTGCTGGTCTGAATTACATTACACTAGATGACCGACTTCTGGTCTCTGACTGAATTACATTACACTAGATGACCGATTTCTGGTCTCTGTCTGAATTACATCGCACTAGATGACCGACTGCTGGTCTCAGTTTGAATTACATTACACTAGATGACCGACCTCTGGTCTCTGTCTGAATTACATTACACTAGGTGTCCGACTGCTAGTCTGAATTACATTACACTAGATGACCGACTGCTGGTCTCAGTCTGAATTACATTACACTAGATGACCGACTTCTGGTCTCAGTCTGAATTACATTACACTAGATGACCGACTTCTGGTCTGAATTTCATTACACTAGATTACCGACGGCTGGTCTGAATTACATTACACTAGATGACCGACTTCTGGTCTCTGACTGAATTAGATTACACTAGATGACCGACTGCTGGTCTCTGACTGAATTACATTACACTAGATGACCGACTTCTAGTCTCTGACTGAATTACATTACACTAGATGACCGACTGCTGGTCTGAATTACATTACACTAGATAACCGACTGCTGGTCTCTGTCTGAATTACATTACACTAGATAACTGACTGCTGGTCGCTGTCTGAATTACATTACACTAGATGACCGACTTCTGGTCTGAATTACATTACACTAGATGACCGACTGCTGGTCTCTGTCTGAATTACATTACACTAGATGACCGACTGCTGGTCTGAATTACATTACACTAGATGACCGACTGCTGGTCTCTGTCTGATTACATTACACTAGATGACCGACTTCTGGTCTGAATTACATTACACTAGATGACCGACTGCTGGTCTCTGTCTGAATTACATTACACTAGATGACCGACTGCTGGTCTCAGTCTGAATTACATTACACTAGATAACCGACTTCTGGTCTCTGTCTGAATTACATTACACTAGATGACCGGCTGCTGGTCTCTGTCTGAATTACATTACACTAGATGACCGACTTCTGCTCTCAGTCTGAATTACATTACACTAGATGACCGACTTCTGGTCTGAATTTCATTACACTAGATTACCGACGGCTGGTCTGAATTACATTACACTAGATGACCGACCTCTGGTCTCTGACTGAATTACATTACACTAGATGACCGATTGCTGGTCTCTGACTGAATTACATTACACTAGATGACCGATTTCTGGTCTCTGACTGAATTACATTACACTACATGACCGACTGCTGGTCTGAATTACATTACACTAGATGACCGACTTCTGGTCACTGACTGAATTACATTACACTAGATGACCGACTTCTGGTCTCTGTCTTAATTACATTACACTAGATGACCGACTGCTGGTCTGAATTACATTACACTAGATGACCGACTGCTGGTCTGAATTACATTACACTAGATGACCGACTTCTGGTCTCTGACTGAATTACATTACACTAGATGACCGACTGCTGGTCTCAGTCTGAATCACATTACACTAGACAACCGACTTCTGGTCTCTGTCTGAATTACATTACACTAGATGACCGACTGCTGATCTCTGTCTGAATTACATTACACTAGATGACCGACTTCTGGTCTGAATTTCATTACACTAGATGACCGACTGCTGGTCTGAATTACATTACATCAGATGACCGACTTCTGGTCTCTGACTGAATTGCATTACATTACATGACCGACTGCTGGTCTCTGACTGAAATACATTACACTAGATGACCGAGTGCTGGTCTCTGTCTTAATTACATTACACTAGATGACCGACTGCTGGTCTGAATTACATTAAACTAGATGACCGACTTCTGGTCTCTGACTGAATTACATTCCACTAGATGACCGATTTCTGGTCTCTGTCTGAATTACATTGCACTAGATGACCGATTGCTGGTCTCAGTTTGAATTACATTACACTAGATGACCGACCTCTGGTCTCTGTCTGAATTACATTACACTAGGTGTCCGACTGCTAGTCTGAATTACATTACACTAGATGACCGACTTCTGGTCTGAATTATATTACACTAGATGACCGACTGCTGGTCTGAATTACATTACACTAGATGACCGACTTCTGGTCTCAGTCTGAATTACATTACACTAGATGACCGACTTCTGGTCTCTGTCTGAATTACATTACACTAGATGACCGACTGCTGGTCTGAATTACATTACACTAGATGACCGACATCTGGTCTCTGTCTGAATTACATTACACTAGATGACCGACTTCTGGTCTCTGTCTGAATTACATTACACTAGATGACCGACTTCTGGTCAGAATTACATTACACTAGATGACCGACATCTGGTCTGAATTACATTACACTAGATGACCGACTGCTGGTCTCAGTCTGAATTACATTACACTAGATGACCGACTTCTGGTCTCTGTCTGAATAACATTACACTAGATGACCGACTGCTGGTCTCTGTCTGAATTACATTACACTAGATGACCGACTTCTGGTCTCAGTCTGAATTACATTACACTAGATGACCGACTTCTGGTCTGAATTACATTACACTAGATTACCGACGGCTGGTCTGAATTACATTACACTAGATGACCGACTTCTGGTCTCTGACTGAATTACATTACACTAGATGACCGACTGCTGGTCTCTGACTGAATTACATTACACTAGATGACCGACTTCTGGTCTATGACAGAATTACATTACACTAGATGACCGACTTCTGGTCTCTGTCTTAATTACATTACACTAGATGACCGACTGCTGGTCTCTGTCTGAATTACATTACAGTAGATGGCCGACTGCTGGTCTCAGTCTGAATTACATTACACTAGATGACCGACTTCTGGTCTATGTCTGAATTACATTACACTAGATGACCGACTGCTGGTCTCTGTCTGAATTACATTACACTAGATGACCGAATTCTGGTCTCAATCTGAATTACATTAAACTAGATGACCGACTTCTGGTCTGAATTTCATTACACTAGATTACCGACTTCTGGTCTGAATTTCATTACACTAGATTACCGACGGCTGGTCTGAATTACATTACACTAGATGACCGACTTCTGGTCCCTGACTGAATTACATTACACTAGATGACCGACTGCTGGTCTGAATTACATTACTCTAGATGACCGACTTCTGGTCTGAATTACATTACACTCAATGACCGACTGCTGGTCTCTGTCTGAATTACATTACACTAGATGACCGACTGCTGGTCTGAATTACATTACACTAGATGACCGACTGCTGGTCTCTGTCTGAATTACATTACACTAGATGACCGACTTCTGGTCTGAATTACATTACACCAGATGACTGACTGCTGGTCTCTGTCTGAATTACATTACACTAGATGACCGACTGCTGGTCTCATCTGAATTACATTACACTAGATGACCGACTTCTGGTCTCTATCTGAATTACATTACACTAGATGACCGGCTGCTGGTCTCTGTCTGAATTACATTACACTAGATGACCGACTTCTGCTCTCAGTCTGAATTACATTACACTAGATGACCGACTTCTGGTCTGAATTTCATTACACTAGATGACCGACTTCTGGTCTGAATTATATTACACTAGATGACCGACTGCTGGTCTGAATTACATTACACTAGATGACCGACTTCTGGTCTCAGTCTGAATTACATTACACTAGATGACCGACTTCTGGTCTCTGTCTGAATTACATTACACTAGATGACCGACTGCTGGTCTGAATTACATTACACTAGATGACCGACTTCTGGTCTGAGTCTGAATTATATTACACTAGATGACCGACTGCTGGTCTGAATTACATTACACTAGATGACCGACATCTGGTCTCTGTCTGAATTACATTACACTAGATGACCGACTTCTGGTCTCTGTCTGAATTACATTACACTAGATGACCGACTTCTGGTCAGAATTACATTACACTAGATGACCGACATCTGGTCTGAATTACATTACACTAGATGACCGACTGCTGGTCTCAGGCTGAATTACATTACACTAGATGACCGACTTCTGGTCTCTGTCTGAATTACATTACACTAGATGACCGACTTCTGGTCTCAGTCTGAATTACATTACACTAGATGACCGACTTCTGGTCTGAATTACATTACACTAGATTACCGACGGCTGGTCTGAATTACATTACACTAGATGACCGACTTCTGGTCTCTGACTGAATTACATTACACTAGATGACCGACTACTGGTCTCTGACTGAATTACATTACACTAGATGACCGACTTCTGGTCTATGACTGAATTACATTACACTAGATGACCGACTTCTGGTCTCTGTCTTAATTACATTACACTAGATGACCGACTGCTGGTCTCTGTCTGAATTACATTACACTAGATGACCGACTGCTGGTCTCAGTCTGAATTACATTACACTAGATGACCGACTTCTGGTCTATGTCTGAATTACATTACTCTAGATGACCGACTGCTGGTCTCTGTCTGAATTACATTACACTAGATGACCGACTTCTGGTCTGAATTTCATTACACTAGATTACCGACATCTGGTCTGAATTTCATTACACTAGATTACCGACGGCTGGTCTGAATTACATTACACTAGATGACCGACTTCTGGTCCCTGACTGAATTACATTACACTAGATGACCGACTGCTGGTCTGAATTACATTACACTAGATGACCGACTTCTGGTCTGAATTACATTACACTCAATGACCGACTGCTGGTCTCTGTCTGAATTACATTACACTAGATGACCGACTGCTGGTCTGAATTACATTACACTAGATGACCGACTGCTGGTCTCTGTCTGAATTACATTACACTAGATGACCGACTTCTGGTCTGAATTACATTACACTAGATGACTGACTGCTGGTCTCTGTCTGAATTACATTACACTAGATGACCGACTGTTGGTCTCAGTCTGAATTACATTACACTAGATGACCGACTTCTGGTCTCTGTCTGAATTACATTACACTAGATGACCGGCTGCTGGTCTCTGTCTGAATTACATTACACTAGATGACCGACTTCTGCTCTCAGTCTGAATTACATTACACTAGATGACCGACTTCTGGTCTGAATTTCATTACACTAGATTACCGACGGCTGGTCTGAATTACATTACACTAGATGACCGACCTCTGGTCTCTGACTGAATTACATTATACTAGATGACCGATTTCTGGTCTCTGACTGAATTACATTACACTAGATGACCGACTTCTGGTCTCTGACTGAATTACATTACACTAGTTGACCTACTGCTGGTCTGAATTACATTACACTAGATGACCGACTTCTGGTCTCTGACTGAATTACATTACACTAGATGACCGACTGCTGGTCTCAGTCTGAATCAAATTACACTAGACGACCGACTTCTGGTCTCTGTCTGAATTACATTACACTAGATGACCGACTGCTGATCTCTGTCTGAATTACATTACACTAGATGACCGACTTCTGGTCTGAATTACATTACACTAGATGACCGACTGCTGGTCGGAATTACATTGCACTAGATGCCCGACTTCTGGTCTCTGACTGAATTACATTACACTAGATGACCGACTGCTGGTCTCTGACTGAATTACATTACACTAGATGACCGACTGCTGGTCTGAATTACATTACACTAGATGACCGACTTCTGGTCTCTGACTGAATTACATTACACTAGATGACCGACTGCTGGTCTCTGTCTTAATTACATTACACTAGATGACCGACTGCTGGTCTGAACTACATTACACTAGATGACCGACTTCTGGTCTCTGACTGAATTACATTACACTAGATGACCGACTTCTGGTCTCTGTCTTAATTACATTACACTAGATGACCGACTGCTGGTCTGAATTACATTACACTAGATGACCGACTTCTGGTCTCTGACTGAATTACATTACACTAGATGACCGACTGCTGGTCTCAGTCTGAATTACATTACACTAGATGACCGACTGCTGGTCTCAGTCTAAATTACATTACACTAGATGACCGACTGCTGGTCTCAGTTTGAATTACATTACACTAGATGACCGACTGCTGGTCTCAGTTTGAATTACATTACACTAGATGACCGACTACTGGTCTCAGTTTGAATTACATTACACAAGATGACCGACTGCTGGTCTCAGTTTGAATTACATTACACTAGATGACCGACTGCTGGTCTCAGTTTGCATTACATTACACTAGATGACCGACTGCTGGTCTCTGTCTGAAATACATTACACTAGATGACCGACTTCTGGTCTCAATCTGAATTACATTACACTAGATGACCGACTTCTGGTCTGAATTTCATTACACTGGATTACCGACTTCTGGTCTGAATTTCATTACACTAGATTACCGACGGCTGGTCTGAATTACATTACACTAGATGACCGACTTCTGGTCTCTGACTGAATTACATTACACTAGATGACCGACTGCTGGTCTCTGACTGAATTACATTACATTAGATGACCGACTTCTAGTCTCTGACTGAATTACATTACACTAGATGACCGACTGCTGGTCTGAATTACATTACACTCAATGACCGACTGCTGGTCTCTGTCTGAATTACATTACACTAGATGACCGACTGCTGGTCTGAATTACATTACACTAGATGACCGACTTCTGGTCTGAATTACATTACACTAGATGACTGACTGCTGGTCTCTGACTGAATTACATTACACTAGATGACCGACTTCTGGTCTGAATTACATTACACTAGATGACCGACTGCTGGTCTGAATTACATTACACTAGATGACCGACTTCTGGTCTGAATTACATTACACTAGATGACTGACTGCTGGTCTCTGACTGAATTACATTACACTAGATGACCGACTTCTGGTCTCTGACTGAATTACATTACACTAGATGACCTACTGCTGGTCTGAATTACATTACACTAGATGACCTACTTCTGGTCTCTGACTGAATTACATTACACTAGATGACCGACTGCTGGTCTCAGTCTGAATCACATTACACTAGACGACCGACTTCTGGTCTCTGTCTGAATTACATTACACTAGATGACCGACTGCTGATCTCTGTCTGAATTACATTACACTAGATGACCGATTTCTGGTCTGAATTACATTACACTAGATGACCGACTGCTGGTCTGAATTACATTACACTAGATGACCGACTTTTGGTCTCTGTCTGAATTACATTACACTAGATGACCGGCTGCTGGTCTCTGTCTGAATTACATTACACTAGATGAACGACTTTATTTTAGATGTACATGTGAATTATACTTGTACATGTATATAATAACAATAAACGGAACAAGAAATAATATATACGTGTATATAGATATAAAATTAATGTAAACTACCTTAGATCGCTGATCCACAGTCATTCCCACATCATACACCACAATGTCCAGCGTCGGGTTCATGTTTGCTGCTAGCCTTTGTATCAGTCTAACAGCGAGAGAGAATTGATTGGCCGATGCCGCGGTAACTATGACAGGTGTGTCCACCTCTTGAAGTGTGTCGAAGTGTTGCAGACCTAGCTCGCTTATGTACCTTAGGGAATCCACCAGCGGGTAGTTGACAATCTTCCGCTGATTATCGTCGACATTTAACGACAGCACAGCGGATGATGGACATCCATCGGTTCTTTTAGACGGTTCTGGTAGGTCTGAAATAAAGAAATGTATTTAAGTTAGTTGGTCTAAGCTAGTTCATGTTTCGTATCCATTGCACAAATGCTTACTGGTGTAACAAAATTGATATATCGGTCTATGCATGTCCGTGGTATGTACATGGTCTGTTCTGTCTGGGAAATGTCCTAATACAATTAACAGTCTTTCAGATGGGATTTAAACCGAGGTCTCGTGTCGGTGCTTTACACCGTGCACATAAAAGAACCAGAGGAGACTCTGGAATGGGTCTCTGTCTGTATCATTGCATTCCTCCAAATATCTAAAATGACTAATCTCTTCCGGAGGCGTCGTTCATATGGGCAACCGGTAGCGACGGTAAATAAACGTAAATCACACACATAGAGCGGTGTGTGCGTGGAATATAGACTTGTATCATAAATACACAATATCCAGGTTTAATTTGCAGCTGCATACCAATCATACGATCGTCATCAATAGCAAGTTGTGTTATCATATTTCACATTGCATGATATGGCAACTATCTAGTAAATCAAAACAGTGTACATTACATGGAGATATCCAATGTTCTGATATACCACAGAAGTCTATAAGTGTCTCGTTTAGTATTTACTACTGGACAAGAGTCCAGTCAAATTCCAAGTCATCAGATTAAGATTGTATATCATAATAAACACACTTCATATGCGCACTTCTACTGTTATTATAAACGTGTATTGCGATTGCTATATTTATTAGAATCGTAAATATTGCTGTCTTTAAGTTGATTTCATACATATTTTGAAGATACCACTACAAGTCAAATCTGCATATTGTTAGATAGATCTAGTATCATTAATTGTCTCATTCCCATTTTCTACTCTGCTAGCCAATTCCATATATCATCATATTCCATTACATATTAAATATAGTTTCTCTATTTTCAGCTTTTACATTACTATATTATTCCAATGTGCAGTTCTCACTTATAGTGCTATCTTTTGATTGCATTTGATTGTATATATGTTGAGGGCCTCATGGTAGATTAACTTTTGTTAAATGAGTACTCTCGTTAAATAAAGTCTTTATTATTATTATTATTATTATTATTATAAACAATTGGTTTATGTTTGTATAATATGGATCATATGAACTGTTATATTATTAAATCGTTACATTCTATAGTTCTATAGTTCTATAGTTCGAACTATAGTTCTATAGTTCTATAGTTCTATATTTATATATCCTTGTAGTCATTAGTCGCTATTTCGTTTCATTTACTATCTTGTCGGGAAGGGCCGTAACCAATGTTGCAAACACTTTTTCCTTTCCTTAATTGCTCGTGTTTTGTATTCACATGTATGCATTCACCCATTAACATTCCTTCAGGTGGGACGTTAAACCGAGGTCTCGTGTCGGTGTATTAAACCGTGCACGTAAAAAACCAGAGGAGACTCTGGAATGGGTCTATCTCTGTATCATTGCACTATTCTCCAAAAATCTAAAATTACTAATCTCTTCAGGAGGCGTCGCTCATATGGGTAACCGGTAGCGACGATAAATGAACGTAAAACACACACTCGTTTTTCTCGTTTTAAATTTTCATTTAAAAGTTACCTTGATATGTTAAATCGTAGCTTAGTAATTAGAATTAAAACGTTTGAATATGCATGATTAATTAATGTTTGAATATGCATGGTTAATTAATGTTTGAATATGCATAGTTAATTAATGTTTGAATATGCATAGTTAATTAATGTTTGAATATGCATGGTTAATTAATGTTTGAATATGCATAGTTAATTAATGTTTGAATATGCATAGTTAATTAATGTTTGAATATGCATAGTTAATTAATGTTTGAATATGCATGGTTAATTAATGTTTGAATATGCATAGTTAATTAATGTTTGAATATGCATGGTTAATTAATGTTTGAATATGCATAGTTAATTAATGTTTGAATATGCATGGTTAATTAATGTTTGAATATGCATAGTTAATTAATGTTTGAATATGCATAGTTAATTAATGTTTGAATATGCATAGTTAATTAATGTTTGAATATGCATGGTTAATTAATGTTTTAATAAGCATTGTTAAATAATATTTGAATATGCATGGTTAACAGAACAGAACAGAACAGAACAGAACATCTCTTTTAGTTTCACTCTATACATGTATAAACATGCAAATATGAGGTTTTCACAATTGACATAACATACAAACGAGGCTACAATACATTTAGACATACTGAGAAATATACATTTTATCAAAATATATCCGAAAACAATTGAATAAAAATTAACAGTCTTAGCAAAGGAGAACGCTACATTCTAACCTTTTGGATAATACATTTTACGAACTTACATAATTTAATGAATTCTGGCTTATATTTAGTACACATTAGATTTTCCAGTTTAAACATGTTTGGTCTACGGTAATATATAGGCTTCAAAAATATGTTCCGTTCGTCGTTAAATTGCGGACATTCAAATAAATAATGGAATTCGTCGCCAATTTTATCCTGACAAATGTTATAAAATCTTTGATTTATAGGCGTTCTTAGCCAATTTCCAGTTTCTATTGGTAGTCGATGATTTCTAGTTCTACGTTTTATAAAATAGTACAAACGTTGATTTCCTAACTCCGCTAAGTAGGGTTCGATACCGAATGCCTTTTTAAAAACTCTGTAAAACATACTATTACTCGAGTTATCAATTTTAGAATACCATTCATTAAGAAATAGATCTTTTAATTTGTGTTTCACAGCCAGTTTAAGCCAATTAAAATGTGTTTGTATATTGTCAAACCACACATTTACAAGGCCACTTTTTATCAGAATAGTTTTAACATTGTACATCCATGGATATTATTTTTTAAATGTGTCATCATCTAGTCCAATTGTGGAAAGTAGTGTTTGTTTATAAACAAGTGTAGATAATTTGTGGACTATTCCATCATTTGTACAGAGTTTCGACCAGAATGCTATAACTCTTGCTTCAATATCGAGTGACAAGGGCATACATCCAGTTTCTCCATAGACAAAATAGTTAGGGGTTGATCTTTTTAACTTAAGTATATGTTTTAAAAATTTTAATTGTACTCGTTCTAATATATTTAAATTTCCAAATCCCCATATTTCTGCTCCGTATAGTAAAATTGGCTTAATTGTTTTATTAAATAACTCAATTTGTAAATCTATTGGAAGGTTAAGGCGATTTGCATTTTTGATAAGACTATACATTGCTCTGGTAGCTTGATTTGATATATGTTTTTTTCCGTTTAAAAAGGATCCACTTCTATTAAAATATATACCAAGATATTTGTACTCGTTTACTGCCTCTATGGGTTCATTTTTTAAATGTGAAACTATAGACAGGCTGTCTTCCTTTGGAAAATACTACTATTTTTGTTTTGGAAGTATTAACTTTGAGTTTCCAGTTTTCACAGTACTGTTCGTATGTATTTAATGCTTCCTGTAGATCGTTTGCTGATTCAGCAATAATAACTGTATTATCCGCATAAAGCAGAATACATATTGTTAAAAGACTGAAAAGTTCGTTTGTATTTCATTCATTTTCCATTATTATTCCTTGTACATTTCCATTATGTTGAAAGAAAGATTCCAAGTCATTCAGAAATAATAAAAACATCAAAGGAGATAAGTTTTCGCCAATGTTACACGGGAAAAAGTTAGAAAAATTTGAATTTACTTTGACACATGACTTTATATTACTATACATATTTTTAATAACCTGGAGACATTTTCCATTTATATTTGCGTTTACTAATTTTTTCCATAAACCATTTCTCCACACAGTGTCAAATGCTTGTTTTAAATCAATAAAGGAGCAAAACAACTTTTTTTGTTCTTATTGAGATATTGGATAATGTGCTGTAAAACGAATAAATGGTCTGTTGTTGAGAATCCTTTTCTGAATCCTGCTTGTGTATTATTAAGTATATTATTTCTTTCAACATAGTCTGTTATTCTTTTATTTAAGATACAGGTAAACACTTTTCCTAGACAGCTTAACAAGGTTATTGGTCGGTAGTTTTCGGGTTTTGTTATATCACCTTTATTTTTATATATGGGATTAATAATACCAATGGTCCATAGTTCTGGAATAATACCAGTGTCATAAATGAGATTAAAAAGTTTAACATAAATTATTTTCATTAAAGAAAACGATGCTTTTATTTGTTCATTTACTATTTTATCATAGCCACTAGCTTTGTCATTTTTCAGGTTTTTAATTGCGAATTCTATTTCATTTTCTGTTATAGGTACATTTACCTCCTCGTTATTTCCATTTGCTAGGTTATTTTCCATTCCACCATTATCATTAGTGTTATCGTCATTTACAAAATTTACATTTTTAAAGAAATTATAGAGATCGGTTAGGTTCGCCTCGCTTTTCTTATTTGATTTTTTATTTAAAATTTTCCAATATTTTCTAGGATCTGTACTTTTTACTTCACGCAATTTCTTTATATTTGATCTTTTATGTTTATTGTAAAATTGCTTTAATGTACTTTTATAAATGTTTGCATTTGTTTTTAGATTTTCTTTTGTTTCGTTATTTTTGCTTAGTTTATAAAGATATTTTGCCGTGTGAAAATTCTTTCTTGCTTTATTACACCTTGGTCCAAACCAAGAATATGTATTAATAGTATTGTTGGTATGATTATTTTTAACATTTGTATAACCAAACGATTCACTAGATGTCTTTAAAAATAACCTAATGGGTGAATATGCATGGTTAATTAATGGTTGAATATGCATGGTTAATTAATGTTTGAATATGCATGGTTAATTAATGTTTGAATATGCATGGTTAATTAATGTTTGAATATGCATGGCTAATTAATGTTTGAATATGCATGGTTAATTAATGTTTAAATATGCATGGTTAATTAATGTTTTAATATGCATGGCTAATTAATGTTTGAATATGCATGGTTAATTAATGTTTGAATATGCATGGTTAATTAATGTTTGAATATGCATGGTTAATTAATGGTTGAATATGCATGGTTAATTAATGTTTGAATATGCATGGTTAATTAATGTTTGAATATGCATGGTTAATTAATGTTTGAATATGCATGGTTAATTAATGTTTGAATATGCATGGTTAATTAATGTTTGAATATGCATGGTTAATTAATGTTTGAATATGCATGGTTAATTAATGTTTGAATATGCATGGTAATTAATGTTTGAATATGCATGGTTAATTAATGTTTAAATATGCATGGTTAATTATGTTTTAATATGCATGGCTAATTAATGTTTGAATATGCATGGTTAATTAATGTTTGAATATGCATGGTTAATTAATGTTTGAATATGCATGGTTAATTAATGTTTGAATATGCATGGTTAATTAATGTTTGAATATGCATGGTTAATTAATGTTTGAATATGCATGGTTAATTAATGTTTGAATATGCATGGCTAATTAATGTTTGAATATGCATGGTTAATTAATGTTTGAATATGCATGGTTAATTAATGTTTGAATATGCATGGTTAATTAATGTTTGAATATGCATGGTTAATTAATGTTTGAATATGCATGGCTAATTAATGTTTGAATATGCATGGTTAATTAATGTTTGAATATGCATGGTTAATTAATGTTTAAATATGCATGGTTAATTAATGTTTTAATATGCATGGCTAATTAATGTTTGAATATGCATGGCTAATTAATGTTTGAATATGCATGGTTAATTAATGAAGAAGAAGAAGAAGAATGCTTTATTAAGACTTAAACTTTACAGTTTCTCGTCTGTAACATTTAAACATATTTACAATATATATAGTACACTATTATGATATATGCAATCATGATGAGGATGGACAAATGATGTAATGATTATGGACATACATGGGAAAATAATGACAATGTCATGATGGATTTTAGACTATGCAAAACATGATCATGACTGTATTAAGAGTGTAGGGAGTATTCAACTGGTAATTCATATATCCTAAACAAGTGAATTACGAAGGGATAAAGCTTCATGAATATATTTACTAAAGTTAACCAGCTCTGGGGAATTGTCACATTGAAATATTTGCAATAATTTGAACATACTTGGTCGATTAGAATATAAACGTTTAATATATTTTTTTCTTAATGTACTATACACCTCACATTTAAACATGAAATGAAACTCATCTTCCACGTTGTTTGTATTACACAATAAACATAACCTTTCGTTTTGATCAATACGGTTTCTACCATATCTGCCTGTTTCAATCCGTAAGTTGTGCGCTGATAGTCTCAATTTTGTAAATGCAATTCTTAATTTTCTGCTTAGTATTATATCTAAGTACGATTCGTAACCAAAATTAATCTTTACATTTTTATATAATGTAAGTACCTTATTTATTCGAAGATCAGCTTGTGAAATCTGCAGAAAATACTCTATAATCCTTTGTTTAAATTCAGAAATAAACTGAGTGTGGTCGATGACATGTGGGTTTTCCCAAATATACAAAAATCCAAATTTACTTAGCAATTCTTTAACTCTGGACAACCAATTACGTTTGCCAGTTACTAAATCATCTAGACACGTGTGTATCATCGACTTAATAATTATATTTTCCGTTGTAACTATTTTTAACCAATATTTTACAACTGTTACATATCTACATATATACAATGGGTATCTTCCAAGTTCATAATATACAGCTACATTACTAGTTGATTGCTTAACACTAAGAACTAACGTGCAGAATTTCAAGTGCAATGTCTCTAAATTTTTAGCTTTTGAAAATCCCTATATTTCACTTCCGTAATGTAACATGGATGATACTAGAGCATCGAAGTGCTGGAGAGCGGTTTTTGGTTTTGTCTCGTGTTTACGTAGATTAGCTGTTAGTATGTTCATAGCTTTTAGGCCTTTGCCATGGAGTTTTTGTGAATTTAAATTAAAATTACCGGTATAGTTAAGTGTAACACCAACGTAGTTAAAGTCATTGACCACCTCGACGGCATCTCCCCGATAAAACCATTGCTCTCGTCTCTTTAGCCCACCCCGTTTACGGAACACCATTATCTTCGACTTTAAAACATTAACTTCAAGGCCCCATTTGTCACAATATATACTTAGATTATTTAATGTATTTTGCAGGTCAACTGGTGTTAAGCCAATTAGAACCATGTCATCCGCGAACAGTAATAAAATCAAACATATGTCATTAATATTAATGCCACTATTAATGTTTGAATATGCATGGTTAATTAATGAAGTTCTCGAACAAAACACAACTAATGTGTACGCATGCGCGTGTACGTGATTTCAAGCCAACGCTCACCAGTATTCTAACTGCATTTCGTACAACTGGTTGTCTTACTTGAAAGGTAACTTACATAACGAATCATTTCCTAGCAATTGTTTGCAATGACATGCTTCGATGACTGACCTAAGCGGAATAACAGGCTTGGAAGAGAAGAATTATATAAGACTCTGTCTTTCATTCTAAGCCTTGTTCTGTATTTTGATGTATGATGTATGCGTTGTTCAAAATGTATTAGATTGAGAAATAAAATATGTTTAAACTAATGACAGGCTTCGACGACCTAAGCGGATTGACAGGCGTCGACGACCTAAGCGGATTGACATACTTCGACGCCTACGCGGATTGTCATATTTCGACGACCTACGCGGATTGACAGGCGTCGACGACCTAAGCGGATTGACAGGCTTCGACGACCTAAGCGGATTGACAGGCTTCGACGATCTAAGCGGATTGACATGCTTCGACGATCTAAGCGGATTGACAGGCTTCGACGACCTAAGCGGATTGACAGGCGTCGACGACCTAAGCGGATTGACAGGCTTCGACGACCTAAGCGGATTGACAGGCGTCGACGACCTAAGCGGAAAACAATAAACTCTATTTTCGGGACGCTTAGTTTCATAATCTGGGCTTTTGATCTGCTTTGTTTACAATATTTCTGATATGAAATGAAACTTTCTTTCCAACTTTACAACGTACACTGTAATGGAATCTTCCACCACCCTCTTCTATAGTCAACCCATAAAACTGTTTATTTGTTGGATGCGTAGACGGAAAGCCAAGTAGTCTACACCAACAACCTTTTATATGTTTAGCTTCTACCCCCCCCCCTCCACCCCCACCCACCCCCTCCCCCGGAACCTTCAGATAGAAACTCTTGTATTAAAAGAAACTGTTTTAACAGTTAACTAATTCATGTAACAACTTTGTCAGAACTCTCAGTTGTACAAGAATATTGTGTTGTTACGTTTATTTATCGTCGCTACCGGTTGCCCATATGAGCGACGCCTCCTGAAGAGATTAGTTATTTTAGAATTTGGAGGATAGTGCATGATACAGACAGAGACCAATTCCAGAGTCTCCTCTGGTTCTTTTACGTGCACGGTGTAAAGCACCGACACGAGACCTCGGTTTAACGTCCCTGTTAATTTGATTAGGGTCAGACGGGGGATCGAACCTGCGATCCCTGGATTACCAGTCCAGCGTGTTACCACTGGACTACAGGTCCGTCTGTTACAAGAATATTATTGAAATAACATGCGTATGTAGAACATAGCATACAGATACATTGTTTTCTCTACCGATCAAAAACTAAATGTATATAATTGTAAATAGTAGGGTCATCTTGAACATGAAATATGTTTTTATGTAAATAACACGGTTTATTTAGACTTGAGCGGTATGTATGGATTAATCGATTTTCTCTTGTTTTTTGAGAATTACTTCTAAATTAGATACAAAGTACACATTGATAATTTAAGCCAAGTAGGACTCCTATTTAAAGTAAGATAATTATTAGATTCACTATTATGATACTACACACAATTTACTATTTCTTCAACAATGGTTAATGTAATCATTAGTAACTGACAAAATAAAGTATATAAGCCAGTAAGCTTTACTAAATAAAGTATATAAGCCAGTAAGCTTTACTAAATAAAGTATATAAGCCAGTAAGCTTTACTAAATAAAGTATATAAGCCAGTAAGCTTTACTAAATAAAGTATATAAGCCAGTAAGCTTTACTAAATAAAGTATATAAGCCAGTAAGCTTTACTAAATAAAGTATATAAGCCAGTAAGCTTTACTAAATAAAGTATATAAGCCAGTAAGCTTTACAAATAAAGTATATAAGCCAGTAAGCTTTACTAAATAAAGTATATAAGCCAGTAAGCTTTACTAAATAAAGTATATAAGCCAGTAAGCTTTACTAAATAAAGTATATAAGCCAGTAAGCTTTACTAAATAAAGTATATAAGCCAGTAAGCTTTACAAAATAAAGTATATAAGCCAGTAAGCTTTACAAAATAAAGTATATAAGCCAGTAAGCTTTACTAAATAAAGTATATAAGCCAGTAAGCTTTACTAAATAAAGTATATAAGCCAGTAAGCTTTACAAAATAAAGTATATAAGCCAGTAAGCTTTACTAAATAAAGTATATAAGCCAGTAAGCTTTACTAAATAAAGTATATAAGCCAGTAAGCTTTACTAAATAAAGTATATAAGCCAGTAAGCTTTACTAAATAAAGTATATAAGCCAGTAAGCTTTACTAAATAAAGTATATAAGCCAGTAAGCTTTACTAAATAAAGTATATAAGCCAGTAAGCTTTACAAAATAAAGTATATAAGCCAGTAAGCTTTACTAAATAAAGTATATAAGCCAGTAAGCTTTACTAAATAAAGTATATAAGCCAGTAAGCTTTACTAAATAAAGTATATAAGCAAGTAAGCTTTACTAAATAAAGTATATAAGCCAGTAAGCTTTACTAAATAAAGTATATAAGCCAGTACGCTTTACTAAATAAAGTATATAAGCCAGTAAGCTTTACTAAATAAAGTATATAAGCCAGTAAGCTTTACAAAATAAAGTATATAAGCCAGTAAGCTTTACTAAATAAAGTATATAAGCCAGTAAGCTTTACTAAATAAAGTATATAAGCCAGTAAGCTTTACTAAATAAAGTATATAAGCCAGTAAGCTTTACTAAATAAAGTATATAAGCCAGTAAGCTTTACTAAATAAAGTATATAAGCCAGTAAGCTTTACTAAATAAAGTATATAAGCCAGTAAGCTTTACTAAATAAAGTATATAAGCCAGTAAGCTTTACTAAATTGTAGATAAAACTTCGTCTTGTTAACATCCTAACATCCCCATTCATCAAGTATTATTTTCATATTCATGTATTTCGCTGTATTAAATCATTTTATTTTTCTTTATGCTTGCTATATGAAATACATGAATCAATATTTGTAAGGGGCAATGGGGATGGCTCTCCGACCCCACTCTCCAATGTAAATGGGCAAACTTATTTTGATGAAATTACAAAAAAACAGGATATATACAATATATAGGTAACTGACTTTGTTCTCACCTATTACCCCTGTCCGTACCAGTGTATAGGATACCAGTATACAACCAGCATATACAATATATAGGTAACTGACTATGTTCTCACCTATTACCCCTGTCCGTACCAGTGTATAGGATACCAGTATACAACCAGCATATACAATATATAGGTAACTGACTTTGTTCTCACCTACTACCCCTGTCCGTACCAGTGTATAGGATACCAGTATACAACCAGCATATACAATATATAGGTAACTGACTTTGTTCTCACCTATTACCCCTGTCCGTACCAGTGTATAGGATACCAGTATACAACCAGCATATACAATATATAGGTAACTGACTTTGTTCTCACCTATTACCCCTGTCCGTACCAGTGTATAGGATACCAGTATACAACCAGCATATACAATATATAGGTAACTGACTTTGTTCTCACCTATTACCCCTGTCCGTACCAGTGTATAGGATACCAGTATACAACCAGCATATACAATATATAGGTAACTGACTATGTTCTCACCTATTACCCCTGTCCGTACCAGTGTATAGGATACCAGTATACAACCAGCATATACAATATATAGGTAACTGACTTTGTTCTCACCTACTACCCCTGTCCGTACCAGTGTATAGGATACCAGTATACAACCAGCATATACAATATATAGGTAACTGACTTTGTTCTCACCTATTACCCCTGTCCGTACCAGTGTATAGGATACCAGTATACAACCAGCATATACAATATATAGGTAACTGACTTTGTTCTCACCTATTACCCCTGTCCGTACCAGTGTATAGGATACCAGTATACAACCCAACAAAAACAACACCACGTGAACATTGAATCTCGTCCGGAACGAGTTGGCCATTTCCTTACAACCTTTGGTAAACTATCCACAGCAGTTGCCTTAGTTAGTCCAACAACATGAGAATTAACTCCCTTTAATCAGTCGTTAATTATTCCAAACTCACAAGAACAAGTCCAATCATTAGTGAGAAATCATTAACTGTTGAGATCCTACGTCATCATAGACTAATTCCACGTGGAACAATCATAAACAAACTATTGATTACTCCACACAATTAATAAACTATTAATTACTCAACAATCATACGAAAATCACTTTAAGAATTTAATTGAGTGCCCTCTCATTAAGAAATATACAAACTGATATAGTCACATAGAACTGCATACAGTCAGATCGAACAGCATACGATCAAGATAAAGATCGATGATCATTTATTTACGTTAACACCAGCTGTATGTATTAATCAACCAGTTTTGCGTGCGATCTACGAGCAGTAAGTAGAACATGCTAGCTGAATCACGTATATAACCAACGGACATTCTCTTATCTTGTTGTATGCAGTGTTTATTTGGCTGTGCCATTACTACTAATCCCTTTGATGGTATGACATTGTCAGGCCATAGAAATCAGTTATGCTAAGGTGACCTCGGCAATCGATAGCCTCCTACTTAACTTATTTATAGTCAATCGTCTGTGTCCCGTGTGCTTTTTGTGATTAGTGTTTTTTTATATTGTGTTTTACGTTTATTTAGGTCGTTAACGGTTGCCCATATGAGATGCGCCTCCTAAAGAGATTAGTCATTTTAGATTTTTGGAGGATAGTGCAATAATACAGACAGAGACCTCTGGCTCTGTTAAGTGTATGATGTAAAGCACCGACACCCTCGGCTTAAAGTCCCACCTGAACGGGGAATCGGACCTGCGACCACTGGATTACCAGACCAGCGTGTAGACCACTGGACTACAGATCCGTCTGCATGGTTTTTTATATTTTCATTTTGAGATTAGCACGAGTACATACTCAATTACATTATCCGATAATAGAGGGCTATACACGATTGTATTATATATACACGATTGTATTATATATACATGTATGTATTATATATACACGATTGTATTATATATACATGTATGTATTATATATACACGATTGTATTATATATACATGTATGTATTATATATACATGATTGTATTATATATACATGTATGTATTATATATACACGATTTTATTATATATACACGATTGTATTATATATACATGTATGTATTATATATACACGATTGTATTATATATACACGATTGTATTATATATACATGTATGTATTATATATACACGATTGTATTATATATACACGATTGTATTATATATACACGATTGTATTATATATACATGTATGTATTATATATACACGATTGTATTATATATACACGATTGTATTATATATACATGTATGTATTATATATACATGTATGTATTATATATACACGATTGTATTATATATACACGATTGTATTATATATACATGTATGTATTATATATACATGTATGTATTATATATACACGATTGTATTATATATACATGTATGTATTATATATACACGACTGTATTATATATACACGATTGTATTATATATACATGTATGTATTATATATACACGATTGTATTATATATACATGTATATATTATATATACACGATTGTATTATATATACATGTATGTATTATATATACATGTATGTATTATATATACACGATTGTATTATATATACACGACTGTATTATATATACATGTATGTATTATTATCCATATAGATAGCTTAGAATAGTTATCCTAGAGTCCAACCCAGGGGTCGCAGGTTCGATCCCCCGCCTGACCCTAATAAAATTAACAGTTGTTCAGATGGGACTTTAAACCGAGGTCTCGTATCGGTGCTTTCCACTGTGCACGTAAAAGAACAAGATGAGATTCTGGAATGGGTCTCTGTCTGTATCATTGCACTATCCTCCACAAATCTAAATTGACGAATCTCTTCATGAGGCGTCACTGTCGCTCACAAGGGCAACCGGTAGCGACGATAAATAAACGTAAAACACACAGCATCGGTGATGCTGTATCAGTGATGTACATTGTTTCTGGGTACATTTCTCACTTAATAATTGTACTACACGTTCCTGTTAGCTATATATTGTCAGACATGTCTCGAAATAATATATGAACCGTTGGATTGGAAAATTAAAGTCAATTATCCAATGTGTTTATGCTCATAAAATTCGCACATATATGAACTTTATGTGAGTATCGGCATTGTGCGTGGTTTGTCGTTAATATAAATTCTTGTTTGACACGCATGGGGAAATGACAATAATTTGTTGAACGCAATTTAATGTTAGCAGTAAGCTACTACATTTCTACACATACTCATAGGTAGCGATGCTATGTAGTAACAATTATCAGTGGTCAGTGAGTGTCCGGAATTGTCAAACTCGAGTCTGTGACTTCGAAAACGTCAATATAATCGAAACATACTGATATTTATGCATAAAATGACCACTGGTCAGTGATTGGTCAGTCAGTGTCCGGAGTGAAATCTATCAACAAATAGGAGAGTTGTAACAGACTGGACACATCAATCTGCATATATCAACACACCATTGCTTCATATATCAACATAACATTGCTTCATATATCAACACAACATTGCTTCATATATCAACACACCATTGCTTCATATATCAACACAACATTGCTTCATATATCAACACAACATTGCTTCATATATCAACACACCCTTGCTTCATATATCAACACAACATTGCTTCATATATCAACACACCATTGATTCATATATCAACCATTGCTTCATATATCAACACAACATTGCTTCATATATCAACACAACATTGCTTCATATATCAACACAACATTGCTTCACATATCTAAGTGTGACATCGTTCTCATCAGTTACCTATGTCGTTCCCATGAGTTACCTATGTCGTTCCCACCAGTTACCTATGTCGTTCCCACCAGTTACCTATGTCCCACCAGTTACCTATGTCGTTCCCACCAGTTACCTATGTCGTTCCCACCAGTTACCTATGTCGTTCCCACGAGTTACCTATGTCGTTCCCATCAGTTACCTATGTCGTTCCCACCAGTTACCTATGTCGTTCCCACCAGTTACCTATGTCGTTCCCATCAGTTACCTATGTCGTTCCCATCAGTTACATATGTCGTTCCCACCAGTTACCTATGTCGTTCCCATCAGTTACCTATGTCGTTCCCATCAGTTACCTATGTCGTACCCACCAGTTACCTATGTCGTTCCCATCAGTTACCTATGTCGTTCCCACCAGTTATCTATGTCGTTCCCACGAGTTACCTATGTCGTTCCCATCAGTTACCTATGTCGTTCCCACCAGTTACCTATGTCGTTCCCACCAGTTATCTATGTCGTTCCCATGAGTTACCTATGTCGTTCCCATCAGTTACCTATGTCGTTCCCACCAGTTACCTATGTCGTTCCCACGAGTTACCTATGTCGTTCCCATCAATTACCTATGTCGTTCCCACCAGTTACCTATGTCGTTCCCACCAGTTATCTATGTCGTTCCCACGAGTTACCTATGTCGTTCCCATCAGTTACCTATGTCGTTCCCACCAGTTACCTATGTCGTTCCCACGAGTTATCTATGTCGTTCCCACCAGTTACCTATGTCGTTCCCATCAGTTACATATGTCGTTCCCACCAGTTACCTATGTCGTTCCCACGAGTTATCTATGTCGTTCCCATCAGTTACCTATGTCGTTCCCACCAGTTACCTATGTCGTTCCCATCAGTTACCTATGTCGTTCCCACCAGTTACCTATGTCGTTCCCATCAGTTACCTATGTCGTTCCCACCAGTTACCTATGTCGTGCCAACCAGTTACCGACATTTCGAAGGTATGCATGGATCTGTATGGTGTATATTTCGAAGGTATGCATGGATCTGTGCGGTGGATATTTCGAAGGTATGCATGGATCTGTACGGTGTATATTTCGAAGTTATGCATGGATCTGTGCGGTGGATATTTCGAAGGTATGCATGGATCTGTGCGGTG
>CM026402.1:65642888-65668107 GCA_014843695.1 Archivesica marissinica
GGGTCGGAGAGTCAATAATACTTGATGAATGGGGTCGGAGAGTCAATAATACTTGATGAATGGGGTCGGAGAGTCAATAATACTTGATGAATGGGGTCGGAGAGTCAATAATACTTGATGAATGGGGTCGGAGAGTCAATAATACTTGATGAGTGGGGTCGGAGAGTCAATAATACTTGATGAATGGGGTCGGAGAGTCAATAATACTTGATGAGTGGGTATTTTAACAAGACGAAGATTTATCTACAATTTAGTAAAGCTTTACTGGCTTACTGGCTTACTGGCTTACTGGCTTATATACTTTATTGTGTCAGTTACTAATGATTACATTAACCATTGTTGAACAAATAGTAAATTGTGTGTAGTATCTTAATAGTGAATCTAATAATTATCTTACTTTAAATAGGAGTCCTACTTGGCTTAAATTATCAATGTGTACTTTGTATCTAATTTAGAAGTAATTCTCAAAAAAACAAGAGAAAATCGATTAATCCATACATACCGCTCAAGTCTAAATAAACCGTGTTATTTACATAAAAACATATTTCATGTTCAAGATGACCCTACTATTTACAATTATATACATTTAGTTTTTGATCGGTAGAGAAAACAATGTATCTGTATGCTATGTGCTACATAAGCATGTTATTTCAATAATATTCTTGTAACAGACGGACCTGTAGTCCAGTGGTAACACGCTGGACTGGTAATCCAGGGATCGCAGGTTCGATCCCCCGTCTGACCCTAATCAAATTAACAGGGACGTTAAACCGAGGTCTCGTGTCGGTGCTTTACACCGTGCACGTAAAAGAACCAGAGGAGACTCTGGAATTGGTCTCTGTCTGTATCATGCACTATCCTCCAAATTCTAAAATAACTAATCTCTTCAGGAGGCGTCGCTCATATGGGCAACCGGTAGCGACGATAAATAAACGTAAAAACACAATATTCTTGTAAAACTGAGAGTTCTGACAAAGTTGTTACATGAATTAGTTAACTGTTAAAACAGTTTCTTTTAATACAAGAGTTTCTATCTGAAGGTTCCGGGGGAGGGGGTGGGTGGGGGTGGAGGGGGGGGGGTAGAAGCTAAACATATAAAAGGTTGTTGGTGTAGACTACTTGGCTTTCCGTCTACGCATCCAACAAATAAACAGTTTTATGGGTTGACTATAGAAGAGGGTGGTGGAAGATTCCATTACAGTGTACGTTGTAAAGTTGGAAAGAAAGTTTCATTTCATATCAGAAATATTGTAAACAAAGCAGATCAAAAGCCCAGATTATGAAACTAAGCGTCCCGAAAATAGAGTTTATTGTTTTCCGCTTAGGTCGTCGACGCCTGTCAATCCGCTTAGGTCGTCGAAGCCTGTCAATCCGCTTAGGTCGTCGACGCCTGTCAATCCGCTTAGGTCGTCGAAGCCTGTCAATCCGCTTAGATCGTCGAAGCATGTCAATCCGCTTAGATCGTCGAAGCCTGTCAATCCGCTTAGATCGTCGAAGCCTGTCAATCCGCTTAGGTCGTCGAAGCCTGTCAATCCGCTAGATCGTCGAAGCCTGTCAATCCGCTTAGGTCGTCGAAGCCTGTCAATCCGCTTAGGTCGTCGAAGCCTGTCAATCCGCTTAGGTCGTCGAAGCCTGTCAATCCGCTTAGATCGTCGAAGCCTGTCAATCCGCTTAGGTCGTCGAAGCCTGTCAATCCGCTTAGGTCGTCGAAGCCTGTCAATCCGCTTAGATCGTCGAAGCCTGTCAATCCGCTTAGGTCGTCGAAGCCTGTCAATCCGCTTAGGTCGTCGAAGCCTGTCAATCCGCTTAGGTCGTCGAATCCTGTCAATCCGCTTAGATCGTCGAAGCCTGTCAATCCGCTTAGGTCGTCGAAGCCTGTCAATCCGCTTAGGTCGTCGACGCCTGTCAATCCGCTTAGGTCGTCGAAGCCTGTCAATCCGCTTAGGTCGTCGAATCCTGTCAATCCGCTTAGATCGTCGAAGCCTGTCATCCGCTTAGGTCGTCGAAGCCTGTCAATCCGCATAGGTCGTCGAAGCCTGTCAATCCGCTTAGATCGTCGAAGCCTGTCAATCCGCTTAGGTCGTCGAAGCCTGTCAATCCGCTTAGATCGTCGAAGCATGTCAATCCGCTTAGATCGTCGAAGCCTGTCAATCCGCTTAGATCGTCGAAGCCTGTCAATCCGCTTAGGTCGTCGAAGCCTGTCAATCCGCTTAGGTCGTCGAAGCCTGTCAATCCGCTTAGATCGTCGAAGCCTGTCAATCCGCTTAGTCGTCGAAGCCTGTCAATCCGCTTAGGTCGTCGAAGCCTGTCAATCCGCTTAGGTCGTCGAATCCTGTCAATCCGCTTAGATCGTCGAAGCCTGTCAATCCGCTTAGGTCGTCGAAGCCTGTCAATCCGCATAGGTCGTCGAAGCCTGTCAATCCGCTTAGATCGTCGAAGCCTGTCAATCCGCTTAGGTCGTCGAAGCCTGTCAATCCGCTTAGATCGTCGAAGCCTGTCAATCCGCTTAGGTCGTCGAAGCCTGTCAATCCGCTTAGGTCGTCGAAGCCTGTCAATCCGCTTAGGTCGTCGACGCCTGTCAATCCGCTTAGATCGTCGAAGCCTGTCAATCCGCTTAGGTCGTCGACGCCTGTCAATCCGCTTAGATCGTCGAAGCTTGTCAATCCGCTTAGGTCGTCGAAGCCTGTCAATCCGCTTAGGTCGTCGACGCATGTCAATCCGCTTAGATCGTCGAAGCCTGTCAATCCGCTTGGATCGTCGAAGCCTGTCAATCCGCTTAGATCGTCGAAGCCTGTCAATCTGCTTAGATCGTCGAAGCCTGTCAATCCGCTTAGGTCGTCGAAGCCTGTCAATCCGCTTAGGTCGTCGAAGCCTGTCAATCCGCTTAGATCGTCGAAGCCTGTCAATCCGCTTAGGTCGTCGAAGCCTGTCAATCCGCTTAGGTCGTCGAAGCCTGTCAATCCGCTTAGGTCGTCGAAGCCTGTCAATCCGCTTAGGTCGTCGAAGCCTGTCAATCCGCATAGGTCGTCGAAGCCTGTCAATCCGCTTAGATCGTCGAAGCCTGTCAATCCGCTTAGATCGTCGAAGCCTGTCAATCCGCTTAGATCGTCGAAGCCTGTCAATCCGCTTAGGTCGTCGACGCCTGTCAATCCGCTTAGATCGTCGAAGCCTGTCAATCCGCTTAGATCGTCGAAGCTTGTCAATCCGCTTAGGTCGTCGAAGCCTGTCAATCCGCTTAGGTCGTCGACGCCTGTCAATCCGCTTAGATCGTCGAAGCCTGTCAATCCGCTTAGGTCGTCGACGCCTGTCAATCCGCTTAGGTCGTCGAAGCCTGTCAATCCGCTTAGATCGTCGAAGCCTGTCAATCCGCTTAGATCGTCGAATCCTGTCAATCCGCTTAGGTCGTCGAAGCCTGTCAATCCGCTTAGGTCGTCGAAGCCTGTCAATCCGCTTAGATCGTCGAAGCCTGTCAATCCGCTTGGATCGTCGAAGCCTGTCAATCCGCTTAGGTCGTCGAAGCCTGTCAATCCGCTTAGGTCGTCGAAGCCTGTCAATCCGCATAGGTCGTCGAAGCCTGTCAATCCGCTTAGATCGTCGAGGCCTGTCAATCCGCTTAGGTCGTCGAAGCCTGTCAATCCGCTTAGATCGTCGAAGCCTGTCAATCCGCTTAGATCGTCGAAGCCTGTCAATCCGCTTAGGTCGTCGAAGCCTGTCAATCCGCTTATGTCGTCGAAGCCTGTCAATCCGCTTAGATCGTCGAAGCCTGTCAATCCGCTTAGGTCTTCGACGCCTGTCAATCCGCTTAGATCGTCGAAGCCTGTCAATCCGCTTAGATCGTCGAAGCTTGTCAATCCGCTTAGGTCGTCGAAGCCTGTCAATCCGCTTAGGTCGTCGACGCCTGTCAATCCGCTTAGATCGTCAAAGCCTGTCAATCCGCTTAGGTCGTCGACGCCTGTCAATCCGCTTAGATCGTCGAAGCCTGTCAATCCGCTTAGGTCGTCGACGCCTGTCAATCCGCTTAGGTCGTCAAAGCCTGTCAATCCGCTTAGGTCGTCGAAGCCTGTCAATCCGCTTAGGTCGTCGAAGCCTGTCAATCCGCTTAGATCGTCGAAGCCTGTCAATCCGCTTAGGTCGTCGACGTCTGTCAATCCGCTTAGGTCGTCGACGCCTGTCAATCCGCTTAGGTCGTCGAAGCCTGTCAATCCGCATAGGTCGTCGAAGCCTGTCAATCCGCTTAGATCGTCGAAGCCTGTCAATCCGCTTAGGTCGTCGAAGCCTGTCAATCCGCTTAGGTCCTCGAATCCTGTCAATCCGCTTAGATCGTCGAAGCCTGTCAATCCGCTTAGGTCGTCGAAGCCTGTCAATCCGAATAGGTCGTCGAAGCCTGTCAATCCGTTTAGATCGTCGTCGAAGCCTGTCAATCCGCTTAGATCGTCGAAGCCTGTCAATCCGCTTAGGTCGTCGAAGCCGAAGCCTGTCAATCCGCTTAGGTCTGTCGAAGCCTGTCAATCCGCTTAGATCGTCGAAGCCGACGCCTGTCAATCCGCTTAGATCGTCGAAGCCTGTCAATCCGCTTAGGTCGTCGACGCCTGTCAATCCGCTTAGATCGTCGAAGTCTGTCAATGTCAATCCGCTTAGGTCGTCGACGCCTGTCAATCCGCTTAGAAGCTTGTCAATCCGCTTAGGTCGTCAATCCGCTTAGGTCGTCGAGCCTGTCAATCCGCTTCAATCGTCGACGCCTGTCGTCGAAGCCTGTCAATCCGCTTAGATCGTCGAAGCCTGTCAATCCGCTTAGGTCGTCGACGTCAATCCGCTTAGGTCGTCAATCCGCTAGATCAATCCGCTTAGGTCGTGTCAATCCGCTTAGATGTCAATCCGCTTAGGTCGTCCTGCCAATCAATCCGCTTAGGTCGTCGACGCCTGTCGAATCCGCTTAGGTCGTCGCTTAGGTCGTGTCAATCCGCGTCTGTCAATCCGCTTAGTCGTCGAATCCTGTCGCCTGTCAATCCGCTTAGGTCGTCGATCGCCGTCAATCCGCAAGTCAATCCGCTTAGATGTCAAGCCTGTCAATCCGCTTAGGTCGTGTCAATCCGCTTAGGTCGTCGAAGCCTGTCAATCCGCATCGTCGAAGCCTGTCAATCCGCTTAGATCGTCGAAGCCTGTCAATCCGCTTAGGTCGTCGAAGCCTGTCTTGTCAATCCGCTTAGGTCGTCGAAGCCTGTCAATCCGCTTAGGTCGTCGCTTAAGCCGTCGACGCCTGTCAATCCGCTTAGATCGTGTCAATCCGCTTAGGTCGTCGACGCCTGTCAATCCGCTTGATGTCAATCCGCTTAGATCGTCGAAATCCGCTTAGGTCTGTCAATCCGCTTAGGTCGTCGAAAGCCTGTCAATCCGCTTAGGTCGTCGAAGCCTGTCTGTGTCAATCCGCTTAGGTCGAAGCCTCGCTTAGGTCGTCGAAGCCTGTCAATCCGCTTAGGTCGTCGACGCAATCCGCTTAGGTCTCCGCTTAGATCGTCGAAGCCTGTCAATCCCGCTTAGATCGTCGAAGCCTGTCAATCCTTAGCTTGTCAATCCGCTTAGATCGTCGAAGCCTGTCAATCTGTCGTCGAATCCGCTTAGGTCGTCGACGCCTGTCAATCCGCTTAGGTCGTCGAAGTCTGCTTAGATCAAGCCTGTCAATCCGCTTAGATCGTCGAAGCCTGTCAATCCGCTTAGATCGTCGAAGCCTGTCAATCCGCTTAATGTCCGCTTAGGTCGTCGAAGCCTGTCAATCCGCTTAGGTCGTCGAAGCCTGTCAATCCGCTTAGGTCAAGCCTGTCAATCCGCTTAGATCGTCGAAGCCTGTCAATCCGCTTAGATCGTCGAAGCCTGTCAATCTTAGCTTGTCAATCCGCTTAGATCGTCGTCGAATCCTGTCAATCCGCTTAGATCGTCGAAGCCTGTCAATCCGCTTAGGTCGTCGACGTCTGTCAATCCGCTTAGGTCGTCGACGCCTGTCAATCCGCTTAGGTCGTCGACGCATGTCAATCCGCATAGGTCGTCGAAGCCTGTCAATCCGCTTAGATCGTCGAAGCCTGTCAATCCGCTTAGGTCGTCGAAGCCTGTCAATCCGCTTAGGTCGTCGAAGCCTGTCAATCCGCATAGGTCGTCGAAGCCTGTCAATCCGCTTAGATCGTCGAAGCCTGTCAATCCGCTTAGGTCGTCGAAGCCTGTCAATCCGCTTAGATCGTCGAAGCCTGTCAATCCGCTTAGGTCGTCGAAGCCTGTCAATCCGCTTAGATCGTCGAAGCCTGTCAATCCGCTTAGGTCGTCGAGCGTCGAAGCTGTCAATCCGCTTAGGTCGTCGAAGCCTGTCAATCCGCTTAGGTCGTCGACGCCTGTCATCCGCTTAGATCGTCGAAGCCTGTCAATCCGCTTAGGTCGTCGACGCCTGTCAATCCGCTTAGATCGTCGAAGCCTGTCAATCCGCTTAGATCGTCGAAGCCTGTCAATCCGCTTAGGTCGTCGACGCATGTCAATGTCAATCCGCTTAGGTCGTCGAAGCCTGTCAATCCGCTTAGGTCGTCGACGCCTGTCAATCCGCTTAGGTCGTCGAAGCCTGTCAATCCGCTTAGGTCGTCGAAGCCTGTCAATCCGCTTAGGTCGTCGACGCCTGTCAATCCGCTTAGGTCGTCGAAGCCTGTCAATCCGCTTAGGTCGTCGACGCCTGTCAATCCGCTTAAGTCGTCGAAGCCTGTCAATCCGCTTAGGTCGTCGAAGCCTGTCAATCCGCTTAGGTCGTCGAAGCCTGTCAATCCGCTTAGGTCGTCGACGCCTGTCAATCCGCTTAGATCGTCGAAGCCTGTCAATTCCGCTTAGGTCGTCGACGTCTGTCAATCCGCTTAGGTCGTCGACGCCTGTCAATCCGCTTAGATCGTCGAAGCCTATCAATCCGCTTAGGTCGTCGAAGCCTATCAATCCGCTTAGGTCGTCGACGCCTGTCAATCCGCTTAGTTCGTCGAAGCCTGTCATTAGTTTAAACATATTTTATTTCTCAATCTAATACATTTTGAACAACGCATACAATGATACATCAAAATACAGAACAAGGCTTAGAATGAGATATAATATATAATTCTTCTCTTCCAAGCCTGTTATTCCGCTTAGGACAGTCATCGACATTGCAAACAATTGCTAGGAAAGGAATCGTTATGTAAGTCACCTTTCAAGTAAGACAACCAGCAATACGACATGCAGTTAGAATACTGGTGAGCTTGGGCTTGAAATCACGTACACGCGCATGCGTACACATTAGTTGTGTTTTGTTCGAGAACTTCATTAATTAACCATGCATATTCAAACATTAATAGTGGCATTAATATTAATGACATATGTTTGTTTTTATAACTGTTTGCGGATGACATGGTTCTAATTGGCTTAACACCAGTTGACCTGCAAAATACATTAAATAATCTAAGTATATATTGTGACAAATGGGGCCTTGACGTTAATGTTTTAAAGTCGAAGATAATGGTGTTCCGTAAACGGGGTGGGCTAAAGAGACGAGAGCAATGGTTTTATCGGGGAGATGCCGTCGAGGTGGTCAATGACTTTAACTACGTTGGTGTTACACTTAACTATACCGGTAATTTTAATTTAAATTCACAAAAACTCCATGGCAAAGGCCTAAAAGCTATGAACATACTAACAGCTAATCTACGTAAACACGAGACAAAACCAAAAACCGCTCTCCAGCTCTTCGATGCTCTAGTATCATCCATTTTACATTACGGAAGTGAAATATAGGGATTTTCAAAAGCTAAAAATTTAGAGACATTGCACTTGAAATTCTGCAAGTTAGTTCTTAGTGTTAAGCAATCAACTAGTAATGTAGCTGTATATTATGAACTTGGAAGATACCCATTGTATATATGTAGATATGTAACAGTTATAAAATATTGGTTAAAAATAGTTACAACGGAAAATATAATTATTAAGTCGATGATACAAACGTGTCTAGATGATTTAGTAACTGGCAAACGTAATTGGTTGTCCAGAGTTAGGGAATTGCTAAGTAAATTTGGCTTTTTGTATATATGGGAAAACCCACATGTCATCGACCACACTCAGTTTATTTCTGAATTTAAACAAAGGATTATAGATGATTTTCTGCAGATTTCACAAGCTGATCTTCGAATAAATAAGGTACTTACATTATATAAAAATGTAAAGATTAATTTTGGTTACGAATCGTACTTAGATATAATACTAAGCAGAACATTAAGAATTGCATTTACAAAATTGAGACTATCAGTGCACAACTTACGGATTGAAACTGGCAGATATGGTAGAAACCGTATTGATCAAAACGAAAGGTTATGTTTATTGTGTAATACAAACAACGTGGAAGATGAGTTTCATTTCATGTTTAAATGTGAGGTGTATAGTACATTAAGAAAAAAATATATTAAACGTTTATATTCTAATCGACCAAGTATGTTCAAATTATTGCAAATATTTCAATGTGACAATTCCCTAGAGCTGGTTAACTTTAGTAAAGATATTCATGAAGCTTTATCCCTTCGTAATTCACTTGTTTAAGATATATGAATTACCAGTTGAATACTCCCTACACTCTTAATACAGTCATGATCATGTTTTGCATATTCTATAATCCTTCATGACATTGTCATTCTTTTTCCATGTATGTCCATAATCATTACATCATTTGTCCATCCTCATCATGATTGCATATATCATAATATTGTACTATATATATTGTAAATATGTTTAAATGTTACAGACGAGAAACTGTAAAGTTTAAGTCTTAATAAAGCATTCTTCTTCTTCTTCTTCATTAATTAACCATGCATATTCAAACATTAATTAACCATGCATATTCAAACATTAATTAACCATGTATATTTAAACATTAATTAACCATGCATATTCAAACATTAATTAACCATGCATATTCAAACATTATTTAACAATGCATATTCAAACATTAATTAACCATGCATATTCAAACATTAATTAACCATGCATATTCAAACAATCATTAACCATGCATATTCAACCATTAAGTTAACCATGCATATTCAAATATTATTTAACAATGCGTATTAAAACATTGATTAACCATGCATATTCAAACGTTTTAATTCTAATTACTAAGCTACGATTTAACATATCAAGGTAACTTTTAAATGAAAATTTAAAACGAGAAAAACGAGTGTGTGTTTTACGTTTATTTATCGGCGCTACCGGTTGCCCATATGAGCGACGCCTCCTGAAGAGATTAGTCATTTTAGATTATTGGAGAATAGTGCAATGATACAGAGATAGACCCATTCCAGAGTCTCCTCTGGTTTTTTACGTGCACGGTTTAATACACCGACACGAGAACTCGGTATAACGTCCCACCTGAAAGAATGTTAATGGGTGAATATGTAGGCGAATGCATACATGTGAATACAAAACACGAGCAATTAAGGAAAGGAAAAAGTGTTTGCAACATTGGTTACGGCCCTTCCCGACAAGATAGTAAATGAAACGAAATAGCGACTAATGACTACAAGGATATATAAATATAGAACTATATTAATGTAACGATTTAATAATATACCAGTTCATATGATCCATATTATACAAACATAAACCAATTGTTTATTATGATATACAATCTTAAGCTGATGACTTGGAATTTGACTGGACTCTTGTCCAGTAGTAAATACTAAACGAGACACTTATAGACTTCTGTGGTATATCAGAACATTGGATATCTCCATGTAATGTACACTTTTTTGATTTACTAGATAGTTGCCATATCATGCAATGTGAAATATGATAACACAACTTTCTATTGATGACGATCGTATGATTGGTATGCAGCTGCAAATTAAACCTGGATATTGTGTATTTATGATACAAGTCTATATTCCACGCACACACCACTCTGTGTGTGTCTTACGTTTATTTATCGGCGCTACCGGTTGCCCATATGAGCGACGCCTCCTGAAGAGATTAGTCATTTTAGATATTTGGAGGAATGCAATGCTACAGACAGAGACCCATTCCAGAGTCTCCTCTGGTTCTTTTACGTGCACGGTGTAAAGCACCGACACGAGACCTCGGTTTAAAGTCCCATCTGAAAGACTGTTAATTGTATTAGGACATTTCCCAGACAGAACAGACCATGTACATACCACGGACATGCATAGACCGATATATCAATTTTGTTACACCAGTAAGCATTTGTGCAATGGATACGAAACATGACCTAGCTTAGACCAACTAACTTAAATACATTTCTTTATTTCAGACCTACCAGAACCGTCTAAAAGAACCGATGGATGTCCATCATCCGCTGTGCTGTCGTTAAATGTCGACGATAATCAGCGGAAGATTGTCAACTACCCGCTGGTGGATTCCCTAAGGTACATAAGCGAGCTAGGTCTGCAACACTTCGACAAACTTCAAGAGGTGGACACACCTGTCATAGTTACCGCGGCATCGGCCAATCAATTCTCTCTCGCTATTAGACTGATACAAAGGCTAGCAGCAAACATGAACCCGACGCTGGACATTGTGGTGTATGATGTGGGAATGACTGTGGATCAGCGATCTAAGGTATTTTACATTATTTTATATCTATATACACGTATATATTATTTCTTGTTCCATTTATTGTTATTAATATACAAGTATAAATAATTCACATGTACATCAAAAATAAAGTCGGTCATCTAGTGTAATGTAATTCAGACAGAGACCAGCAGTCGGTCATCTAGTATAATGTAATTCAGACCAGCAGTCGGTCATCTAGTGTAATGTAATTCATCAGACATAGACCAGCAGTCGGTCATCTAGTGTAATGTAATTCAGACAGAGACCAGAAGTCGGTCATCTAGTGTAATGTAATTCAGGCAGAGACCAGCAGTCGGTCATCTAGTGTAATGTAATTCAGGCAGAGACCAGCAGTCGGTCATCTAGTGTAATGTAATTCAGGCAGAGACCAGCAGTCGGTCATCTAGTGTAATGTAATTCAGGCAGAGACCAGCAGTCGGTCATCTAGTGTAATGTAATTCAGGCAGAGACCAGCAGTCGGTCATCTAGTGTAATGTAATTCAGGCAGAGACCAGCAGTCGGTCATCTAGTGTAATGTAATTCAGGCAGAGACCAGCAGTCGGTCATCTAGTGTAATGTAATTCAGGCAGAGACCAGCAGTCGGTCATCTAGTGTAATGTAATTCAGGCAGAGACCAGCAGTCGGTCATCTAGTGTAATGTAATTCAGGCAGAGACCAGCAGTCGGTCATCTAGTGTAATGTAATTCAGGCAGAGACCAGCAGTCGGTCATCTAGTGTAATGTAATTCAGGCAGAGACCAGCAGTCGGTCATCTAGTGTAATGTAATTCAGGCAGAGACCAGCAGTCGGTCATCTAGTGTAATGTATTTCAGATTGAGACCAAATTGTGGCTAATTCCTACCATTTTATTAGTGCATACTAGTTAAGTATTTGCAAACACTCTCATACATTTCAGATATGCAATGCGGGTGCGTGTCAACTGAAACAGTTTCCCTTCGATTCCTACCCAGATTTTCTAGAGGATTACCTCCCTTCATTTTCCTGGAAAGCTGTTGTCATTCAGGTAACAAACTACACAATTCCCACGTATGTGACATGAAAAGCTCTTGTCATTCAGGTAACACACTACAACATTTCCACGTATGTGACATGGAAAGCTCTTGTCATTCAGGTACCACATTACACAATTCCCACGTATGTGACATGGCAAGCTCTTGTTATTTAGGTAACAAACTACACAATTGCCACGTATGTGACATGGAAAGCTGTTGTCATTTAGGTAACAAACTACACAATTGCCACGTATGTGACATTGAAAGCTGTTGTCATTTAGGTAACAAACTACACAATTGCCACGTATGTGACATGTAAAGCTCTTGTCATTCAGGTAACACACTACACAATTCCCACGTATGTGACATGGAAAGTTCTTGTCATTCAGGTAACACACTACACAATTCCAACGTATGTGACATGGAAAGCTGTTGTCATTCAGGTAACAAACTACACAATTCCCACGTATGTGACATGAACAGCTCTTGTCATTCAGGTAACAAACTACCCAATTCCCACGTATGTGACATGGCAAGCTCTTGTCATTCAGGTAACAAACTACACAATTCCCACGTATGTGACATGGCAAGCTCTTGTCATTCAGGTAACAAACTACACAATTCCCACTATGTGACATGGCAAGCTCTTGTCATTCAGGTAACAAACTACACAATTCCCACGTATGTGACATGGCAAGCTCTTGTCATTCAGGTAACAAACTACACAATTCCCACGTATGTGACATGGCAAGCTGTTGTCAGTCAGGTAACAAACTATACAATTCCCACGTATGTGACATGGCAAGCTGTTGTCATTCAGGTAACACACTACACAATTCCCACGTATATGACATGGAAAGCTCTTGTCATTCAGGTAACAAACTACACAATTCCAACATATGTGACATGTAAAGCTCTTGTCATTCAGGTAACAAACTACACAATCCCACATATGTGACATGGAAAGCTCTTGTCATTCAGGTAACACACTACACAATTCTCACGTATGTGACATGGAAAAGCAAATTATCCACGTATGTACGAACATGCAATACATGTGTTCACTAGTCTATTTCCAGTTGTTATAAGACGACTAGCGAAAATAATGTAATATTTTGGTATAAACTTGTGGATGTAATGTAATAGTTTGTTTTCAGATGGCGTTGCAAGAATATGGTTTTGTGATATGGATGGATCCGGCTGTATACATACCAGATGGCAATCTCCATGCTGGCATTCAAATTGCTCGAAGAGAGGGAATTGCTGCTGGACACAAGCGTCTTGCTCATCCAGAGGTCAATTTAGCCTTTGAAACGGACTTACGGACATTCAAAGCACTCGGTGAAGAACCATGCGCTTTTAAGAACAGTTTCCGGTTTAGCGCAGACCTTATATTCATAAAAAGAAACGCGTATATATATAAATATATGATGCGACCCTGGGTGTCGTGCTCCCTAGCCAAGTCATGCATTGCGGCGGATAGTAAGTTTTTCGCATCTTGTGGTATTGCTAACAAGTATGGATTTTGTCACAGATTTGATCAGTCTGTGTTAAGCATTATACTAAATAGATTATATCATTCAAATGCAGCAAGCATAGATGTGCAGCATAAGGTGAAATGGATGAAATGTTACATACCACACGAATTGGAAAAGTCTAATGAAATGTCCTTCATAAAGAACGAGCAGGGCGGTGTACAATGTCCTCAGCCAACATAGGCAAATGCAATCAAGAACTATTGACATATAATAACAGTCTATGATAATGACGCAAATTATTTTGGGATAATGATGCAACACATGAAATAAAATAACAAACGAAACTAGTGACGCAAAATGTTGTAATATGGCAAATGGAGAGAATGTTGTAATATGGCAAATGGAGAGAATGTTGTAATATGGCAAATGGAGAGAATGTTGTAATATGGCAAATGGAGAGAATGTTGTAATATGGCAAATGGAGAGAATGTTGTAATATGGCAAATGGAGAGAATGTAGTAATATGGCAAATGGAGAGAATGTTGTAATATGGCAAATGAAGAGATTGTTGTAATATGGCAAATGGAGAGAATGTTGTAATATGGCAAATGGAGAGAATGTTGTAATATGGCAAATGGAGAGAATGTAGTAATATGGCAAATGGAGAGAATGTTGTAATATGGCAAATGGAGAGATTGTTGTAATATGGCAAATGGAGAGAATGTTGTAATATGGCAAATGGAGAGAATGTTATAATATGGCAAATGGAGAGAATGTTGTAATATGGCAAATGGAGAGAATGTTGTAATATGGCAAATGGAGAGAATGACGCAAAATAGCAAACGGAACTAATATAGCACATTGTTCTGTATCTGGACTACTATTGGCATGCAGATATAGCACATTGTTCTGTTTCTGGACTACTATTGGCAGGCAGATATAGCACATTGTTCTGTTTCTGGAAAACTATTGGCAGGCAGATATAGCACATTGTTCTGTTTCTGGACTACTATTGACATGCAGATATAACACATTGTTCTGTTTCTGGACTGCTATTGGCATGCAGATATAGTACATTGTTCTGTATCTGGACTACTATTGGCAGGCAGATATAGCACATTGTTCTGTTTCTGGACTGCTATTGGCATGCCAATATAGCACATTGTTCTGTTTCTGGACTGCTATTGGCATGCAGATATAGCACATTGTTCTGTTTCTGGACTGCTATTGGCATCCAGATATAGCACATTGTTCTGTTTCTGGACTGCTATTGGCATGCAGATATAGCACATTGTTCTGTTTCCGGACTACTATTGGCATGTAGATATAGCACATTGTTCTGTTTCTGGACTGCTATTGGTAGGCATATATAGCACATTGTTCTGTTTCTGGACTGATATTGGCAGGCATATATAGCACATTGTTCTGTTTCTGGACTACTATTGGCATGTAGATATAGCACATTGTTCTATTTCCGGACTGCTATTGGCAGGCAGATATAGCACATTGTTCTGTTTCTGGACTGCTATTGGCATGTAGATATAGCACATTGTTCTGTTTCTGGACTGCTATTGGCATCCAGATATAGCACATTGTTCTGTTTCTGGACTACTATTGGCAGGCAGATATAGCATATTGTTCTGTTTCTGGACTACTATTGGCATCCAGATATAACACATTGTTCTGTTTCTGGACTGCTATTGGCATGTAGATATAGCACATTGTTCTGTTTCTGGACTACTATTGGCATGTAGATATAGCACATTGTTCTGTTTCCGGACTGCTATTGGCAGGCAGATATAGCACATTGTTCTGTTTCTGGACTGCTATTGGCATCCAGATATAGCACATTGTTCTGTTTCTGGACTGCTATTGGCATGCAGATATAGCACATTGTTCTGTTTCCGGACTACTATTGGCATGTAGATATAGCACATTGTTCTGTTTCTGTACTGCTATTAGCAGGCATATATAGCACATTGTTCTGTTTCTGGACTGATATTGGCAGGCATATATAGCACATTGTTCTGTTTCTGGACTACTATTGGCATGTAGATATAGCACATTGTTCTGTTTCCGGACTGCTATTGGCAGGCAGATATAGCACATTGTTCTGTTTCTGGACTGCTATTGGCATGTAGATATAGCACATTGTTCTGTTTCTGGACTGCTATTGGCATCCAGATATAGCACATTGTTCTGTTTCTGGACTACTATTGGCAGGCAGATATAGCATATTGTTCTGTTTCTGGACTACTATTGGCATCCAGATATAGCACATTGTTCTGTTTCTGGACTGCTATTGGCATGTAGATATAGCACATTGTTCTGTTTCTGGACTACTATTGGCATGTAGATATAGCACATTGTTCTATTTCCGGACTGCTATTGGCAGGCAGATATAGCACATTGTTCTGTTTCTGGACTGCTATTGGCATGTAGATATAGCACATTGTTCTGTTTCCGGACTGCTATTGGCAGGCAGATATAGCACATTGTTCTGTTTCTGGACTGCTATTGGCATCCAGATATAGCACATTGTTCTGTTTCTGGACTACTATTGGCATGCAGATATAGCACATTGTTCTGTTTCTGGACTGCTATTGGCATATAGATATAGCACGTTGTTCTGTTTCTCGACTGCTATTGGCATGCAGATATAGCACATTGTTCTGTTTCTGGACTACTATTGGAATGCAGATATAGCACATTGTTCTGTTTCTGGACTGCTATTGGCATCCAGATATAGCACATTGTTCTGTTTCTGGACTACTATTGGCATGCAGATATAGCACGTTGTTCTGTTTCTGGACTGCTATTGGCATCCATATATAGCATATTGTTCTGTTTCTGGACTGCTATTGGCAGTTAGATATAGCACATTGTTCTGTTTCTCGACTGCTATTGGTATGCAGATATAGCACATTGTTCTGTTTCTCGACTGCTATTGGTATGCAGATATAGCACATTGTTCTGTTTCTGGACTACTATTGGAATGCAGATATAGCACATTGTTCTGTTTCTGGACTGCTATTGGCATCCAGATATAGCACATTGTTCTGTTTCTGGACTACTATTGGCATGCAGATATAGCACATTGTTCTGTTTCTGGACTACTATTGGCATGCAGATATAGCACATTGTTCTGTTTCTGGACTACTATTGGCATGCAGATATAGCACATTGTTCTGTTTCTGGACTACTATTGGCATGCAGATATAGCACATTGTTCTGTTTCTGGACTGCTATTGGTATGCAGATATAGCACATTGTTCTGTTTCTGGACTGCTATTGGCATGCAGATATAGCACATTGTTCTGTTTCTGGACTGCTATTGGCATGCAGATATAGCACATTGTTCTGTTTCTGGACTGCTATTGGCAGGCATATTTAGCACATTGTTCTGTTTCTGGACTACTATTGGCATGTAGATATAGCACATTGTTCTGTTTCCGGACTGCTATTGGCAGGCAGATATAGCACATTGTTCTGTTTCTGGACTGCTATTGGCATGTATATATAGCACATTGTTCTGTTTCTGGACTGCTATTGGCATCCAGATATAGCACATTGTTCTGTTTCTGGACTACTATTGGCAGGCAGATATAGCATATTGTTCTGTTTCTGGACTACTATTGGCATCCAGATATAGCACATTGTTCTGTTTCTGGACTGCTATTTGCATCCAGATATAGCACATTGTTCTGTTTCTGGACTACTATTGGCATACAGATATAGCACATTGTTCTGTTTCTGGACTACTATTGGCATGCAGATATAGCACATTGTTCTGTTTCTGGACTACTATTGGCATGCAGATATAGCACATTGTTCTGTTTCTGGACTACTATTGGCATGCAGATATAGCACATTGTTCTGTTTCTGGACTACTATTGGCATGCAGATATAGCACATTGTTCTGTTTCTGGACTGCTATTGGCATCCATATATAGCATATTGTTCTGTTTCCGGACTGCTATTGGCATCCATATATAGCATATTGTTCTGTTTCCGGACTGCTATTGGCATCCATATATAGCACATTGTTCTGTTTCTGGACTGCTATTGGCATCCATATATAGCATATTGTTCTGTTTCCGGACTGCTATTGGCAGTTAGATATAGCACATTGTTCTGTTTCTGGACTGCTATTGGTATGCAGATATAGCACATTGTTCTGTTTCTGGACTGCTATTGGCAGGCAGATATAGCACATTGTTCTGTTTCCGGACTGCTATTGGCAGTTAGATATAGCACATTGTTCTGTTTCTGGACTGCTATTGGTATGCAGATATAGCACATTGTTCTGTTTCTGGACTGCTATTGGCATGCAGATATAGCACATTGTTCTGTTTCTGGACTGCTATTGGCATGCAGATATAGCACATTGTTCTGTTTCTGGACTACTATTGGCAGGATCTTGCTTTGTCTGTGAAGAGTGTGTCATCACTCTCCAAAACAAAACAATACCTATTATAAACATAAAATGCGAATATGCATGATATAAACAAGTTATCATAATAATACTGTAAAAGGATTGACCTTGCATTAAACATGTGAATGTATAACTATTCATGTCAGTTGTATATATATAGCCATATGACTTATATGTATGTTGTACATTATATGTCTATAACTGGAAATAAAAGGGGTTACCCGCTAGGGGCCTCAAAATGAAAAAAAAAGAAAGAGTGTGTCTTCCTCAGTATTATTCCAAACTACAGAGGTGAGGTGAGGTGAGGAGAGGTAAGGTAAGGAGAGGTAAGGTGAGGTGAGGAGAGGTGATGATAGGTACGGTGAGGTGATGAGAGGTGATGTGATGTGAGATGAGGAGAGACGAGGTTAGGAGAGGCGATGAGAGGTAAGGTGAGGAGAGGTAAGATGAGGTGAGGAGTGGTAAGGTGAGGAGAGGTAAGGTGAGGTGAGATGAGGAGAGGTAAGGTGAAGAGAGGTGAGGTGAGGAGAGGTAAGGTAAGGTAAGATGAGGAGAGGTAAGGTGAAAAGAGGTGAGGAGATGTGAGGTGAGGAGATGAGAGGTGAGGTGAGATGAGGAAAGGTAAGGTGAGGAGAGGTGAGGTGAAGAGAGGTAAGGTGAGGTGGAAGTGATTTGAACTCAACGATTTCAACCACTCTTCAACAGAGCCCCCCACCCCACCACACCCCCAGCCACACACAACACGTAACGTAACACGAAACTCAATGACCATATTTCTAACATACCGTCATTTTTTCAATAGATGTTCGTGTCCCGTTAACTTTACATCTTATTGACGATTTGTTGTATTGTTGTATCTGGGATGCGGTTTGCTGTATCTTGGAGGCGGTTTGTTGTATTGTGAGCCGGTTTGTTGTATTGTTGTATCTGGGGGAGGTTTGTTGTATTGTTGTATCTTGGAGGCGGTTTGTTGTATTGTGAGCCGGTTGCTGTATCTGGGAGCCGGTTTGTTGTATTGTGAGCCGGTTTGTTGTATTGAGAGCCGGTTTGTTGTATTGTGAGCCGGTTTGTTGTAATGAGAGCCGGTTTGTTGTATTGTGAGCCGGTTTGTTGTATTGAGAGCCGGTTGGTTGTATTGTGAGCCGGTTGCTGTATCTGGGAGCCGGTTTGTTGTATTGTGAGCCGGTTGCTGTGTCTGGGAGCTGGTTTGTTGTATTGTGAGCCGGTTGCTGTGTCTGGGAGCTGGTTTGTTGTATTGTAGGCGGTGTGTTGTATTGTGAGCTGGTTGCTGTATCTGGGAGGCGGTTTGTTGTATTGTGAACCGGTTTGTTGTATTGTGAACTGGTTGCTGTATCTGGGAGGCGGTTTGTTGTATCTGGGAGCCGGTTTGTTGTATTGTGAGCCGGTTTGTTGTATTGTGAACTGGTTGCTGTATCTGGGAGGCGGTTTGTTGTATCTGGGAGCCGGTCTGTTGTATTGTGAGCCGGTTGCTGTATCTGGGAAGCGGTTTGTTGTATTGTGAGCCGGTTGCTGTATCTGGGAGCTGGTTTGTTGTATTGTGAGCCGGTTGCTGTATCTGGGAGGCGGTTTGTTGTATTGTGAGCCGGTTGCTGTATCTGGGAGCCGGTTTGTTGTATTGTGAGCCGGTTTGTTGTATTGAGAGCCGGTTTGTTGTATTGTGAGCCGGTTTGTTGTATTGAGAGCCGGTTGCTGTATCTGGGAGCTGGTTTGTTGTATTATGAGCCGGTTTGTTGTATTGTGAGCCGGTTGCTGTATATGGGAGCCGGTTTGTTGTATCTGGGAGCCGGTTTGTTGTATTGTGAGCCGGTTGCTGTATCTGGGAGCTGGTTGCTGTATCTGGGAAGCGGTTTGCTGTATCTGGGAGCCGGTTTGTTGTATTGTGAGCCGGAATGTTGTATTGTGAGCTGGTTGCTGTATCTGGGAGGCGGTTTGTTGTATCTGGGAGCCGGTTTGTTGTATTGTGAGCCGGTTGCTGTATCTGGGAAGCGGTTTGCTGTATCTGGGAGCTGGTTTGTTGTATTGTGAGCCGGTTGCTGTATCTGGGAGGCGGTTTGTTGTATTGTGAGCCGGTTGCTGTATCTGGGAGGCGGTTTGTTGTATTGTGAGCTGGTTTGTTGTATTGTGAGCCGGTTGCTGTATCTGGGAGCTGGTTTGTTGTATTGTGGGCTGGTTTGTTGTATTGTGAGCCGGTTGCTGTATCTGGGAGCTGGTTTGTTGTATTGTGGGCTGGTTTGTTGTATTGTGAGCCGGTTGCTGTATCTGGGAGCTGGTTTGTTGTATTGGGCTGGTTTGTTGTATTGTGAGCCGGTTGCTGTATCTGGGAGGCGGTTTGTTGTATTGTGAGCTGGTTTGTTGTATTGTGAGCCGGTTGCTGTATCTGGGAGCTGGTTTGTTGTATTGTGGGCTGGTTTGTTGTATTGTGAGCCTGTTGCTGTATCTGGGAGCTGGTTTGTTGTATTGTGGGCTGGTTTGTTGTATTGTGAGCCGGTTGCTGTATATGGGAGCTGGTTTGTTGTATTGTGAGCCGGTTGCTGTATCTGGGAGGCGGTTTGTTGTATTGTGAGCCGGTTGCTGTATCTGGGAGGCGGTTTGTTGTATGTATTGTGAGTCGGTTTGTTGTATTGTGAGCCGGTTTGTTGTATTGTGAGCCGGTTGCTGTGTCTGGGAGCTGGTTTGTTGTATTGTGAGCCGGTTTGTTGTATCTGGGAAACGGTTTGCTGTATCTTGGAGGCGGTTTGTTGTGTATGGGAGGCGGTTTGTTGTATATGTGAGCTGGTTTGTTGTATATCGGAGCCGGTTTGTTGTATATGGGATGCGGTTTGTTGTGTATGGGAGGCGGTTTGTTGTATATGTGAGCTGGTTTGTTGTATATCGGAGCCGGTTTGTTGTATATGGGATGCGGTTTGTTGTATATGTGAGCTGGTTTGTTGTATATGGGTACTATAGCTGTCTCGTGTGTCTATGTGATATACGTGTATGTTTTACGGGTGTTGGTAGTTATTTAGATTAGTAATTCGTTTAGTGATATTCCATTGCATATGTATATATAAACACAATCGTACACAATTCAACACACATACATAATGGTTTTTTTAAAAGTTTATTTAAAGTCGTTACCGGTTGCCCATTTGAGCGACGTGCAGTTTACCTAACAACATCTGTCATGGGCAGTCTCCAGCGGTTAACCAGTACTTGTTGCATCGCCCTCCGTAAGAAACTATCAACTTTTCATATAAAAAACACGGTCTGAGCGAAGCTCGAACCCGTGACCATCAGTAATGATAGGTTCAAAAAAGTATACACTTATAACTCTGCACTTAGGGTTTTGCAAATATTTCAAAACTTGCTTCTCCGATTGTAATGCAATCTGGAGCATGATAAGAATGATACATTTGTCTGTAGGTCACACATTTTAGTGCACATTGGATTTGTGGTTTTGAAATTATAATTTGTTAAAATTTGAATTACTCATTTTTGAAAGTCACAAAATCGAAGAATTTCAGCCAAGGTAAAATTCATCAAACCAATTATTATATTTTTAAGTAGCTTTAAAAGGTATGGAATTAACAAATGTTTTGATTCGAGAATTAACTGACTATACTACTTTTCTTCATTATAAATTACAATTTATAATATAATCATTCACTCGTCGAATCAAACATATACTACATGTATGGTATCTAGGAGGCTGGTATATACTACATGTATGGTATCTAGGAGGCTGGTATATACTACATGTATGGTATCTTGGAGGCTAGTATATACTACATTTATAGTATCTAGTATATACTACATGTATGGTATCTAGTAGGCTGGTATATACTACATGTATGGTATCTAGGAGGCTGGCAGATACTACATGTATAGTATCTAGGAGGCTAGTATATACTACATGTATGGTATCTAGGAGGCTGGTATATACTACATGTATGGTATCTAGGAGACTGGTATATACTACATGTATGGTATCTAGGAGGCTGGTATATACTACATGTATGGTATCTAGTATATACTACATATATGGTATCTAGGAGGCTGGTATATACTACATGTATGGTATCTAAGAGGCTAGTATATACTACATGTATGGTATCTAGGAGGCTGGTATATACTACATGTATGGTATCTAGTATATACTACATGTATGGTATCTAGGAGGATAGTATATACTACATGTATGGTATCTAGGAGGCTGGTATATACTACATGTATGGTATCTAGGAGGCTGGTATATACTACATGTATGGTATCTAGGAGGCTGGTATATACTACATGTATGGTATCTAGGAGGCTGGTATATACTACATGTATGGTATCTAGTATATACTACATGTATGGTATCTAGGAGGCTGGTATATACTACATGTATGGTATCTAGGAGGCTGGTATATACTACATGTATGGTATCTAGGAGGCTAGTATATACTACATGTATGGTATCTAGGAGGCTAGTATATACTACATGTATGGTATCTAGGAGGCTGGTATATACTACATGTATGGTATCTAGGAGGCTGGTATATACTACATGTATGGTATCTAGGAGGCTAGTATATACTACATGTATGGTATCTAGGAGGCTGGTATATACTACATGTATGGTATCTAGGGGCTAGTATATACTACATGTATGGTATCTAGTATATACTACATGTATGGTATCTAGTATATACTACATGTATGGTATCTAGGAGGCTGGTATATACTACATGTATGGTATCTAGTATATACTACATGTATGGTATCTAGGAGGCTGGTATATACTACATGTATGGTATCTAGGAGGCTGGTATATACTACATGTATGGTATCTAGGAGGCTAGTATATACTACATGTATGGTATCTAGGAGGCTGGTATATACTACATGCATGGTATCTAGGAGGCTAGTATATACTACATTTATGGTATCTAGTATATACTACATGTATGGTATCTAGTATATACTACATGTACGGTATCTAGGAGGCTGGCAGATACTACATGTATGGTATCTAGGAGGCTGGTATATACTACATATATGGTATTTAGGAGGCTGGTATATACTACATGTATGGTATCTAGGAGGCTAGTATATACTACATGTATGGTATCTAGTATATACTACATGTATGGTATCTAGGAGACTGGTATATACTACATGTATGGTATCTAGTAGGCTGGTATATACTACATGTATGGTATCTAGGAGGCTAGTATATACTACATTTATGGTATCTAGTATATACTACATGTATGGTATCTAGGAGACTGGTATATACTACATGTATGGTATCTAGTATATACTACATGTATGGTATCTAGGATGCTGGTATATACTACATGTATGGTATCTAGGAGGCTGGTATATACTACATTTATGGTATCTAGTATATACTACATGTATGGTATCTAGGAGACTGGTATATACTACATGTATGGTATCTAGTATATACTACATGTATGGTATCTAGGATGCTGGTATATACTACATGTATGGTATCTAGTATATACTACATGTATGGTATCTATGAGGCTGGTATATACTACATGTATGGTATCCAGGAGGCTGGTATATACTACATGTATGGTATCCAGGAGGCTGGTATATACTACATGTATGGTATCTAGGAGGCTGGTATATACTACATGTATGGTATCTAGGAGGCTGGTATATACTACATGTATGGTATCTAGGAGGCTGGTATATGCTACATGTATGGTATCTAGGAGGCTGGTATATACTACATGTATGGTATCTAGGAGGCTGGTATATACTACATGTATGGTATCTAGGAGGCTGGCAGATACTACATGTATGGTATCTAGGAGGCTGGTATATACTACATGTATGGTATCTAGGAGGCTGGTATATACTACATGTATGGTATCTAGGAGGCTAGTATATATTACATGTATGGTATCTAGGAGGCTGGTATATACTACATGTATGGTATCTAGGAGGCTGGTATATACTACATGTATAGTATCTAGGAGTCTGGTATATACTACATGTATGGTATCTAGAAGGCTGGTATATACTACATGTATGGTATCTAGGAGGCTGGTATATACTACATGTATGGTATCTAGGAGGCTAGTATATACTACATGTATGGTATCTAGTATATACTACATGCATGGTATCTAGGAGGCTGGTATATACTACATGTATGGTATCTAGGAGGCTAGTATATACTACATGTATGGTATCTCGTATATACTACATGTATGGTATCTAGGAGGCTGGTATATACTACATGTATGGTATCTCGGAGGCTGGTATATACTACATGTATGGTATCGAGGAGACTGGTATATACTACATGTATGGTATCTAGGAGGCTGGTATATACTACATGTATGGTATCTAGTATATACTACATGTATGGTATCTAGGAGGCTAGTATATACTACATGTATGGTATCTAGATATACTACATGAATGGTATCTAGGAGGCTGGTATATACTACATGTATGGTATCTAGGAGGCTAGTATATACTACATGTATGGTATCTAGGAGGCTAGTATATACTACATGTATGGTATCTAGGAGGCTGGTATATACTACATGTATGGTATCTAGGAGGCTGGTATATACTACATGTATGGTATCTAGGAGACTGGTATATACTACATGTATGGTATCTAGGAGGCTGGTATATACTACATGTATGGTATCTAGGAGGCTGGTATATACTACATGTATGGTATCTAGGAGACTGGTATATACTACATGTATGGTATCTAGGAGGCTGGTATATACTACATGTATGGTATCTAGTATATACTACATGTATGGTATCTAGGAGGCTGGTATATACTACATGTATGGTATCTAGGAGACTGGTATATACTACATGTATGGTATCTAGGAGGCTGGTATATACTACATGTATGGTATCTAGGAGGCAGGTATATACTACATGTATAGTATCTAGGAGTCTGGTATATACTACATGTATGGTATCTAGAAGGCTGGTATATACTACATGTATGGTATCTAGGAGGCTGGTATATACTACATGTATGGTATCTAGGAGGCTAGTATATACTACATGTATGGTATCTAGTATATACTACATGCATGGTATCTAGGAGGCTGGTATATACTACATGTATGGTATCTAGGAGGCTAGTATATACTACATGTATGGTATCTAGTATATACTACATGTATGGTATCTAGGAGGCTGGTATATACTACATGTATGGTATCTAGGAGGCTGATATATACTACATGTATGGTATCTAGGAGACTGGTATATACTACATGTATGGTATCTAGGAGGCTGGTATATACTACATGTATGGTATCTAGTATATACTACATGTATGGTATCTAGGAGGCTGGTATATACTACATGTATGGTATCTAGTATATATTACATGTATGGTATCTAGGAGGCTGGTATATACTACATGTATGGTATCTAGTATATACTACATGTATGGTATCTAGGAGGCTAGTATATACTACGTGTATGGTATCTAGTATATACTACATGTATGGTATCTAGGAGGCTGGTATATACTACAGGTATGGTATCTAGGAGGCTGGTATATACTACATGTATGGTATCTAGGAGGCTAGTATATACTACATGTATGGTATCTAGGAGGCTGGTATATACTACATGTATGGTATCTAGGAGGCTGGTATATACTACATGTATGGTATCTAG
>CM026402.1:65669107-65772423 GCA_014843695.1 Archivesica marissinica
TACACGATTGTATTATATATACACGATTGTATTATATATACACGATTGTATTATATATACACGATTGTATTATATATACATGTATGTATTATATATACACGATTGTATTATATATACATGTATGTATTATATATACACGATTGTATTATATATACACGATTGTATTATATATACATGTATGTATTATATATACACGATTGTATTATATATACACGATTGTATTATATATACATGGATGTATTATATATACACGATTGTATTATATATACACGATTGTATTATATATACATGGATGTATTATATATACACGATTGTATTATATATACACGATTGTATTATATATACATGGATGTATTATATATACACGATTGTATTATATATACATGTATGTATTATATATACACGGTTGTATTATATATACACGATTGTATTATATATACACGATTGTATTATATATACACGGTTGTATTATATATACACGATTGTATTATATATACACGATTGTATTATATATACACGGTTGTATTATATATACATGTATGTATTATATATACATGTATGTATTATATATACACGATTGTATTATATATACACGATTGTATTATATATACTCGGTTGTATTATATATACACGATTGTATTATATATACACGATTGTATTATATATACACGATTGTATTATATATACATGTATGTATTATATATACACGATTGTATTATATATACATGTATGTATTATATATACATGTATGTATTATATATACACGATTGTATTATATATACACGATTGTATTATATATACACGATTGTATTATATATACACGGTTGTATTATATATACACGATTGTATTATATATACATGTATGTATTATATATACACGATTGTATTATATATACACGATTGTATTATATATACATGTATGTATTATATATACACGATTGTATTATATATACATGTATGTATTATTATCCATATATATATCTTAGAATAGTTATCCTAGAGTCCAACCCAGGGGTCGCAGGTTCGATCCCCCGCCTGACCCTAATAAAATTAACAGTTTTTCAGATGGGACTTTAAACCGAGGTATCGTATCGGTGCTTTACACTGTGCACGTAAAAGAACAAGATGAGATTCTGGAATGGGTCTCTGTCTGTATCATTGCACTATCCTCCACAAATCTAAATTGACGAATCTCTTCATGAGGCGTCACTGTCGCTCACATGGGCAACTGGTAGCGACGATAAATAAACGTAAAACACACAGCATCGGTGATGCTGTATCAGTGATGTACATTGTTTCTGGGTACATTTCTCACTTAATAATTGTACTACATGTTCCTGTTAGCTATAGATTGTCAGACATGTCTCGAAATAATATATGAACCGTTGGATTGGAACATTAAAGTCAATTATCCAATGTGTTTATGCTCATAAACTTCGCACATATATGAACTTTAGGTGAGGATCGGCATTGTGCTGGTTTGTCGTTAATATAAATTCTTGTTTGACTCCCATGGGGAAATGACAATAACTTGTTGAACGCAATTTAATTTTAGCAGTAAGCTACTACATTTCTACACATACTCATAGGTAGCGATGCTATGTAGTAACAATTATCAGTGGTCAGTGAGTGTCCGGAATTGTCAAACTCGAGTCTGTGACTTCGAAAACGTCAATATAATCGAAACATACTGATATTTATGCATAAAATGACCACTGGTCAGTGATTGGTCAGTCAGTGTCCGGAGTGAAATCTATCAACAAATAGGAGAGTTGAAACAGACTGGACACATCAATTTGCATATATCAACAAACCATTGCTTCATATATCAACAAACCATTGCTTCATATATCAACACAACATTGCTTCACATATCAACACACCATTGCTTCATATATCAACACAACATTGCTTCATATATCAACACAACATTGCTTCATATATCAACACACCGTTGCTTCATATATCAACACACCATTGCTTCATATATCAACACACCATTGCTTCATATATCAACACAACATTGCTTCATATATCAACACAACATTGCTTCATATATCAACACAACATTGCTTTATATATCTAAGTGTGACATCGTTCTCATCAGTTACCTATGTCGTTCCCATCAGTTACCTATGTCGTTCCCACCAGTTACCTATGTCGTTCCCATCAGTTACCTATGTTCCCACCAGTTACCTATGTCGTTCCCATCAGTTACCTATGTCGTTCCCATCAGTTACCTATGTCGTTCCCACCAGTTACCTATGTCGTTCCCATCAGTTACCTATGTCGTTCCCACCAGTTACCTATGTCGTTCCCATCAGTTACCTATGTCGTTCCCACCAGTTACCTATGTCGTTCCCACCAGTTACCTATGTCGTTCCCACCAGTTACCTATGTCGTTCCCACCAGTTACCTATGTCGTTCCCACCAGTTACCTATGTCGTTCCCATCAGTTACCTATGTCGTTCCCATCAGTTACCTATGTCGTTCCCACCAGTTACCTATGTTGTTCCCATCAGTTACCTATGTCGTTCCCAACAGTTACCTATGTCGTTACCACCAGTTACCTATGTCGTTCCCATCAGTTACCTATGTCGTTCCCATCAGTTACCTATATCGTTCCCACCAGTTACCTATGTCGTTCCCACCAGTTACCTATGTCGTTCCCACCAGTTACCTATGTCGTTCCCACCAGTTACCTATGTCGTTCCCACCAGTTACCTATGTCGTTCCCACCAGTTACCGATATTTCGAAGGTATGCATGGATCTGTACGGTGGATATTTCGAAGTTATGTATGGATCTGTACGGTGGATATTTCGAAGGTATGCAAGGATCTGTACGGTGGATATTTCGAAGGTATGCATGGATCTGTACTGATCTGTCTCCTCTGGTTCTTTTACGTGCATGGTGTAAAGCACCGACACGAGACCTCGGTTTAATGTCCCATCTGAAAGACTTAATTTTATTAGGGTCAGACGAGGGATCACTGGACTACAGATCCGTCTATATTACACGAAACAATTGTCGGTTTTCTATTGAATGTATAGTGAAAAAGCATTTCGGGATAAATCGGGCTTTATATGCCAAGGGGGAATTAGAATAACCAGCAAGGGAGGTAATAGAATAACCAGCAAGGGAGGTAATAGAATAACCAGCAAGGGAGGTAATAAAATAACCAGCAAGGGTGGTAATAGAATAACCAGCAAGGGAGGTAATATAATAACCAGCAAGGAAGGTAATAGAATAACCAGCAAGGGAGGTAATAGAATAACAAGCAAGGGAGGTAATAGAATAACCAGCAAGGGATGTATAATATCCAGCACGGGAGGTAATAGAATAACAAGCAAGGGAGGTAATAGAATAACCAGCAAGGGAGGTAATAGAATAACCAGCAAGGGAGGTAATAGAATAACAAGCAAGGGAGGTAATAGAATAACCAGCAAGGGAGGTAATAGAATAACCAGCAAGGGAGGTAATAGAATAACCAGTAAGGGAGGTAATAGAATAACACGCAATGTATATCAGTATATATTCATTATCAATAATCTTAGTGTTTACATTGCTAAGGCAATTAACTTAATACGGTATGTTTTATCGAACTACGGTATGTAAATATCCTACTGAAAAAGGGCGAGTTGTTATCGCTGCTATATTTGACAATGTCATTTTACTTCTAAATTAGTACGATATTTTGTGACTTTTTTTCGAAATTAGATAAAAAATCAATATCGGTTTAAATTCTAAATTTGCAATGTATAGATAACCAGCCTTCGTTTAAATTCAGATATAAACATTTGTAGAATAGTCGAACCTCCAATTTTCCAATTGAAATTCTAAATCCCAAATCTATGTAGATCAATACAAGTGCAACCGCGTTCCAATAATCGGCTGATTTATAGTGGTGTGAATAAAACCACCCATATATGTTTAATTAAATTTTCTATATAAAATTAGAAACATTCCAGATTCGGACTTCCTGTTACTAACACAATGTAAGCATGAGTCTATTTTGTTTTAGTTTCGTCTATTGTTACTTTATTTGTTTTGTTTAATATGGTTGCATTGAACTACGTGTAAGTTTTCTTTCGTTCTAATCCCTTTCAGTCTACTGATGTTAAATTATATGTAAAATGTTCATTTCTTACATGTATACATACTGAAGTCCGCTTCCATGGTCGAGATGTTAAGGTCGATGACTTGTATACCACTGTAACCTATCATCACTGATGGTCACGGGTTCGAGCCCCGCTCAGGCCGTGTCTCATTTATATGAAAAAGTTGGCAGTTTCTTACGGTGGTTGGTGCACCCAAGTACTGGTTAACCGCTGGAGCCTGCCCAGGAAAGGTGTTGTTAGGTAAACTGCCCGCCGGCGATATAGTCCAAAATGGTGCTGATGCAGGCGTAAAACCCGAAATATAATATAGGCCTAATAACAAATACTGAAATAAATAATGTTTAAACTAACTGTGTGGTTCGATGTTTGTTCCATTTTATAACAACGGCGGGAACACGTTTCAGAAATACATTAGCAACTTTAATTACAATACAAGGTCGTCTAGAAACACAATCAAAGCTCCATTCCTTTGTATTTGTAAATAGCTGAATATTAAACGATAGTTTGACTTTAAACATATGGTTAGATGACTCAAAAATATATAATGTAACGATGAACGATAACGACGTCACGGCAGAATTATACAGAAATACACTTGGCTTTAAGACAAGCCACGACCACACACTGTTGGTGGTCCCCGGTCATCGTGGTCGAGGTCGTGCGCTGATCCACGACCATCGCCTATGATTGTGGTGGTCTTTGGTTGTGGACATGAAATGGGTACATGTACCAAATACCTTGGATCAGTCATTTAGAAGTCCGCGACTGTCGTACGTCGGTTTTAAGTGGTATGTGGATGATTTTACTTGTCGGGACCACTACTGGTCGGCGAGCGTGTCACTGCCTTAGACCGAGACCAGACACCAATCAATCGCAGGCCAGTAAAACATCCTCACCAATGCCTTTAAAAGATCGGGTTTGTCGTCGTCGACCGATCGACATATGTACGGGAGATGATCGGCGACCATCAAAAGGCAGGCCCAGATCAGTCCGAGACAGGTCCTCCATCAATCCACCAACAATTGATGAATGAATTGGCCGCCCCAGTGTTAGACTGGACGCCAACCAATTGTTATATGTGGCTGCTACCCATGTCCCCCTCCCCTCCCCTCCACTCCCCTCCCCTCCCTCTCCCCTCCCTCTCCCCTCCCCTCCCTGGCTACAATAGTAACATCAGTGGAATTGAAAAATGACCAATCAGCATTACGAACATTTCCGTTGAGTAAATCTCAATATGCACGTTTGTAATTCCGCACTCGTCGCTTAAAATGTGTACTATAATGATAACATCCCCTACAAACATAATGTTATTAGATAATTCAAGAGCCACCAGTCGCCCACATGCATTTATGCGGTGGCGACTTTATATAAACGTAATCAGTCATTCAAGAGCCTATGTAACTATTCATTATTTCCCACATATCAACACAAGAATGTGGTGGTCGATACAGATTACATAAATAAATATGCCCTAGTTTTGGTCTTTAACTTCAATCCATGTGGAAGTCGTGATAGCGCAGTGTGGAAGTCGTGATAGCGCAGTGTGGAAGTCGTGATAGCGCAGTGTGAGAGTCGTGATAGCGCAGTGGATACGCGAAATGTCCGGAGTTCGAGCCCCGCTGGAGCCGTTACGATTATACCCTTAGGCAAGGCATTTACATTCCACGTTGCCTCTTCTCTCTCCCTCATGGCGATGGATTCCATCAGGAATGAGGTCTCGAGAGTGATTAATATAAGTTGAAAGAACTTGTTTCGCAATCGAGCTAAAATAAATTTGTATAGACTAATAACTACTATCCTATGTATTCGTGTAAACCGTCAAAGTATTGCCGACCCGGCTTATTTGTTGTTGTTGTTGTTGTTGTTGTTGGGTGGGTCTACGGTTCTGTTGTAGTGTATGTAGTTTGTTTGGGGAACTCGCTTGTTGTGAGGTACCGGGGCGGGTCGGGCTATAATTAAAAGATCCAATTCACAAATGTTACGAAAAGTTTAATTCTTATTTATTTAACCTGGTTCAGATTCTGGATTAGCGTAATGCAGCCAGACTCTCGAGGTATATAAGCTAGTGCTGGATTCGAACGCACACCTACCCAGATTGGGCAGCCAATGGGTGAATTTTGAAACACCCACCTATCCAGGTTGGGCAGCCAATGTATGAATTTTGAATCTTCATGGACCCAGAATGCCCATGGCAGACACGTTTATTATGTATCCAAATATGCAACAGAACAAACAATTAATGTGTATACTGCTTGACGTTAATCCTGTCATCATATTGCACAGACGAGTAATATAGATGTTGCATAATAACTATCTAGTGAATGGCAGTAATTATCTGTGTAAAAATATGAAGTATTTGATGTGCTTAATTGTAACGAACAAAATTTCTAAATTATAAATGTATAAACTCTTCGAAATTTAGTACGGTTGAAAACGGTTACTTATTGGTTAAGAAATTAAAGTCTCTATAAATAAATTGACTCCTTATTGTATATACAAAATGTACATCTAATAGGAATGAACAGGCTATCAATTTGAGCTTGATATCAGTATTTCTGATAACGCCAATAAACTTGAAACTTGTTACTACCGTGGAACAATAAAGTGTAAGCTTATTTATTTTACAGCGATTGCGAAACAATCTTTAACAACTTAAATTAATCACTCTCGTTAGCGTAAATGTGTTTATTCTTGTGGGAGGAAACCGGAGTACCCGGAGAAAACCCACATGTCCGATTTGGCGACCACTGTACTACCTCACATACTTCCCTGGTCCGAGGATCGAACCCGGGTTGCATTGGTGAGAAGTGAGTGCGCTAACCACTGCGCTAATCAGTAGTAATATTATTAAGGGCAAACGGGGGCTGTCAGCCGAAAGTAACGTCGGACACGATGTTGTTATTAATTTTCAAGGAAGATATAATTCATGTTTTCATGTTTAGATGGAGCGGCGGGACATGAATGCATACGTCGGACAGTCGTTAGTGTACAGAAATAATTCCGATACATTCAAGACAACTTATATTACGTCGTATCAAAAAGTGCCGACAAAAGTTTCACCCGTGGAAGTCCGGGAAGGTGAACGCTCAGACTGGTACACGAATGCCATGTCACCATATCCAACACATCAATCAACATTACGTAATAAACGAGCGTACCAGTCAACGAGCTATGACGAGGAGAAGGAACTCCAGCAGCTTGGTGGGCAGTCCCCATACCGCCGCGTTGAAGACGATACTCTGCAGCTTGGTGGGCAGTCCCCATACCGCCGCGTTGAAGACGATACTCTGCAGCTTGGTGGGCAGTCCCCATACCGCCGCGTTGAAGACGATACTCTGCAGCTTGGTGGGCAGTCCCCATACCGCCGCGTTGAAGACGATACTCTGCAGCTTGGTGGGCAGTCCCCATACCGCCGCGTTGAAGACGATACTCTGCAGCTTGGTGGGCAGTCCCCATACCGCCGCGTTGAAGACGATACTCTGCAGCTGGTGGGCAGTCCCCATACCGCCGCGTTGAAGACGATACTCTGACGACAGATGAATATAGGGTAACATTATTTTTAATTTTATTTGTTTTACAACGACGGCGAAGCAAGTTAGCGCGGATGAAAGCGTGTGTGTGGTTATTCGTGTGGGAGGAAACCGGAGTACCCGGAGAAAACCCACCTGTCCGATCTGGACTACAGATCCGTCTGTCAGTAAAGTCGTTTTGTTGTGTGATATATTATAGTTATCTAAGTCTGCACATTACTATATATTTGTGGATCAGAATGTTCCACTTATATATCAGTACTTGTACACATCATGCCAATGGCGCGTGTCCCTTGTATAAATAAATAGCAATGTTCACATGTACAGTTCGATTTACAGACGGAACTGTAGTCCAGTGGTAACACGCTGGACTGGTAATCCAGGGATCGCAGGTTCGATCCCCCGCCTGACCCTAATAAAATTAACAGTCTTTCAGATGGGACGTTAAACCGAGGTCTCGTGTCGGTGCTTTACACCGTGCACGTAAAAGAACCAGAGGAGATTCTGGAATGGGTCTCTGTCTGTATCATTGCACTATCCTCCAAGATCTAAATTTACTAATCTCTTCAGAAGGCGTCGCTCATATGGGCAACCGGTAGCGACGATAAATAAACGTAAAACACACACATGCAGTTCGATTAATCTGCAGTTCGATTAATCAGGTCAGTAACTTGTATACAAACATGCTGATGTATATAAACATTGGCGAGTTAAAACACTGATTGAATAATATAAAATATACGATGGCACGATGGCGATGGTACGATGTCGATGGTACGATGGCACGATGTCGATGGTACGATGGCACGATGTCGATGGTACGATGGCACGATGTCGATGGTACGATGGCACGATGGCGATGGTACGATGGCACGATGGTACGATGGTACGATGTCGATGGTACGATGGTACGATGTCGATGGTACGATGGCGATGGTACGATGGCACGATGTCGATGGTACGATGGCGATGGTACGATGTCGATGGTACGATGGCACGATGTCGATGGTACGATGGCGATGGTACGATGTCGATGGTACGATGATGGACGATGGCACATGTCGATGGTACGCTGGTACGATGGCGTTGACCATCGTACCATCGACATCGTACCATCGTACCATCGACATCGTGCCATCGTACCATCGACATCGTACCATCGGCATCGTGCCATCGTACCATCGACATCGTACCATCGACATCGTGCCATCGTCATCGTACCATCGTGCCATCGTGCCATCGTACCATCGCCTTCCTGATTTCCCTCTATATACCGCGATGGCCCTAACTGAACACCGTACACATGGTCAAAGCTGTAGCTTACAGAAACATATTTTTAGGTTTGATGGTTCAACATTGATTGTTTTGGTTTTCGAATGTTATATATACATGTGACTGCCTTAAATAATCAGACTGTATTACTTGGCAACATTAAACTGAGACTCATTAATCTCCGCCAAAGCCTTCGTAAGTGTCCGTGAACTTACAGTTTATATCTTTATTACCTCCACTGACGGGAGAGCTACACAATAGCACATACAAGTGCAAAACATATAGACATTGAAATGACAAACATAAATGACATATATTGTAGTATATACATAAATGAAATAATTACATATTTATCATCAAAAACTATTCAGAGCTATTACATATGTACGTATATTTCACAAGACGTTCTCCAGTGCATCTTTGATAACCAGCAAAAAAAAACCTTGACGAAGCGAAATACAAAAATTATTTAAGGAATCATGTACGAACAATTGTAATAACAGACGGATCTGTAGTGCAGTGGTAACACGCTGGACTGGTAATCCAGGGGTCGCAGGTTCGATCCCACGTCTGACCCTAATAAAATTAACAGTCTTTCAGATGGGACGTTAAACCGAGGTCTCATGTCGGTGCTTTACACCGTGCACGTAAACGAACCAGAGGAGACTCTGGAATGGGTCTCTGTCTGTATCATTGCACTATCCTCCAAAATCTAAAAATACTAATCTCTTCAGGAGGCGTCGCTCATATGGGCAACCGGTAGCGACGATAAATAAACGTAAAACACACACAACTATAATGTGCAGAATTAGATAACTATAATATATCACACAACAAGACGTTGTGACCGTTCGACGTAAAATAAAAATATGTATCTGCTGCACCTGTATTACATGACGAATTATTCCTGGTATATTGAACGAATATCAGTAAGAGCTATACTAATATTAGGACATGATTTTGATTGGGTGGTTACATAAACGTGTATCGACTTGCGGCATAGTGCTTGATTAAACATGACATTACCGGTATCGTTAAACTGTATTGATTCCTGGTCTAAAATACACCTGACGCTGATCCACACCCGGGGAAGCGTCACGCTGGAATGATTCCGAAAATGGATTCTGTGTGTGTTTTACATTTATTTATCGTCGCTACCGGTTGCCCATATGAGCGACGCCTCCTGAAGAGATTAGTTATTTTAGATTTTGGAGGATAGTGCAATGACGGGGGATCGAACCTGCGATCCCTGGATTACCAGTCCAGCGTGTTACCACTGGACTACATATCCGTCTATGAAAATGGATTCAAAAATGTGGTCTAGACTAACCAACTAGCATACTTCTGGTACGTCCCTTTGTCACATGTCAGTTAACCAGTTTCTGATTGGCCAGTAGATAGGCCTTTAAGCGCAAGCATGACAATTCTAACCCCGGACCTGCCAAAGAGATTTCCAGCAAAATGTATAATCACGACCTTTTGATATTTAGTCGATAACATGTACGCTATACGGATCTGCATCGTGAATTGTTGACGTCATTTTGATATTTGAAAACATGTATAATACTTATATTGGTTTTTATCTAAGAAACCATCGATGATGAACAGACGCAACTATGATGATGAACAAGCACTTGAAACTCCTCGGGGGAGACAAGAAGGAGACCGACACAGAGCACACTACCACGGTGACAGGGCGAAGTATATGCGCACGCAGTTTGATGATTTGCTAGCAGACGGACCAGACGGGCAGCCATTGGGACCGGACGAATTCGAACTTGCTTTCTGCAATAAATGTTTCAAATCAAATGTGGTAATATTTATTTACATAAGAACACTTACTTAATTGTCAAAAATATGAATACGGCAAAGACTCGAAGTATTCATTTGGAGTAGTTACAGGGTATATAAATAAGTTGAAATGTGAACTTCATATCAACAGGGATAGCCAATACAAGGTTGACGTTAATTAAAAATCATTTACTGAACTAGACATTATAGGAGAAATATGACTACATCCCCACGAGGGAAGATACTGACAACGTTTATGATTTTATTGTAGCCGTCAGGTTTGCAGGTGGTCGCGCATGGTTGCTAAAGCGTTCTGTAAGCAGAATCAAAAGACAACCATTTTCTTTCGATTAGATTTCAACAGAGGCTAGCGATTATTGAAAATAAACAATTTCCCCAACGATGTGTTGCTACATTCGTTTAATTGGCATGCACAATCAATTATCCATAGTCTTAACAAAATGGTTGCCAATTAGTCAAAACTGTCACTGTAACAAAATGTTTACATTCTATATCGTACTTTATATCCACCAGTACCTGTATACTTGCTATATTGCTAACCATGTTATCTGGAGATATACAGTTAAACCCTGGTCCAGGAAGCTCTAGCACATCCAAGTCACATTCTGCATCAATGTCAACTTATTTTGGAGCATTTCATCTCGCTATCGTTTGTCCATTAGAATGTTCAGAGCGTTAGAAACAGACTTGAATTGATATATTGCTGACTGTTCTGCTTTTGATATTATAGCTCTTTTAGAAACATGACTTAATTCCACGGTCCGATCTTAACTCCACCTACGTCCATGCCTCTGAGTGGACGGATCGCATAGGTGGCAGCCATTGTGGTGTGATTCTATACAATAGAGATAACATTGTCTATACACGTAGATTTGATCTTTCATGCGTATACTGTACATGGATTAGAGACCACCGAACGTTGTGACTGTGTTAGACGTAAAATAAAACGTTGTATCGGCTGTACCTGTATTACATGACGAATTATTCCTGGTATATTGAACGAATATCAGAGAGTTAAAGCTATATTAATATTAGGATATGATTTTGATTGGTTGATTACATAAACGTGTATCGACTTGCGGCATAGTGCTTGATTAAACCGGCCGCACAATACAATCGTAGATTCTATCCAACTTGCCGTTGATTTTGGAATAAGTGACGCAATTGTTGCAGGTGATTTTAACATAACTCTCTTGAACCAACAATCTCTAAAGAACATGTTTACTATTTGTGAACAATTTGCCCCTTCCTCAATGCATTACTGATTATGTTATGTTATATTTCGGGTTCTACGCCTGCATCAGCACCATTTTGGGTTATATCGCCGGCGGGCAGTTTACCTAACAACACCTTTCCTGGGGGTGCATCACTGAACCTACGTATTTTACAGAATTGTCATCATGTTTACAGGACGTCCGTTTTCATTGTCCTGTCATTGGTCTTCTCAATATCAAACTAAATATCAAAAGCACAGTCTTATAAAAGACACATTCTGGCTACGGCACTGGGTGGCATAAACTGGAGAAATGAATTAAAACGGTTTGATAACGTCCTCTATTTCGAATTACAGTGTATGAATAGGCTGTGTTGCTACCACCAGTTTTGCAACGAGTGCATGTCGAGGATGCACGGCTCAGATAATCCGTTTCGAGGCACAATACGCTGGCATTGTTGTTGTGAAGTGTGTAAGAAGTGGACCTCGGAGGCCAAAGTGATCAGGACAGACCCGTATGGTCGTAGGCTGGTTAGTACATATATTACACTCTTTATCAACATGTACATACTATATTTTCCGTGTACGTATATTTTAAGAATGGAGACAGAATGCATTAGAAGTAGATTTATTTGCAGCGTATGTGTGGTCATTCGTATGGGAGGAAACCGGAGTACCCACCTGTCTGATCTGGCGACCACCTATATTTACGTATAGAGTGTATGTACAGTGTTATGTTCTAGTACATACAGTCATGCATAGGGTGTATGTACAGTGTTATGTTCTAGTACATACAGTCATGCATAGGGTGTATGTACAGTGTTATGTTCTAGTACATACAGTCATGTATAGGGTGTATGTACAGTGTTATGTTCTAGTACATACAGTCATGCATAGGGTGTATGTACAGTGTTATGTTCTAGTACATACAGTCATGCATAGGGTGTATGTACAGTGTTATGTTCTAGTACATACAGTCATGCATAGGGTGTATGTACACTGTTATGTTCTTGTACATACAGTCATGCATAGGGTGTATGTACAGTGTTATGTTCTAGTACATACAGTCATGCATAGGGTGTATGTACAGTGATATGTTCTAGTACATACAGTCATGCATAGGGTGTATGTACAGTGTTATGTTCTAGTACATACAGTCATGCATAGGGTGTATGTACACTGTTATGTTCTTGTACATACAGTCATGTATAGGGTGTATGTACAGTGCTATGTTCTTGTACATACAGTCATGTATAGGGTGTATGCAGTGTTATGTTCTAGTACATACAGTCATGTATAGGGTGTATGTACAGTGTTATGTTCTAGTACATACAGTCATGCATAGGGTGTATGCAGTGTTATGTTCTAGTACATACAGTCATGCATAGGGTGTATGTACAGTGTTATGTTCTTGTACATAGTCATGTATAGGGTGTATGTACAGTGTTATGTTCTAGTACATACAGTCATGTATAGGGTGTATGTACAGTGTTATGTTCTTGTACATACAGTCATGTATAGGGTGTATGTACAGTGTTATGTTCTAGTACATACAGTCATATATAGGGTGTATGTACAGTGTTATGTTCTTGTACATACAGTCATGTATAGGGTGTATGCAGTGTTATGTTCTAGTACATACAGTCATGCATAGGGTGTATGTACAGTGTTATGTTCTTGTACATAGTCATGTATAGGGTGTATGTACAGTGTTATGTTCTAGTACATACAGTCATGTATAGGGTGTATGTACAGTGTTATGTTCTAGTACATACAGTCATGTATAGGGTGTATGTACAGTGTTATGTTCTTGTACATACAGTCATGTATAGGGTGTATGTACAGTGTTATGTTCTTGTACATACAGTCATGTATAGGGTGTATGTACAGTGTTATGTTCTAGTACATACAGTCATGCATAGGGTGTGTGTACAGTGCTATGTTCTAGTACATACAGTCATGTATAGGGTGTATGTACAGTGTTATGTTCTAGTACATACAGTCATGTATAGGGTGTATGTACAGTGTTATGTTCTTGTACATAGTCATGTATAGGGTGTATGTACAGTGTTATGTTCTAGTACATACAGTCATGTATAGGGTGTATGTACACTGCTATGTTCTAGTACATACAGTCATGTATAGGGTGTATGTACACTGCTATGTTCTAGTACATACAGTCATGTATATGGTGTATGTACAATGTTATGTTCTTGTACATACAGTCATGTATAGGGTGTATGTACACTGTTATGTTCTAGTACATACAGTCATGTATAGGGTGTATGTACAGTGTTATGTTCTAGTACATACAGTCATGTATAGGGTGTATGTACAGTGTTATGTTCGAGTACATACAGTCATGTATAGGGTGTATGTACAGTGTTATGTTCTTGTACATAGTCATGTATAGGGTGTATGTACAGTGCTATGTTCTTGTACATACAGTCATGTATAGGGTGTATGTACACTGTTATGTTCTAGTACATACAGTCATGTATAGGGTGTATGTACAGTGTTATGTTCTAGTACATACAGTCATGTATAGGGTGTATGTACAGTGTTATGTTCTTGTACATACAGTCATGTATAGGGTGTATGTACAGTGTTATGTTCTAGTACATACAGTCATGTATAGGGTGTATGTACAGTGTTATGTTCTAGTACATACAGTCATGTATAGGGTGTATGTACAGTGTTATGTTCTTGTACATAGTCATGTATAGGGTGTATGTACAGTGTTATGTTCTAGTACATACAGTCATGTATAGGGTGTATGTACAGTGTTATGTTCTAGTACATACAGTCATGTATAGGGTGTATGTACAGTGTTATGTTCTAGTACATACAGTCATGTATAGGGTGTATGTACAGTGTTATGTTCTAGTACATACAGTCATGTATAGGGTGTATGTACAGTGTTATGTTCTAGTACATATGTCATGTATAGGGTGTATGTACACTGTTATGTTCTAGTACATACAGTCATGTATAGGGTGTATGTACACTGTTATGTTCTAGTACATAGTCATGTATAGGGTGTATGTACAGTGTTATGTTCTAGTACATACAGTCATGCATAGGGTGTATGTACAGTGTTATGTTCTAGTACATACAGTCATGCATAGGGTGTGTGTACAGTGTTATGTTCTAGTACATAATGTCATGTATAGGGTGTATGTACACTGCTATGTTCTAGTACATACAGTCATGTATAGGGTGTATGTACAGTGTTATGTTCTAGTACATACAGTCATGTATAGGGTGTATGTACAGTGTTATGTTCTAGTACATACAGTCATGTATAGGGTGTATGTACAGTGTTATGTTCTAGTACATACAGTCATGTATAGGGTGTATGTACACTGTTATGTTCTAGTACATACAGTCATGTATAGGGTGTATGTACACTGTTATGTTCTAGTACATAGTCATGTATAGGGTGTATGTACAGTGTTATGTTCTAGTACATACAGTCATGTATAGGGTGTATGTACAGTGTTATGTTCTAGTACATACAGTCATGTATAGGGTGTATGCACAGTGTTATGTTCTAGTACATACAGTCATGTATAGGGTGTATGTACAGTGTTATGTTCTAGTACATACAGTCATGTATAGGGTGTATGTACAGTGTTATGTTCTAGTACATACAGTCATGCATAGGGTGTATGTACAGTGTTATGTTCTAGTACATACAGTCATGTATAGGGTGTATGTATAGTGTTATGTTCTAGTACATACAGTCATGTATAGGGTGTATGTACAGTGTTATGTTCTAGTACATACATGTATAGGGTGTATGCAGTGTTATGTTCTAGTACATACAGTCATGTATAGGGTGTATGTACAATGTTATGTTCTTGTACATACAGTCATGTATAGGGTGTATGTACACTGTTATGTTCTAGTACATACAGTCATGTATAGGGTGTATGTACAGTGTTATGTTCTAGTACATACAGTCATGTATAGGGTGTATGTACAATGTTATGTTCTAGTACATACAGTCATGTATAGGGTGTATGTACAGTGTTATGTTCTAGTACATACAGTCATGTATAGGGTGTATGTACAGTGTTATGTTCTAGTACATACAGTCATGTATAGGGTGTATGTACAATGTTATGTTCTAGTACATACAGTCATGTATAGGGTGTGTGTACAGTGTTATGTTCTAGTATATACAGTCATGTATAGGGTGTGTGTACAGTGTTATGTTCTTGTACATACAGTCATGCATAGGGTGTATGTACAGCGTTATGTTCTAGTACATACAGTCATGTATAGGGTGTATGTACAGTGCTATGTTCTAGTACATACAGTCATGTATAGGGTGTATGTACACTGTTATGTTCTAGTACATACAGTCATGTATAGGGTGTATGTACACTGTTATGTTCTAGTACATAGTCATGTATAGGGTGTATGTACAGTGTTATGTTCTAGTACATACAGTCATGCATAGGGTGTATGTACACTGTTATGTTCTAGTACATAGTCATGTATAGGGTGTATGCACAGTGCTATGTTCTAGTACATACAGTCATGTATATGGTGTGTGTACAGTGTTATGTTCTAGTACATACAGTCATGTATAGGGTGTATGTACAGTGTTATGTTCTAGTACATACAGTCATGTATAGGGTGTATGTACAGTGTTATGTTCTAGTACATACAGTAATGTATAGGGTGTATGTACAGTGTTATGTTCTAGTACATACAGTCATGTATAGGGTGTATGCACAGTGTTATGTTCTAGTACATACAGTCATGTATATGGTGTTTGTACAGTGTTATGTTCTAGTACATACAGTCATGTATAGGGTGTATGTACAGTGTTATGTTCTTGTACATAGTCATGTATAGGGTGTATGTACAGTGTTATGTTCTAGTACATACAGTCATGTATAGGGTGTATGTACGGTGTTATGTTCTAGTACATACAGTCATGTATAGGGTGTGTGTACAGTGCTATGTTCTAGTACATACAGTCATGTATAGGGTGTATGTACAGTGTTATGTTCTAGTACATACAGTCATGTATAGGGTGTGTGTACAGTGTTATGTTCTTGTACATACAGTCATGTATAGGGTGTATGTACAGTGTTATGTTCTAGTACATACAGTCATGTGTAGGGTGTATGTACACTGTTATGTTCTTGTACATACAGTCATGTATAGGGTGTATGTACAGTGTTATGTTCTAGTACATACTGTCATGTATAGGGTGTATGTACAGTGTTATGTTCTAGTACATACTGTCATGCATAGGGTGTATGTACAGTGTTATGTTCTAGTACATACAGTCATGTATAGGGTGTATGTACAGTGTTATGTTCTTGTACATACAGTCATGCATAGGGTGTGTGTACAGTGTTATGTTCTAGTACATACAGTCATGTATAGGGTGTATGTACAGTGTTATGTTCTAGTACATACAGTCATGTATAGGGTGTATGTACAGTGTTATGTTCTTGTACATAGTCATGTATAGGGTGTATGTACAGTGTTATGTTCTAGTACATACAGTAATGTATAGGGTGTATGTACAGTGTTATGTTCTAGTACATACAGTCATGTATAGGGTGTATGCACAGTGTTATGTTCTAGTACATACAGTCATGTATATGGTGTTTGTACAGTGTTATGTTCTAGTACATACAGTCATGTATAGGGTGTATGTACAGTGTTATGTTCTTGTACATAGTCATGTATAGGGTGTATGTACAGTGTTATGTTCTAGTACATACAGTCATGTATAGGGTGTATGTACGGTGTTATGTTCTAGTACATACAGTCATGTATAGGGTGTGTGTACAGTGCTATGTTCTAGTACATACAGTCATGTATAGGGTGTATGTACAGTGTTATGTTCTAGTACATACAGTCATGTATAGGGTGTGTGTACAGTGTTATGTTCTTGTACATACAGTCATGTATAGGGTGTATGTACAGTGTTATGTTCTAGTACATACAGTCATGTGTAGGGTGTATGTACACTGTTATGTTCTTGTACATACAGTCATGTATAGGGTGTATGTACAGTGTTATGTTCTAGTACATACTGTCATGCATAGGGTGTATGTACAGTGTTATGTTCTAGTACATACTGTCATGCATAGGGTGTATGTACAGTGTTATGTTCTAGTACATACAGTCATGTATAGGGTGTATGTACAGTGTTATGTTCTTGTACATACAGTCATGCATAGGGTGTGTGTACAGTGTTATGTTCTAGTACATACAGTCATGTATAGGGTGTATGTACAGTGTTATGTTCTAGTACATACAGTCATGTATAGGGTGTATGTACAGTGTTATGTTCTTGTACATAGTCATGTATAGGGTGTATGTACAGTGTTATGTTCTAGTACATACAGTCATGTATATGGTGTATGTACAGTGTTATGTTCTTGTACATAGTCATGTATAGGGTGTATGTACAGTGTTATGTTCTTGTACATACAGTCATGCATAGGGTGTGTGTACAGTGTTATGTTCTAGTACATACAGTCATGTATAGGGTGTATGTACAGTGTTATGTTCTAGTACATACAGTCATGTATAGGGTGTATGTACAGTGTTATGTTCTTGTACATAGTCATGTATAGGGTGTATGTACAGTGTTATGTTCTAGTACATACAGTCATGTATAGGGTGTATGTACAGTGTTATGTTCTTGTACATAGTCATGTATAGGGTGTATGTACAGTGCTATGTTCTTGTACATACAGTCATGTATAGGGTGTATGTACAGTGTTATGTTCTAGTACATACAGTCATGTATAGGGTGTATGTACAGTGTTATGTTCTAGTACATACAGTCATGTATAGGGTGTATGTACAGTGTTATGTTCTAGTACATACAGTCATGCATAGGGTGTGTGTACAGTGTTATGTTCTAGTACATAATGTCATGTATAGGGTGTATGTACACTGCTATGTTCTAGTACATACAGTCATGTATAGGGTGTATGCACAGTGTTATGTTCTAGTACATACAGTCATGTATAGGGTGTATGTACAGTGTTATGTTCTAGTACATACAGTCATGTATAGGGTGTATGTACAGTGTTATGTTCTAGTACATACAGTCATGCATAGGGTGTATGTACAGTGTTATGTTCTAGTACATACAGTCATGTATAGGGTGTATGTACAGTGTTATGTTCTAGTACATACAGTCATGTATAGGGTGTATGTATAGTGTTATGTTCTAGTACATACAGTCATGTATAGGGTGTATGTACAGTGTTATGTTCTAGTACATACATGTATAGGGTGTATGCAGTGTTATGTTCTAGTACATACAGTCATGTATAGGGTGTATGCAGTGTTATGTTCTAGTACATACAGTCATGTATAGGGTGTATGTACAGTGTTATGTTCTAGTACATACATGTATAGGGTGTATGTATAGTGTTATGTTCTAGTACATACAGTCATGTATAGGGTGTATGTACTGTGTTATGTTCTAGTACATACATGTATAGGGTGTATGCAGTGTTATGTTCTAGTACATACAGTCATGTATAGGGTGTATGCACAATGTTATGTTCTTGTACATACAGTCATGTATAGGGTGTATGTACACTGTTATGTTCTAGTACATACAGTCATGTATAGGGTGTATGTACAGTGTTATGTTCTAGTACATACAGTCATGTATAGGGTGTATGTACAATGTTATGTTCTAGTACATACAGTCATGTATAGGGTGTATGTACAGTGTTATGTTCTAGTACATACAGTCATGTATAGGGTGTATGTACAGTGTTATGTTCTAGTACATACAGTCATGTATAGGGTGTATGTACAATGTTATGTTCTAGTACATACAGTCATGTATAGGGTGTGTGTACAGTGTTGTGTTCTAGTACATACAGTCATGTATAGGGTGTGTGTACAGTGTTATGTTCTTGTACATACAGTCATGCATAGGGTGTATGTACAGTGTTATGTTCTAGTACATACAGTCATGTATAGGGTGTATGTACAGTGTTATGTTCTAGTACATACAGTCATGTATAGGGTGTATGTACAGTGTTATGTTCTAGTACATAGTCATGTATAGGGTGTATGTACAGTGTTATGTTCTAGTACATAGTCATGTACAGTGTTATGTCATGTATAGGGTGTATGCACAGTGTTATGTTCTAGTACATACAGTCATGTATAGGGTGTATGTACAGTGTTATGTTCTAGTACATACAGTCATGTATAGGGTGTATGTACACTGTTATGTTCTTGTACATAGTCATGTATAGGGTGTATGTACAGTGTTATGTTCTAGTACATACAGTCATGTATAGGGTGTATGTACAGTGTTATGTTCTAGTACATACTGTCATGTATAGGGTGTATGTACAGTGTTATGTTCTAGTACATACAGTCATGTATAGGGTGTATGTACAGTGTTATGTTCTAGTACATACAGTCATGTATAGGGTGTATGTACAGTGTTATGTTCTAGTACATACAGTAATGTATAGGGTGTATGTACAGTGTTATGTTCTAGTACATACAGTCATGTATAGGGTGTATGCACAGTGTTATGTTCTAGTACATACAGTCATGTATATGGTGTTTGTACAGTGTTATGTTCTAGTACATACAGTCATGTATAGGGTGTATGTACAGTGTTATGTTCTTGTACATAGTCATGTATAGGGTGTATGTACAGTGTTATGTTCTAGTACATACAGTCATGTATAGGGTGTATGTACGGTGTTATGTTCTAGTACATACAGTCATGTATAGGGTGTGTGTACAGTGTTATGTTCTAGTACATACAGTCATGTATAGGGTGTATGTACAGTGTTATGTTCTAGTACATACAGTCATGTATAGGGTGTGTGTACAGTGTTATGTTCTTGTACATACAGTCATGTATAGGGTGTATGTACAGTGTTATGTTCTAGTACATACAGTCATGTATAGGGTGTATGTACACTGTTATGTTCTTGTACATACAGTCATGTATAGGGTGTATGTACAGTGTTATGTTCTAGTACATACAGTCATGTATAGGGTGTATGTACAGTGTTATGTTCTAGTACATACAGTCATGTATAGGGTGTATGTACAGTGCTATGTTCTAGTACATACAGTCATGTATAGGGTGTATGTACAGTGTTATGTTCTAGTACATAGTCATGTATAGGGTGTATGTACAGTGTTATGTTCTAGTACATACAGTCATGTATAGGGTGTGTGTACAGTGTTATGTTCTAGTACATACAGTCATGTATAGGGTGTGTGTACAGTGTTATGTTCTAGTACATACAGTCATGTATAGGGTGTGTGTACAGTGTTATGTTCTAGTACATACAGTAATGTATAGGGTGTGTGTACAGTGTTATGTTCTAGTACATACAGTCATGTATAGGGTGTATGTACAGTGTTATGTTCTAGTACATAGTCATGTATAGGGTGTATGTACAGTGTTATGTTCTAGTACATAGTCATGTATAGGGTGTATGTACAGTGTTATGTTCTAGTACATAGTCATGTATAGGGTGTATGTACAGTGTTATGTTCTAGTACATACAGTCATGTATAGGGTGTGTGTACAGTGTTATGTTCTTGTATATTTCAGCTGAAGTTCCAGGATATCGGATATTTCAAGAATTCATAAACGTTTCACGTTCCTTTCTCTGTGAGATATATAAACGAGGGTGATCAATGTGTTAGTAGTAATCTAGTAAAGATTTCCTATTTCATGTGTACATGCATGTGTATGAGTTAGATTTCCTATTTCATGTGTACATGCATGTGTATCAATTTGACTATAGTTTATTTACTCACGTATGTCTAATGTAATGGAAATAGATTCAGTCACTATGGTGTGATATTGTGAGTGAGTGTGATATTGCGAGTGTGATATTGTGAGCGAGTGTGATATTGTGAGTGTGATATTGTGAGTGTGATATTGTGAGCGAGTGTGATATTGTGAGCGAGTGTGATATTGTGAGCGAGTGTGATATTGTGAGTGTGATATTGTGAGCGAGTGTGATATTGTGAGCGAGTGTGATATTGTGAGTGTGATATTGTGAGTGTGATATTGTGAGCGAGTGTGATATTGTGAGTGTGATATTGTGAGTGAGTGTGATATTGCGAGTGTGATATTGTGAGCGAGTGTGATATTGTGAGTGTGATATTGTGAGTGTGATATTGTGAGCGAGTGTGATATTGTGAGCGAGTGTGATATTGTGAGCGAGTGTGATATTGTGAGTGTGATATTGTGAGCGAGTGTGATATTGTGAGCGAGTGTGATATTGTGAGTGTGATATTGTGAGTGTGATATTGTGAGTGTGATATTGCAAGTGTGATATTGCGAGCGAGTGTGATATTGCAGCGAGTGTGATATTGTGAGCGAGTGTGATATTGCGAGCGAGTGTGATATTGTGAGCGAGTGTGATATTGCGAGCGAGTGTGATATTGCGAGTGTGATATTGTGAGGGAGTGTGATAGTGTGAGCGAGTGTGATATTGCGAGCGAGTGTGATATTGTGAGTGTGATATTGCGAGCGAGTGTGATATTGCGAGTGTGATATTGCGAGCAAGTGTGATATTGCGAGAGTGTGATATTGCGAGTGTGATATTGCGAGCGAGTGTGATATTGCGAGAGGTGATATTGCGAGCAGTGTGATATTGCGAGAGAGTGTGATATTGTGAGCGAGTGTGATATTGCGAGCGAGTGTGATAGTGCGAGTGTGATATTGTGAGTGTGATATTGCGAGTGTGATATTGTGAGTGTGATATTGCGAGTGAGTGTGATATTGTGAGTGAGTGTGATATTGTGAGCGAGTGTGATATTGCGAGTGTGTTATTGTGAGTGAGTGTGATATTGTGAGTGAGTGTGATATTGTGAGCGAGTGTGATATTGTGAGTGAGTGTGATATTGTGAGTGAGTGTGATATTGTGAGTGTGATATTGTGCGAGCGAGTGTGATATTGTGAGTGTGATATTGTGAGTGAGTGTGATATTGTGAGTGAGTGTGATATTGTGAGCGAGTGTGATATTGCGAGTGTGATATTGTGAGTGAGTGTGATATTGCGAGTGTGATATTGCGAGTGTGATATTGTGAGTGTGATATTGTGCGAGCGAGTGTGATATTGTGAGTGAGTGTGATATTGTGAGCGAGTGTCATATTGCGAGCGAGTGTGATATTGTGAGTGTGTTATTGTGAGTGAGTGTGATATTGTGAGTGAGTGTGATATTGTGAGTGAGTGTGATATTGTGAGCGAGTGTGATATTGTGAGTGTCATATTGCGAGCGAGTGTGATATTGTGAGTGAGTGTGATATTGTGAGTGTGATATTGCGAGTGTGATATTGTGAGTGTGATATTGCGAGCGAGTGTGATATTGCGAGCGAGTGTGATATTGTGAGCGAGTGTGATATTGTGAGTGTGATATTGCGAGTGTGATATTGTGAGTGTGATATTGCGAGCGAGTGTGATATTGCGAGTGTGATATTGTGAGCGAGTGTGATATTGTGAGTGTCATATTGCGAGCGAGTGTGATATTGTGAGTGTGTTATTGTGAGTGAGTGTGATATTGTGAGTGAGTGTGATATTGTGAGCGAGTGTGATATTGTGAGTGAGTGTGATATTGTGAGTGAGTGTGATATTGTGCGAGCGAGTGTGATATTGTGAGTGTGATATTGTGAGTTAGTGTGATATTGTGAGTGAGTGTGATATTGTGAGCGAGTGTGATATTGCGAGTGTGATATTGCGAGTGTGATATTGTGAGTGTGATATTGTGAGCGAGTGTGATATTGTGAGCGAGTGTGATATTGCGAGTGTGATATTGCGAGTGTGATATTGTGAGTGTGATATTGCGAGTGTGATATTGTGAGTGTGATATTGGCGAGTGTGATATTGTGCGAGCGAGTGTGATATTGTGAGCGAGTGTGATATTGTGAGTGTGATATTGCAGTGTGATATTGCAGTGAGTGTGATATTGCGAGCGAGTGTGATATTGTGAGTGAGTGTGATATTGTGAGTGAGTGTGATATTGCGAGTGTGATATTGTGAGTGTGATATTGCGAGCGAGTGTGATATTGTGAGTGAGTGTGATATTGTGAGTGTGATATTGTGAGTGTGATATTGTGAGTGTGATATTGCGAGCGAGTGTGATATTGTGAGCGAGTGTGATATTGCGAGCGAGTGTGATATTGCGAGTGTGATATTGCGAGTGTGATATTGCGAGCGAGTGTGATATTGCGAGCGAGTGTGATATTGCGAGTGAGTGTGATATTGTGAGTGTGATATTGCGAGTGAGTGTGATATTGTGAGTGTGATATTGCGAGTGAGTGTGATATTGTGAGTGTGATATTAGCGAGTGTGATATTGTGAGTGTGATATTGTGAGTGAGTGTGATATTGTGAGCGAGTGTGATATTGTGAGTGTATATTGGAGAGTGTGATATTGTGAGTGTGATATTGTGAGTGTGATATTGTGAGCGAGTGTGATATTGTGAGTGTGATATTGCGAGTGTGATATTGTGAGTGTGATATTGCGAGTGTGATATTGCGAGCGAGTGTGATATTGCGAGCGAGTGTGATATTGTGAGCGAGTGTGATATTGCGAGCGAGTGTGATATTGTGAGCGAGTGTGATATTGCGAGCGAGTGTGATATTGCGAGTGTGATATTGTGAGTGAGTGTGATATTGTGAGTGAGTGTGATATTGCGAGCGAGTGTGATATTGTGAGTGTGATATTGCGAGCGAGTGTGATATTGTGAGTGTGATATTGCGAGCGAGTGTGATATTGTGAGTGTGATATTGTGAGTGTGATATTGTGAGCGAGTGTGATATTGGAGAGTGTGATATTGCGAGCAAGTGTGATATTAGTGAGTGTGATATTGTGAGAGTGTGATATTGTGAGCGAGTGTGATAGTGCGAGTGTGATATTGTGAGTGTGATATTGCGAGTGTGATATTGTGAGTGTGATATTGCAAGTGTGATATTGCGAGCGAGTGTGATATTGCAAGCGAGTGTGATATTGTGAGCGAGTGTGATATTGCGAGCGAGTGTGATATTGTGAGCGAGTGTGATATTGCGAGTGTGATATTAGCGAGTGTGATATTGTGAGGGAGTGTGATATTGTGAGCGAGTGTGATATTGCGAGCGAGTGTGATATTGCGAGTGTGATATTGCGATGTGAGCGAGTGTGATATTGCGAGTGTGATATTGCGAGCAAGTGTGATATTGCGAGAGAGTGTGATATTGCGAGTGTGATATTGCGAGTGTGATATTGCGAGCGAGTGTGATATTGCGAGTGAGTGTGATATTGCGAGTGAGTGTGATATTGTGAGCGAGTGTGATATTGCGAGCGAGTGTGATATTGTGAGTGTGATATTGTGAGTGTGATATTGCGAGTGTGATATTGCGAGTGTGATATTGCGAGTGTGATATTGTGAGAGTGTGATATTGCGAGCGAGTGTGATATTGTGAGCGAGTGTGATATTGCGAGCGAGTGTGATATTGTGAGTGAGTGTGATATTGCGAGTGTGATATTGCGAGCGAGTGTGATATTGTGAGCGAGTGTGATATTGTGAGCGAGTGTGATATTGCGAGCGAGTGTGATATTGCGAGTGTGTATTGCGAGCGAGTGTGATATTGCGAGTGTGATATTGTGAGCGAGGAGTGTGATATTGCGAGTGAGTGTGATATTGCGAGTGAGTGTGATATTGTGAGCGAGTGTGATATTGTGAGCGAGTGTGATATTTGTGAGTGTGATATTGGGAGGAGTGTGATATTGCGTGTGATATGAGTGTGATATTGCGAGTGAGTGTGATATTGCAGTGAGTGTGATATTGCGAGTGTGATATTGCGAGTGAGTGTGATATTGTGAGTGTGATATTGTGAGTGAGTGTGATATTGTGAGTGTGATATTGCGAGGAGTGTGATATTGCGTGAGTGTGATATTGTGAGTGTGATATTGCGAGTGTGATATTGCGAGTGTGATATTGTGAGTGTGATATTGCGAGTGAGTGTGATATTGCGAGTGTGATATTGCGAGTGTGATATTGGAGTGAGTGTGATATTGCGAGTGTGATATTGCGAGTGTGATATTGCGTGAGTGTGATATTGTGCGAGTGTGATATTGCGATGAGTGTGATATTGTGCGAGTGTGATATTGTGAGTGTGATATTGCGAGTGAGTGTGATATTGTGAGTGAGTGTGATATTGTGAGTGTGATATTGTGAGTGTCATATTGCGAGCGAGTGTGATATTGTGAGTGTGTTATTGTGAGTGAGTGTGATATTGTGAGTGAGTGTGATATTGTGAGTGTGATATTGTGCGAGCGAGTGTGATATTGTGAGTGAGTGTGATATTGTGAGTGAGTGTGATATTGTGAGTGAGTGTGATATTGTGAGTGAGTGTGATATTGTGAGTGTGATATTGTGAGTGAGTGTGATATTGTGAGTGTGATATTGCGAGTGTGATATTGCGAGTGTGTTATTGTGAGTGAGTGTGATATTGTGAGTGTGATATTGCGAGTGTGATATTGCGAGTGTGATATTGTGAGTGTGATATTGCGAGTGTGATATTGCGAGTGTGATATTGTGAGTGTGATATTGCGAGTGTGATATTGTGAGTGTGATATTGCGAGTGTGATATTGCGAGTGTGATATTGTGAGTGTGATATTGTGAGTGAGTGTGATATTGTGAGTGAGTGTGATATTGTGAGCGAGTGTGATATTGTGAGTGTCATATTGCGAGCGAGTGTGATATTGTGAGTGTGTTATTGTGAGTGAGTGTGATATTGTGAGTGAGTGTGATATTGTGAGCGAGTGTGATATTGTGAGTGAGTGTGATATTGTGAGTGAGTGTGATATTGTGAGTGTGATATTGTGCGAGCGAGTGTGATATTGTGAGTGAGTGTGATATTGTGAGTGAGTGTGATATTGTGAGCGAGTGTGATATTGCGAGTGTGATATTGTGAGTGAGTGTGATATTGCGAGTGTGATATTGCGAGTGTGATATTGTGAGTGTGATATTGTGCGAGCGAGTGTGATATTGTGAGTGAGTGTGATATTGTGAGCGAGTGTCATATTGCGAGCGAGTGTGATATTGTGAGTGTGTTATTGTGAGTGAGTGTGATATTGTGAGTGAGTGTGATATTGCGAGTGTGATATTGTGAGTGTGATATTGCGAGCGAGTGTGATATTGCGAGCGAGTGTGATATTGTGAGCGAGTGTGATATTGTGAGTGTGATATTGCGAGTGTGATATTGTGAGTGTGATATTGCGAGCGAGTGTGATATTGCGAGTGTGATATTGTGAGCGAGTGTGATATTGTGAGTGTCATATTGCGAGCGAGTGTGATATTGTGAGTGTGTTATTGTGAGTGAGTGTGATATTGTGAGTGAGTGTGATATTGTGAGCGAGTGTGATATTGTGAGTGAGTGTGATATTGTGAGTGAGTGTGATATTGTGCGAGCGAGTGTGATATTGTGAGTGTGATATTGTGAGTTAGTGTGATATTGTGAGTGAGTGTGATATTGTGAGCGAGTGTGATATTGCGAGTGTGATATTGCGAGTGTGATATTGTGAGTGTGATATTGTGCGAGCGAGTGTGATATTGTGAGCGAGTGTGATATTGCGAGTGTGATATTGCGAGTGTGATATTGTGAGTGTGATATTGCGAGTGTGATATTGCGAGTGTGATATTGTGAGTGTGATATTGTGCGAGCGAGTGTGATATTGTGAGTGAGTGTGATATTGTGAGTGTGATATTGTGCGAGCGAGTGTGATATTGTGCGAGCGAGTGTGATATTGTGAGCGAGTGTGATATTGTGAGTGTCATATTGCGAGCGAGTGTGATATTGTGAGTGTGTTATTGTGAGTGAGTGTGATATTGTGAGTGAGTGTGATATTGTGAGTGAGTGTGATATTGTGAGCGAGTGTGATATTGTGAGTGTCATATTGCGAGCGAGTGTGATATTGTGAGTGAGTGTGATATTGTGAGTGTGATATTGCGAGTGTGATATTGTGAGTGTGATATTGCGAGCGAGTGTGATATTGCGAGCGAGTGTGATATTGTGAGCGAGTGTGATATTGTGAGTGTGATATTGCGAGTGTGATATTGTGAGTGTGATATTGCGAGCGAGTGTGATATTGCGAGTGTGATATTGCGAGTGTGATATTGCTAGTGAGTGTGATATTGCTAGCGAGTGTGATATTGCGAGAGAGTGTGATATTGTGAGTGAGTGTGATATTGCGAGTGTGATATTGTGAGTGTGATATTGCGAGCGAGTGTGATATTGTGAGTGAGTGTGATATTGCGAGTGTGATATTGTGAGTGTGATATTGCGAGCGAGTGTGATATTGCGAGCGAGTGTGATATTGTGAGCGAGTGTGATATTGCGAGCGAGTGTGATATTGCGAGTGTGATATTGCGAGTGTGATATTGCGAGCGAGTGTGATATTGCGAGCTAGTGTGATATTGCGAGTGAGTGTGATATTGTGAGTGAGTGTGATATTGCGAGTGAGTGTGATATTGTGAGTGTGATATTGCGAGTGAGTGTGATATTGTGAGTGTGATATTGCGAGCGAGTGTGATATTGTGAGTGTGATATTGTGAGTGAGTGTGATATTGTGAGCGAGTGTGATATTGTAAGTGTGATATTGCGAGCAAGTGTGATATTGTGAGTGTGATATTGTGAGTGTGATATTGTGAGCGAGTGTGATATTGTGAGCGAGTGTGATATTGTGAGTGTGATATTGCGAGTGTGATATTGTGAGTGTGATATTGCAAGTGTGATATTGCGAGCGAGTGTGATATTGCAAGCGAGTGTGATATTGTGAGCGAGTGTGATATTGCGAGCGAGTGTGATATTGTGAGCGAGTGTGATATTGCGAGCGAGTGTGATATTGCGAGTGTGATATTGTGAGGGAGTGTGATAGTGTGAGCGAGTGTGATATTGCGAGCGAGTGTGATATTGTGAGTGTGATATTGCGAGCGAGTGTGATATTGCGAGTGTGATATTGCGAGCAAGTGTGATATTGCGAGAGAGTGTGATATTGCGAGTGTGATATTGCGAGCGAGTGTGATATTGCGAGAGAGTGTGATATTGCGAGCAAGTGTGATATTGCGAGAGAGTGTGATATTGTGAGCGAGTGTGATATTGCGAGCGAGTGTGATAGTGCGAGTGTGATATTGTGAGTGTGATATTGCGAGTGTGATATTGTGAGTGTGATATTGCGAGTGTGATATTGCGAGCGAGTGTGATATTGCAAGCGAGTGTGATATTGTGAGCGAGTGTGATATTGCGAGCGAGTGTGATATTGTGAGTGAGTGTGCTATTGCGAGTGTGATATTGCGAGCGAGTGTGATATTGTGAGGGAGTGTGATATTGTGAGCGAGTGTGATATTGCGAGCGAGTGTGATATTGCGAGTGTGATATTGTGAGCGAGTGTGATATTGCGAGTGTGATATTGTGAGCAAGTGTGATATTGCGAGCGAGTGTGATATTGCGAGTGTGATATTGCGAGTGTGATATTGCGAGTGTGATATTGTGAGTGTGATATTGGGAGTGAGTGTGATATTGCGAGTGAGTGTGATATTGCAAGCGAGTGTGATATTGTGAGTGTGATATTGCGAGCGAGTGTGATATTGTGAGTGAGTGTGATATTGTGAGTGAGTGTGATATTGTGAGCGAGTGTGATATTGTGAGCGAGTGTGATATTGTGAGTGTGATATTGTGAGTGTGATATTGCGAGTGTGATATTGCGAGTGTGATATGATATTGCGAGTGTGATATTGTGAGTGTGATATTGCGAGTGTGATATTGCGAGTGTGATATTGTGAGTGAGTGTGATATTGTGAGTGTGATATTGCGAGTGTGATATTGCGAGTGTGATATTGTGAGTGTGATATTGCGAGTGTGATATTGCGAGTGTGATATTGTGAGTGTGATATTACGAGTGAGTGTGATATTGTGAGCGAGTGTGATATTGTGAGTGAGTGTGATATTGTGAGTGTGATATTGCGAGCGAGTGTGATATTGCGAGCGAGTGTGATATTGTGAGTGAGTGTGATATTGTGAGCGAGTGTGATATTGTGAGGAGTGTGATATTGTGAGCGAGTGTGATATTGTGAGTGTGATATTGCGAGTGTGATATTGTGAGTGTGATATTGCGAGTGCGAGTGTGATATTGTGAGTGTGATATTGCGAGTGTGCGAGTGTGATATTGTGAGAGTGTGATATTGTGAGTGAGTGTGATATTGCGAGTCGAGTGTGATATTGTGAGTGTGATATTGTGAGTGTGATATTGTGAGTGTGAGTGTGATATTGTGAGTGTGATATTGTGAGAGAGTGTGATATTGTGAGTGTGATATTGTGAGTGTGATATTGTGAGTGTGATATTGTGAGTGTGATATTGCGAGTGAGTGTGATATTGCGAGTGAGTGTGATATTGCGAGTGAGTATTGCGAGTGAGTGTGATATTGCAAGTGAGTGTGATATTGTGAGCGAGTGTGATATTGTGAGTGTGCGAGTGTGATATTGCGAGCGAGTGTGATATTGCGAGTGTGATATTGTGAGCGAGTGTGATATTGCGAGTGTACGAGTGTGATATTGTGAGTGTGATATTGTGAGAGTGTGATATTGTGAGTGTGTGAGTGTGATATTGTGAGTGTGATATTGTGAGAGAGTGTGATATTGTGAGTGTGATATTGTGAGTGTGATATTGTGAGTGTGATATTGTGAAAGTGTGATATTGCGAGTGAGTGTGATATTGCGAGTGAGTGTGATATTGCGAGTGAGTATTGCGAGTGAGTGTGATATTGCAAGTGAGTGTGATATTGTGAGCGAGTGTGATATTGTGAGTGTGCGAGTGTGATATTGCGAGCGAGTGTGATATTGCGAGTGTGATATTGTGAGCGAGTGTGATATTGCGAGTGTGCGAGTGTGATATTGCGAGTGAGTGTGATATTGCGAGTGTGCGAGTGTGATATTGTGAGCGAGTGTGATATTGCGAGTGTGCGAGTGTGATATTGCGAGTGAGTGTGATATTGCGAGTGTGCGAGTGTGATATTGCGAGTGAGTGTGATATTGCGAGTGTGCGAGTGTGATATTGCGAGTGAGTGTGATATTGCGAGTGTGCGAGTGTGATATTGTGAGAGAGTGTGATATTGCGAGCGTGATATTGCGAGTGAGTGTGATATTGCGAGTGTGATATTGTGAGTGTGATATTGTGAGTGTGATATTGCGAGTGAGTGTGATATTGCGAGTGTGCGAGTGTGATATTGCGAGTGAGTGTGATATTGCGAGTGTGCGAGTGTGATATTGTGAGAGAGTGTGATATTGTGAGTGTGATATTGCGAGTGAGTGTGATATTGCGAGTGTGCGAGTGTGATATTGTGAGAGAGTGTGATATTGTGAGTGTGATATTGCGAGTGTGCGAGTGTGATATTGCGAGTGTGATATTGTGAGTGTGCGAGTGTGATATTGCGAGTGTGATATTGCGAGTGTGCGAGTGTGATATTGCGAGTGTGCGAGTGTGATATTGTGAGTGTGCGAGTGTGATATTGTGAGTGTGTGAGTGTGATATTGTGAGTGTGATATTGCGAGTGTGCGAGTGTGATATTGTGAGTGTGATATTGCGAGTGTGCGAGTGTGATATTGCGAGTGTGCGAGTGTGATATTGTGAGTGTGATATTGCGAGTGTGCGAGTGTGATATTGCGAGTGTGCGAGTGTGATATTGCGAGTGTGCGAGTGTGATATTGTGAGTGTGATATTGTGAGTGTGCGAGTGTGATATTGCGAGCGAGTGTGATATTGTGAGTGTGTGAGTGTGATATTGTGAGTGTGCTAGTGTGATATTGCGAGCGAGTGTGATATTGCGAGTGTGCGAGTGTGATATTGCGAGTGTGATATTGCGAGTGTGCGAGTGTGATATTGCGAGTGTGCGAGTGTGATATTGCGAGTGTGCGAGTGTGATATTGCGAGTGTGCGAGTGTGATATTGCGAGTGTGATATTGCGAGTGTGATATTGCGAGTGTGATATTGCGAGTGTGATATTGCGAGTGTGCGAGTGTGATATTGCGAGTGTGATATTGTGAGTGTGCGAGTGTGATATTGTGAGTGTGATATTGTGAGTGTGCGAGTGTGATATTGTGAGTGTGCGAGTGTGATATTGTGAGTGTGCGAGTGTGATATTGAGAGTGTGCGAGTGTGATATTGTGAGTGTGATATTGCGAGTGTGATATTGTGAGTGTACGAGTGTGATATTGTGAGTGTACGAGTGTGATATTGTGAGTGTGCGAGTGTGATATTGTGAGTGTGCGAGTGTGATATTGTGAGTGTGATATTGCGAGTGTGATATTGTGAGTGTGCGAGTGTGATATTGTGAGTGTGATATTGTGAGTGTGCGAGTGTGATATTGTGAGTGTACGAGTGTGATATTGTGAGTGTACGAGTGTGATATTGCGAGCGAGTGTGATATTGTGAGTGTACGAGTGTGATATTGTGAGCGAGTGTGATATTGTGAGTGGAGGTATAAAGTGACATGATGTTGCACATCTACCTCCGGCTTCGAGTCCAACTAATGTTTACACAAAGTATGTTTAATTTTACCGAACGGTCAGATTATGTCATCAAATATATTCTGTCAACACAATTGGGTAAAAAATATCATTATATCGTGTTAATAATAAGTTCAGTTCATTACATCTAGTGACCTAGTTTAGATAGAATTGGGTGTTACCAAAACACCGAGCTGTGACCATAATGAAACTTGTGACATTGTTCGCAGATAAGCTGGTCACATAGGGCTTACTTCAGGTATATATCGATTTAGAATAATTCATGACTGGCCAATGATTGTGCTGAACTGGAGAAACATTAGTCAGTTACTGCCCCTGAATACTCCTAATATTGGTCCTCTTAATTGGTTTCCTCTGTTTTTATCGTTGTTTCCTTTGCACTACATGTTTTCCATTCTTATCCGTATTCGCGTCTTATAATTAAATGATTAAATCCCGACATTTATCCTTTAGCATGTCCAATGTCCACCTTACTGTAAAAATTGGTTCAATTAATTAACACGATTTTGATAAATTACATTTATCCTAACTAAAAAGACCAATATACATTTAGGGATAAATCAGAGTTTATCTCCCAAGGAAGGTATAGTAAAGTCAGCGAGGTCCCTCATTGTGGCTAAATTTCATGATCAGCCCGATAAATTAACTGTAATGCAGGCATCTTACGGAAACCCAGGGTTCCCTCTGTCTGAATGTTTGTCTGCGCCACTTCTGTCGCCAATTGAAAACACTTGGAGCCAACTAAGAGCCATATAGTTCACAAATAAATATTTGAAGCCATGTATTTGACAAAACATGTGCCAAAAAATTTGTTTGCGCCAATATTGGTTTTTTGTCTCAATTGGCGCCATTGGTGACCGACGGCGGGAACCCTGAAACCTACGCGACCCTGATTATCGGGTAAGTGATCAATAGCCCAAGGCTATCCAGGAGACGTCGCCGGCTGGTTCCAGAACTAACCAAGGCTATCCAGGAGAGATGTCGCCGGCTGGTTCCGGAACTAACCAAGGCTCGTTGAGATGAAATGGATGCCATCATATATTAGGACAGTATTATCATCAAAGGGAGATGAATCCGCCCGGACAGCGTGACAGACATATGGATAGCGTGACAGACATATGGATATGGACAGCGTGACAGACATATGGATACGGACAGTGTGACAGACATATGGATATGGACATCAAAGGGAGATGAATCCGCCCGGACAGCGTGACAGATATATGGATATGGACAGCGTGACAGACATATGGACAGCGTGACAGACATATGGACAGCGTGACAGACATATGGATATGGACAGCGTGACAGACATATGGATATGGACAGCGTGACAGACATATGGATACGGACAGCGTGACAGACATATGGATATGGACAGCGTGACAGACATACGGACAGCGTGACAGACATGGATACGGACAGTGTGACAGACATATGGATATGGACAGCGTGACAGATATATGGATATGGACAGCGTGACAGATATATGGATATGGACAGCATGACAGACATATGGATATGGACAGCGTGACAGACATATGGATATGGACAGCGTGACAGACATATGGACAGCATGACAGATATATGGATATGGACAGCGTGACAGACATATGGATACGGACAGACATATGGATATGGACAGCGTGACAGACATATGGATATGGACAGCGTGACAGACATATGGATAGCGTGACAGACATATGGATATGGACAGCGTGACAGACATATGGATACAGACAGCGTGACAGACATATGGATACGGACAGCGTGACAGACATATGGATACGGACAGCGTGACAGACATATGGATACGGACAGCGTGACAGACATATGGATAGCGTGACAGACATATGGATACGGACAGCGTGACAGACATACGGACAGCGTGACAGACATATGGATATGGACAGCGTGACAGACATATGGATACGGACAGCGTGACAGACATATGGACAGCATGACAGACATATGGATATGGACAGCGTGACAGACATATGGATACGGACAGCGTGACAGACATATGGATATGGACAGCGTGACAGACATATGGATATGGACAGCGTGACAGACATATGGATACTGACAGCGTGACAGACATATGGATACGGACAGCGTGACAGGGATATGGACAGCGTGACAGACATATGGATATGGACAGCGTGACAGACATATGGATACGGACAGCATGACAGACATATGGATATGGACAGCGTGACAGACATATGGATACGGACAGCGTGACAGACATACGGACAGCGTGACAGACATATGGATATGGTCGTGACCTGTACGTCTGGTCATCAAAGGGAGATGAATCCGCCCGGACAGCGTGACAGACATATGGATACGGTTGTGACCCGTACGTCTGGTACTGTCAACAGTGATGGGGCTAGGAAGAACGTACACAGTTAATCTCTTTCCTCCCTCCAGTGGAACGTGCAAATAAATTAAATGAAGTAGATTTTCTTGATTTTGTCTTGAAATACCATATTTTAATCTTTAATAAAACTTGGAACACACAGATAACAGACATTAATATCAAAGGTTACAATTGTTTTACTTGTCCGAGACCGAAAACAAATAAAAAGGCCAAACGGTTTAGTGGCGGTAATGTTGTATATTATAAAGAATCACTGAACTGTAAGATTGAGCGTGCTAAAATTAATCGTAACAGCGTATTGTGCTACATTGCACCGGAGGAGACGTAACAGCGTATTGTGCTACATTGCACCGGAGGAGACGTAACAGCGTATTGTGCTACATTGCACCGGAGGAGATGTAACGGCGTATTGTGCTACATTGCACCGGAGGAGTCGTCCGTTTATAGAAATGCTTGGTATTTTAACTATGATTTTCACGGTATATGTTTACAGGTGGACATGGTGGATTATATCTTCTATCACTTGTTTGTGAAAAGAGCTGCTTTAAGTAGAGTACAGCACATTTACTTTCCCCACATTTATATGTTGCTGGTTAACCGTTTCCCTCATAGAACACCACTTGACGCCATTACAAATATGACAAGCCCGCGGGCCTGTCTAAAAAACCTCGGGGCCCGTAGAAAATTTAATGTCGCATGATTTCCGGTCTCGGAGACAACAATTGTAAACATTCTTGGGCCTGGTGACTAAATCAATCAATTATACCTCTTTTGTCCTCTGTTTACAGCACATTAGCTACTGCAACACCTAAATTATAGCCCCCAATAAAGCGATTAAATAAATAATGACTTCATTAATTGCAGACCAGGACTGTATACTAGAAAGTCACCCATATTGATATAACATGCATATAATGAATGGTCCTGTCCACTTTTAATCAGGGCCTGTCCATTTTAAATTTGGGCTTGTCCATTTTCAGAGGGGACACGCCCTGGGCCTGTCTGTTAAAATATTTTCCGTGAGCACTGTCATCTGTAGTTTGATATATTGTTTCTTTCCAAACCAGTCAGATGATAGGAGGGTTGTATATTATCACAGTACTAAACACAAGGAATCACATGGGACACGGTCTATCAGGTGCCACTGCCCTCTCCCTCACTCTGAAATAAACAAACGTGTATTATAAGTATGTGCTTATTTAATACAAGTCTGCATTCACAACATTCCTTAAATATCCTACATTCCCAACATTCCTTAAATATCCTACATTCACAATATATCCTACATTCTGTACATGTCTTACATTCCATATATGTCCTACATTCCCAATATATCCTACATTCTGTACATGTCCTACATTCCATATATGTCCTACATTCCTAACATGTCCTACATTCCATACATGTCCTACATTCCTAACATGTCCTGCATTCCTTACATGCCCTACAATCCTTACATTCCTTACATGTCCTACATCCTTACATGCCCTACATGTCCTACATTCCATACATGTCCTACATTCCATAAATGTCCTACATTCCATACATGTCCTACATTCCATACATGCCCTACATTCCTTACATGTCCTACATTCCATACATGTCCTACATTCCATACATGTCCTACATTCCTAACATGTCCTACATTCCTTACATGCCCTACAATCCTTACATGCCCTACATTCCTTACATGCCATACATGTCCTACATCCTTACATGCCCTACATTCCTAACATGTCCTACATTCCATACATGTCCTACATTCCTAACATGTCCTACATTCCAAACATGTCCTACATTCCATACATGCCATACATTCCAAACATGTCCTACATTCCATACATGCCCTACATTCCTTACATGCCCTACATTCCGTACATGTCCTACATTCCATACATGTCCTACATTCCTAACATGTCCTACATTCCAAACATGTCCTACATCCTGTACATGTCCTACATTCCTTACATGCCCTACATTCCTAACATGTCCTACATTCCTTACATGCCCTACAATCCTTACATGCCCTACATTCCTTACATGCCATACATGTCCTACATCCTTACATGCCCTACATTCCTAACATGTCCTACATTCCTTACATGTCCTACATTCCATACATGTCCTACATTCCTAACATGTCCTACATTCCAAACATGTCCTACATTCCATACATGTCCTACATTCCATACATGCCCTACATTCCTTACATGCCCTACATTCCGTACATGTCCTACATTCCATACATGTCCTACATTCCTAACATGTCCTACATTCCTAACATGTCCTACATTCCAAACATGTCCTACATCCTGTACATGTCCTACATTCCTAACATATCCTACATTCCCAATATATCCTACATTATGTACATGTCCTACATTCCATATATGTCCTACATTCCACACATGTCCTACATTCCATACATGTCCTACATTCCACACATGTCCTACATTCCATACATGCCCTACATTCTGTACATGTCCTACATTCCTTACATGTCCTACACTCCTAACATGTCCTACATTCCTTACATGTCCTACATGTCCTATGTTATGTTATATTTCGGGTTTTACGCCTGCATCAGCACCATTTTGGGCTATATCGCCGACGGGCAGTTTACCTAACAACACCTTTCCTGTGCAGGCTCCAGCGGTTAACCAGTACTTGGGTGCACCAACCTCCGTAAGAAACTGCCAACTTTTTCATATAAATGAGACACGGTCTGAGCAGGGCTGTGATGATAGGTTACAGTGGTATACAAGTCAGCGACCGTAACCACTCGACCACGGAGGTGGACAACCGTATATGTCCTACATCCCTTACATGTCCTGCATCCCTACATTCCTTACATGTCCTACATTCCTTACATATCCTACATTCCTTACATATCCTACATCCCTTACATGTCATACACTCCTTACATGTCCTGCATCCCTTACATGTCCTACATTCCTTACATATCCTACATTCCTTACATATCCTACATTCCCAACATTTCTTACACTCCTTACATGTCCTGCATCCTTACATGTCCTACATTCCTTACATGTCCTACACTCCTTACATCCCTTACATATCCTACATTCTGTACATGTCCTACATTCTGTACATGTCCTACAACATTCCGTACAATGATGCTACACACGTTTAATAGAGGCTGTTACAATGATGCTACACATGTTTAATAGAGGCTGTTACAATGATGCTACACATGTTTAATATAGGCTGTTACAATGATGCTACACACGTTTAATATAGGCTGTTACAATGATGCTACACATGTTTAATATAGGCTGTTACAATGATGCTACACACGATTAATATAGGCTGTTACAATGATGCTACACACGTTTAATAGAGGCTGTTACAATGATGCTACACATGTTTAATAGAGGCTGTTACAATGATGCTACACATGTTTAATATAGGCTGTTACAATGATGCTACACACGTTTAATATAGGCTGTTACAATGATGCTACACATGTTTAATATAGGCTGTTACAATGATGCTACACATGTTTAATATAGGCTGTTACAATGATGCTACACGTTTAATAGAGGCTGTTACAATGATGCTACACATGTTTAATATAGGCTGTTACAATGATGCTACACATGTTTAATAGAGGCTGTTACAATGATGCTACACGTTTAATAGAGGCTGTTACAATGATGCTACACACGTTTAATAGAGGCTGTTACAATGATGCTACAATTCCCACCATTGGTACATTGAATTGTTGTCAGGCCAGGATGAAAGGTCATTAAAATACACTTTGATCTTTGGTGAATTAGTAAATATCACATAATTATGTATGGCACCAAACAAAGTTATGGGAAGTAGAATTTTTTTTATGTGCATCAGTTACTGTGCATCATTTGACCGGTCAGTTACTGTGCATCATTTGACCGGTCAGTTACTGTGCATCGTTTCACCGGTCAGTTACTGTGCATCGTTTCACCGGTCAGTTACTGTGCATCATTTTACCGACCAGTTACTGTGCATCATTTTACCGATCAGTTACTGTGCATAATTTTACTGACCAGTTACTGTGCATCATTTTACCAGGAATTCACTGTGCATCATTTCACCGGTCAGTTACTGTGCATCATTTTACCGACCAGTTACTGTGCATCATTTTACCAGGAATTCACTGTGCATCATTTCACCGGTCAGTTACTGTGCATCATTTTACCGACCAGTTACTGTGCATCATTTTACCAACCAGTTACTGTGCATCATTTTACCGACCAGTTACTGTGCATCATTTCACCGGTCAGTTACTGTGCATCATTTTACCGACCAGTTACTGTGCATCATTTTACCGACCAGTTACTGTGCATCATTTTACCGACCAGTTACTGTGCATCATTTTACCGACCAGTTACTGTGCATCATTTTACCGGTCAGTTACTGTGCATCATTTCACCCGTCAGTTACTGTGCATCATTTTACCGACCAGTTACTGTGCATCATTTCACCGACCAGTTACTGTGCATCATTTTACCGACCAGTTACTGTGCATCATTTTACCGGTCAGTTACTGTGCATCATTTTACCGACCAGTTACTGTGCATCATTTTACCGGTCAGTTACTGTGCATCATTTTACTGACCAGTTACTGTGCATCATTTTACCGGTCAGCTACTGTGCATCATTTTACTGACCAGTTACTGTGCATCATTTTACCGGTCAGTTACTGTGCATCATTTTACCAGTCAGTTACTGTGCATCATTTTACTGACCAGTTACTGTGCATCATTTTACCGGTCAGTTATTGTGCATCATTTTACCGGTCAGTTACTGTGCATCATTTTACCGGTCAGTTACTGTGCATCATTTTACCGGTCAGTTACTGTGCATCATTCTTACACTTCAATGTGAACTGACCCAATAGTGCACTGTTAGCTATCCGTTCACTGTTAGCTATCTGTGCACTGTTAGCTATCTGTGCACTGTTAGCTATCCGTGCATTGTTAGCTATCTGTGCATTGTTAGCTATCTGTGCATTGTTAGCTATCTGTGCATTGTTAGCTATCTGTGCATTGTTAGCTATCTGTGTACTGTTAGCTATCTGTGCACTGTTAGCTATCTGTGCACTGTTAGCTATCCATGCATTGTTAGCTATCCGTGCATTGTTAGCTATCCATGCATTGTTAGCTATCTGTGCACTGTTAGCTATCCGTGCATTGTTAGCTATCTGTGCACTGTTAGCTATCTGTGCACTGTTAGCTATCTGTGCACTGTTAGCTATCCGTGCATTGTTAGCTATCTGTGCACTGTTAGCTATCCGTGCATTGTTAGCAACCTTTGGCATTGCTAGCTACCCTCACACTGTTAGCTACATGTATCCGTGCACTGTTAGCTACCCTTACACTGTTAGCTACCCTCACACTGTCAGCTACCCTCGTTCTGTTAGCTTCCCTCGGCATCAATCCAGTATGACTCTTCTTCTCTCTATCTTGTAAGTACTTCTCGTTCATTTCCTTTTCATAAAATCCAATGCATAACTTACAGTGCCAGTATGCCGACTCATAAATCCAATGCATAACTTACGGTGCCAGTACGCTGACTCATAAATCCAATGCAGAACTTACAGTGCCAGTACGCTGACTCATAAATCCAATGCAGAACTTACAGTGCCAGTACGCTGACTCATAAATCCAATGCAGAACTTACAGTGCCAGTACGCTGACTCATAAATCCAATGCAGAACTTACAGTGCCAGTATGCTGACTCATAAATCCAATGCAGAACTTACAGTGCCAGTACGCTGACTCATAAATCCAATGCATAACTTACAGTGCCAGTATGCCGACTCATAAATCCAATGCATAACTTACGGTGCCAGTACGCTGACTCATAAATCCAATGCAGAACTTACAGTGCCAGTACGCTGACTCATAAATCCAATGCATAACTTACAGTGCCAGTATGCTGACTCATAAATCCAATGCAGAACTTACAGTGCCAGTACGCTGACTCATAAATCCAATGCAGAACTTACAGTGCCAGTACGCAGACTCATAAATCCAATGCAGAACTTACAGTGCCAGTACGCAGACTCATAAATCCAATGCATAACTTACAGTGCCAGTACGCTGACTCATAAATCCAATGCATAACTTACAGTGCCAGTACGCTGACTCATAAATCCAATGCAGAACTTACAGTGCCAGTACGCTGACTCATAAATCCAATGGATAACTTACAGTGCCAGTACGCTGACTCATAAATCCAATGCAGAACTTACAGTGCCAGTACGCTGACTCATAAATCCAATGCAGAACTTACAGTGCCAGTACGCTGACTCATAAATCCAATGGATAACTTACAGTGCCAGTACGCAGACTCATAAATCCAATGCAGAACTTACAGTGCCAGTACGCCGACTCAGATATATGCTAATTCCATTCTTCAATTCTAATTTATGCAAATTTGAGGTAAATACGGAGTACAAATGTATAGGTATCTCTCAAGGTTCTGCATAACTACAATAAATTCTGTATTTTACATGTACAATGTATTTTAAAATTTCATATAAATTCTAGTATATAATATCAAATAGCAGGGCCCATTCTAGGTCAGAATAGTTTGGGAGAAGCGATAAAGCGTGCGATTGTGTCTTTAACCCATTCAACCCCAAGTAACTGACATGGACTGGTGCGTGATATTTTCAGACCAATAAATTAATAAGAAAATTACCTTTGGACCAGTTCATTTATTAAAATGGGTAATTTTATCTAAAAATAGTAATAATTATTACTGGCAAAAAAGTGCAGATCCTGATGAGACGGCTCGTCATGAGCCGGCTCATCTGGATCTACACTTTTCATAAGCCTATTTAGAGGCCTGTGGGGTTGAAAGGGTTAAATGATGTTATTTAATATATTTCAACAAAATTCATTCTAGGGGGCGAAATAGTCACCCTAGGGACCCTGACTTCACCCTCTGGGGGCCCACTTCTCCCTAAAAAAAATATTATTTTTTGGTTTTTACGATTTTCAAACATAATTTTATCTAGTAAGATACACTGGCCCATTATAAAGCACTCCTTCTATTCAAATGTTGTATTTAATGGTTGTACTGTGCATTTTAACCCTATTTTGGAGAAGTATATTAAAGAACACCATTTAAGGAAGTGATCACGCGCTTTCTCACTTCTCCCAAAAATTCTGACCTAGAATGAACCCTGATAGGGTTAAAATACAAAATGGCCATTAAATAGAACATATGAATAGAAGGAGTGGTTTATAATGGGCCAGTGTATCTTACTGGACAACATTTTGTATGAAAATTGAAAACAAAATATTTCTTATTAACGGGAAAGCCACTATCAATTACTGAACAAGACATTATAGGAGGCTTATTACTACACCCCTGCGAGGGGGTGATGAAATGTCAAACAAAATGTTTGGGATAAAAATGATACTACATGTACATGTAGCCTAATGTACTGTGGTACATGTACCTTTATTGAAGTTGATTCTTTCCGGAGTTCATTAAACACGTGTGCCAGTGCCTCTGGATTGACTCCGCTCTCACACAGTCTGACGACCGTCGCCAACGTCTCCATATCCAAGCCTGTGTTCAGGATCTTTGACATCTCCATCAAAACTACAAATGACACAATTATACACAATTCTTAACACTACATGTACATGTATGTTCATTGGCCAATTAAGAATTTAAATTTAATCTTATCACTGTTTTTTTTAATATGGATTTTTTTCCGAAATTTACAGATCTTAGACAGAAAATTTGGAAATATCTAAAACGTTATTACTATACAGTGTTTATAAATGTTATATTTCGGGTTTTACGCCTGCATCAGCACCATTTTGGGCTATATCGCCGGCAGGCAGTTAACCTAACAACACCTTTCCTGGACAGGCTCCAGCGGTTTACCAGTACTTGGGTGCACCAACCTCCGTAAGAAACTGCCAACTTTTTCATATAAATGAGACACGGCCTGAGCGGGGCTCGAACCCGTGACCATCAGTGATGATAGGTTACAGTGGTATACAAGTCAGCGACCGTAACCGCTCGACCACGGAGGCGGACGTATTACTATACATGGTCAACCATTATTAATAAATTCACTAATGTGATGTCAGAAAATTCAAATAATATTGGTAGAAGTTTAGCAAAATACATATATTAAAATCAGCAGAGTATATTAACATCTTGCTCTTGTAAATCCATGTTGTTGCCTACATGTATACATGTACTTGCTATAGACATTGTATGAATGTTTAATGCAATAAAGGTATTGTTGTTGTTGTTGTTTAATATCAACAGGCTCATACATGTAGGTATAAGGATGATCACAACGTTATTCATAGGACCTTCAGTCAAATCTTGTAAATTATTTTGTATTTAGTTTATACAAATTTATTTTAGCTCGATTGCGAAACAAATTCTTACAACTTATATTATAGAATCCATCGCCAGGAGGGAGAGAGAAGAGGCAATGTGGAATTTAAATGCCTTGCCTAAGGGCACAATCGGCTCCAGCGGGGCTCGAACTCCAGACCTTTCGCACCTGAAGCGAATGCGTATCCACTGCGTTATCACGACTTCTATTTTGTATTTCAAAAGCTGTCAAAGTTTTAAAACCAGAATTGAACCCTTGCCAAAGACAGAATTTAGTGACCTTTCTAAATGTCAAAAGTTGCTTCCAACTATCGCTGACTATTCCATCTTCCAACTATCGCTGACTATTCCATCTTCCAACTATCGCTGACTATTCCATCTTCCAACTATCGCTGACTATTCCATCTTCCAACTATCGCTGACTATTCCATCTTCCAACTATCGCTGACTATTCCATCTTCCAACTATCGCTGACTATTCCATCTTCCAACTATCGCTATCGCTGACTATTCCATCTTCCAACTATCGCTGACTATTCCATCTTCCAACTATCGCTGACTATTCCATCTTCCAACTATCGCTGACTATTCCATCTTCCAACTATCGCTGACTATTCCATCTTCCAACTATCGCTGACTATTCCATCTTCCAACTATCGCTGACTATTCCATCTTCCAACTATCGCTGACTATTCCATCTTCCAACTATCGCTGACTATTCCATCTTCCAACTATCGCTGACTATTCCATCTTCCAACTATCGCTGACTATTACATCTTCCAACTATCGCTGACTATTCCATCTTCCAACTATCGCTGACTATTCCATCTTCCAACTATCGCTGACTATTCCATCTTCCAACTATCGCGGACTATTCCATCTTCCAACTATCGCTGACTATTCCATCTTCCAACTATCGCTGACTATTCCATCTTCCAACTATCGCTGACTATTCCATCTTCCAACTATCGCTGACTATTCCATCTTCCAACTATCGCTGACTATTCCATCTTCCAACTATCGCTGACTATTCCATCTTCCAACTATCGCTGACTATTCCATCTTCAAACTATCGCTGACTATTCCATCTTCCAACTATCGCGGACTATTCCATCTTCCAACTATCGCTGACTATTCCATCTTCCAACTATCGCTGACTATTCCATCTTCCAACTATCGCTGACTATTCCATCTTCCAACTATCGCTGACTATTCCATCTTCCAACTATCGCTGACTATTCCATCTTCCAACTATCGCTGACTATTCCATCTTCCAATTATCGCTGACTATTCCATCTTCCAACTATCGCTGACTATTCCATCTTCCAACTATCGCTGACTATTCCATCTTCCAACTATCGCTGACTATTCCATCTTCCAACTATCGCTGACTATTCCATCTTCCAACTATCGCTGACTATTCCATCTTCCAACTATCGCGGACTATTCCATCTTCCAACTATCGCTGACTATTCCATCTTCCAACTATCGCTGACTATTCCATCTTCCAACTATCGCTGACTTCATGATTTGTTCTTGTTTAGTTGCAGCTCATTCTACATTGTAGGTCCAGGGCTCATGCATTCTACATTGTAGGTCCAGGGCCCGCGTTGGCAATAGCCAGAGTAGCCATTGGCTAAAATATGGTACAGATTTGGTTAAAAATAATTGGCTACAAAAAAAATAAGAGCCAGAGCCTAACCCTAGCCCTGTAGGTATTAATTTTTGGGAGAAGTGAGACAACGAGCAACTGCACCCTTAAATTGTGTTATTTAATCAATTTTAACAAAATAGACTGTGTCTCTTGATATGAAAATGTTAAAGGTTAACCGCTGGAGCCTGCCCAGGAAATGTGTTGTTAGGTAAAAGTTCTGCCCGTCGCTCAAATAGGCAACTGGTAGCGACGTTAAATAAAAATTTTAAAAACCCATTGGTCTACAGTTTTAATCATAATTTGTTTTTCTTAAATTTGTTTCCATTTAAGATAAGATACATTTTATTTTGAGTCGGCAAGATATCAACAGTGGCATCCGTGGTAGAGCGTTGGATTTGGAATTGATCGGTCCCGGTTCAATACTCGGTCAGGCCATGTATGTATGTCATTGAGCAAGTACCTCACACACAATGCTTAGTACTGGTTAACCACTTAGGTCGGCTAAGCCTGCCCAGGAAAACATGTCTAAGTCCCCGCAAGGGGTTTGACATTAATGGAACATACATACATACAACAGTATAACACAAGCTCATAGACGGGTAGGATTAATAGCCCAGTGGTTAACACATGGATCACAGGTTTGATCCCCCGCCTGACACTAATAATAATGAATACCAGACACTTCGGCCTTAGACACTTCGGCCCTAAGACACTTCGGCCCTATTACCCTAGACACTTCGGCCCATTTTATATATGTGTGTGGGTCGTACGCCCGTACCGCCGAATTAAACAATTTACAATTCACTGATTGCTAAGAGATTACGGCTGAGCGTTTCTTTGAATATAGTTAAACATTATAAAATTATATTGTTGTTGTTTACACTTTTTTGTGATACATGTATACTTTGAATAAATTTAAACATTATATATTAATGTTGCTTACAATTTGTGTTTATGATAATTTGTATAAACTAATTAAGTATGGTAAGTATGGTAAATGTCAATTATTATTTATTGCATAGTAGGATATTGTGTTTTTTTCATCAAAAATTAAATTGAATATAACATAAATAAGTTTTAAAGACTGATTCTCTATTATAATGATTCAGGAGTCATCAAAGCCTCATCGGCAAACACACATTTCTCTAGAAATAGTGCATGTGCATAATAGATTAAAGGTACCGTCCCGCTAATTGTTCGGTTTAATTAATAGTAGTGTCATAAGGCGGAGCCTGTAATCTATTAACACGTGTATCGTTTCTATTGTGCACGCGTAATGATTGAAGTTATTCAAATGTTTTAGAATGAAGGATAATTGCATTAATTAATTTGTCAATTTGTCATTAATATGTAACAAACAAAGTATGCCCTATATGTATATAAACTTTGTTGTAAATGTAGACAGCTATAACAATATCTAAAAATTACCGAAATTCTGTTTTGTGCTCTAGATAATTATATCTCTACTGGATTATTACTTACGGATTTATTTTGTTAAATTTAAACTTTTATTTCACATTGATCAGTTTTCCAAGCTTGTGGTGATTGTGTTGTACGTAGTGTTTCGTGTGTAGTATTGAACTGTGTTATGTCTTATCCGTGCATGGACTGTGAGAAGGCGGTGAGGCCTCGTCAGCATGCAGTGTCCTGCGACGCCTGTGGTCAATGGCAACACAGAACATGCGGCACAGGTTAGTATTTATTAAATATAATGATAATATAAGAATGTTACTGTTGCAAAAAAACATATTTTAATTCAGGAGAAAACGTAGATTTCAGAAAGCCACTTTCTGTGATTCCCTTGACTGGCTGTTTAAGACGGGGTTGACTGTATATATTCAAACAGTAGATTAGAACTTTACAAACTCGTTTTGATTAGTTTCGCACTCCTTAATCGATCACGTGTTTATTGGGCGCACGTGTGTATTGAACAACAACAACAACAACAAGAATAATTTATTGCATAAAACATAGTCACATGCTTATAGCAAATATACATGAGTAGACAGTCATGTATTTACAGAGAAGTGCTTAACAAATACAAATAATTTTAATTGTGTAGTGAAGTTATCTTCTTAGCAAATTTGCAAAGTAAATAAATTTGGACAGTTTTAATAATAATTCCTTGATTCGGCTGTTAAAAGGTTGGTCATTTTTTGTAATGTAGGCCAAGTATACTAATATCTTTTAAGCAACCTGTATTGAATGCAATATCCGAAAAAAATGAGACTGTTAATTATATGTTATATATCATTTATATATATAGTAGGTATTGTCAATAAGGTATATACTTTTCTGATATTGACATAATTTTCACGTGAATGATTTTATGTATATATATGTTGTACAATGATGAACTTTTTAGTTCAAATTGGAAAATAAAGTTTCTTCTTCTTCTTCTTTAAAATACTTGTGTGTTAAGTCAGGATATTTAGGGCATATATTAAGAGAAAATGAAATTCACTTTCTATCATATTCATATTGCATTGAGTACATAATCGTTGGTGCCTCGGTAAATTGTACATAAATTGTACATATATAAGTATGTAAGTTTTTTATTATAGTGACATGTGCATATATACAATGACAAAGAAGAAATAGTTAATACATACTACACATGCATGTTAATATTATATGGTATTAATGTCTATACCTCTAGAACCTCATCTCGCAGCGTCATTGCATTCTTCACGTACTTGCATAGGTTAATTAACTCATTGTTTGATGTGCTTGAAAAAAGGGTAATTAGCTTATGCATACTCGGACTTTGATAATAGTATTTTTTAATAAGTATTTGTCAGAGATTTGTGTATAATGGGCATATACGGATAAAATGGTATTCATCTTCCACCTCGGTATTATGGCACAACAAACCCTGTTACTTCGCAACCGCTGTTCGTCAACTAGATGATCTGGCATTTGTTTGCAAGCCCTGCCAGCTGAAGATTCCCTCAATCGACGACACTTGTGTCAACATGGAAGGTGACGACTCATCAGAGACAACGGTCAACAACGAGACATACGTCATTGAACCAGAAGACGACACACCCACAACACCATCACTGTCGTCGACTAGGGTGGCCGATTCATCCATGTCCAGTTTAGGCAACGTAACCAACTTTAACCTCGAGTTTAACTTTGATATTAGCCACCAGTCTGCAGATACGTCTATAAGGTATGCAGGGTTGGGTTTTTTACCGTAAAAAACCTATTTTTTACGTAACATTGTAAAAAACTGTTATTAACTGTAAAAAACTGTAAATAACGTAAAAAATCTAGATGTAATATGAATCAGACTGGGAGTGTGTGTGTGTAAAATCTTGTCATGCACTCGCCTCATTCAAACATTATGCACTATCATACAGCCAATCACACATACATGTACATCACACATTGTTTGTAATGAAAAACTACTGATTGATTGTTTATTTGTTTATTTACATAAATATGAATATAATGACATATATTATTAAGAGTGTATACATGTACTGGTCACAAAGAATATTAAAATGGATGATCATTGTCCTGTCAGTTCATTGGTGGATTTAGTTCAATAGTCCAATTCAACACAACGCCTCAGCATTCTGTAGCAGAATACCAGCTTGAAAGCCTTGGCATTGCCCAGTCGATTGCGCACTTTGGTGTGAATATGTCCAAAATTGGAAAATATCCTCTCAATTGAGGCCGATGATGCAGGGCAGGACAAGAGTTTTACAGCTAAAGCTATAAAGTCACTAGATACTCCATAGGATTTGAGAGCCTTCCACCAATTGATAGGGGCAAGCTTTGTTGCAAAGTCTGTGAAGAATGTAGCTTGTTGGCTTGTTGTCGACCACACTTCTTGCATTTGGCATACTTCTTGTTTCCAACATCGACTTGCAGGAAATGTTCCCACACTGATTTCTGTGGTCTCCCACCCTTGTGCATTATGAAGTAACACTCGACAGACACTTATAAAATGGCAATATTCAGAATAATTACCGAACACCTAATTTACACAAAGTCTGCAATATTCACAGCCACAAAAACAATTTTCACAAAGTTCATTAATCACATGGAATGGTCAGAGAGAAATCTAGAATATGAATCTGTTGTGTGTTTTACGTTTATTTATCGTCGCTACCGGTTGCCCATATGAGCGACGCCTCCTGACGAGATTAGTTATTTTAGATTTTGGAGGATAGTGCATGATACAGACAGAGACCCATTCCAGAATCTCCTCTGGTTCTTTTATGTGCACGGTGTAAAGCACCGACACGAGACCTCGGTTTAACGTCCCATCTGAAAGACTGTTAATTTTATTAGGGTCAGACGGGGGATCGAACCTGCGATCCCTGGATTACCAGTCCAGCGTGTTACCACTGGGCTACAGATCCGTCTGTGTTGAATGAATCTGTTCTACTCCCCACATACTTATATAGCCGGCTAAATGAAGCCACATTTTAATTACATCCCAAATGCAGCAGGGCCTTGTCACACCCTTGTGACTTCACTGGTTATCATGGTTATAGAGCTGTCTGCTGGTAGTTGTAATTGTGTATTTCACTTCACTTGACATTTAGTTATGATTGCTACATAAACATGTCGCATGAAGGTGAGGATCAGTTTAATGAGACTTTACTTTGTGGCTTCACCTAATACAATGACTGAAAGTTTGAATATATAAAATAATTTTGGAAGTAGTATCATATTTATTTCTAAATTTTAGTTTTTTACGAGACCGTCCGTAATATACTGTAAAAAAACCTGTTTTTTACATGACGTTAATTAACGTTAATTAACGGTGTAAATAACGTCTGTGTAAAAAACTTGCCAACCCTGAAGGTATGTGTAGAAAATTAAATTGTGTCTATAAATGTGTAGTTGCGTTTAAGCCTTAAAGCCCCAACATGCGTTTACTTAGATGTGCTGCACACCGAGATATTGTAAGGAGCGGATGATAGGATGATTATATATTGTGATTAGTGTATATTAATCCATATTTATTTTTGCCAAATGTTTGCCCGGCCGGGGTTGCTTTACATTGCGAGACGCAAGATCATCCGGTGGACGTCACCGTAATAACTGAAACGCAAGATCATCCGGTGAACGTCACCGTAATAACCGAGACGTAAGTAATAACACTGTTCATCGACCCGTATTTAAAAAATGAGAACGAAAACAAAATGTATTGAAAAATCACAAAACCTACTTAATATTTAAATGTATTAATTCACTACATATTGTATACGTATACGGGACATATAGATATATAAATGTGGAGTGCATAACTAAACAAAGGTCAATCAAAAATCTGCAGGTCCTGATCGACCGGGTTCAAACCTGATTTTGATTATATTCAAGTCGTGCATCCTACAAACATAGAGAGATCCAACCGTTGTGACATTTTTAATAGACTTAATATTAGTAAAATATAAGTTTTGTATTAACTATTGTACCTATGTTCCCTCCATATGTGTGTTGGTTTGGAAGCATCGCTATTATTGCATAGCTGTATAGGTGTCTAAATGTAGAATGATAAATGTATAATAAAAGTTTTTATATACGAGTACAATCAGTTGTTCTTACTCAATCACAATTACAACTGAAACTCGGTGACACAAAGACTATTGGTTAATTATGTATAAATGGGCCGAAGTGTCTTAGGAAATAAGGGCCGAAGTGTCTTAGGGCCGAAATGTCTAAGGCCGAAATGTCTTAGGGCCGTAGTGTCTATGGGCCGAATTGTCTTAGGGCCGAAGTGTCTGGTTACCATAATAATGAACAGTCTTTCAGATAGTACTTTACACCAAGGTCTCATTACGGTAAATTATACAGTGCACGTAAAAGAACCAGGTGATACTCTGGAATCGGCCTCTGTTCTGTATCATTGCAATATCCTGCAAAATCTAAAGAATTTTTTAGGAATAATCTCTTCAGGGTGAAGAGCAAGGCACCGCACCTAACACACATTGCTTAGTACTGATTAACCATTTAGGTCGGCTAAGCCCGCAGTTTGTAGCAGATTTCTAACATTAGAAGTGCAGATATGTCTTGAAATACCTGAAGTCATAAATATCCTACTGAATAATCAGTACGAACGCTAAGCAGTAGTACTGATTTGGGAAGGGGTCGAGATGTCCTAAGGGTCGAATTGTCTAAGGATATGTGATGTTGTGGTCGAAATGTCCAGGGGCCGAATTGTCCGACAGCCCAATAACGTGGACCCCACTAATGGCATTACAATGGTTAAGTTGAGAATTAATTTTTTGAAATGATTAAAACAACCATATACAATGATAGATACCATCCATGGTTTCTTTTGCCGAAGAAGATCGTTTCTGTTTTCCAGATTCTGTCGCCATTTTTGTTGATGATAAACGCAATGCACACAACAAACAGTTGGATATGTAAATACATATATCTAAAATGTATGAATGTTTTACAATAGTTCACAATCTGTACATGCAAATTGCAACGTTCATTGAATTAAATTCTTGTTTCTTACAAAATTTACCGATAAGAACATATCACACACTTTCAATTTGAAAACAATATTGTGCATTGTGAAAAACGTGAACCGGAATTGTCTCCAATTGGTCAAAACCGAGGGCGGGTAGTCCAAAATTATTAAATAGTGAACATGTCAAGACACATCAGGCACTGACAGCACTCGAGTTCCTTGTGTACAATTGTTTAGCATATAATATGTAAACAAACAGAAAACATCTATTTCTTGTGAGTATTTCTCGTGAAAAACTGTGTGTGATTTGACATAAACAGTGATAAATGGAACATGATCATCAACATGTCTAATATTAATAATAATATTAATAACTGAATAATACATTTATTTATTTATATTAGTTATTACTGCCCAGCAATTATTGTTTGACTATTATTGGGAGGTTAGTCTGTGGTGGAGAGTAAACCTGGGTAGGAATCAGTACTCGACTCTCCAACCTCCATAAGCGACTGACAACTTTCTCACATATTGATCAACATATCACATGATTTATTTTTCTCTTATCTTGACCTTAATCCTTTTCACCCCTATTGGGGTACAGAGCCTTCACTACAGCTCTCCATCGGACCCGGTCGGTTGACCCTAGCTTGGCTCAGTAATGTTTAAATCTAATTTCTTTGTTTACCTATCATTCATTTTTCTATCGCTTCTCTCCAATGCAACCCAGGTTTGATCCTCGGGAGGGAAGTATGGCATCTGTGGTCCAGTGGTAGAGTGTCAGATTTGGAATGGCAGTCCCGGGTCGATATTCGTGTCAGGCCACGTATGTTAGTTACTATGTAGTGTCATTTGAGCACGGCACCTCACACATATTCAGACATTGCTTAGTACTGGTTAACCGCTTAGGTCAGCTAAACCTGCCCAGGAAACTATGTCTTGGTCCCAGCAAGGGTTTTGACATTAATAGGACATACATGGTACAATGGTCGTCAGATAGGACAGGTGTATTTTCTCTGGGTACTCCGGTTTACTCCCACACGAATGACCACATTTACACTTCATCCGCGCCAACGAGAGTGATTAATATAAGTTGTTTTTAATTCATTTTTCAACTGATTTATCTGCTTATAACATTATCAACCATTAGGTCTAATCCGATGACTGTTGTTACAACTTATATTAGTCACTCTCGAATCCACATTCCTGATGGAATCCATCGCCACAAGGCTGAGAGAACTGGCGATGAGGAATTTAAATGCCTTGCCTAAGGGCACAATCGTAATGGCTACAGCTGGGTGCAAACTCTGGGCCTTTCGCATCTGGACCTGTCGCCAGATCGAAACGTGGGTTTCTACGGGTACACTAATTTAATAAAAAGTATAGGCTTTATTTATTTTACAACAATTGCTAAACAATAAAATTAACAATATTAATAAAAGTATATAGAACACAGATTTGGCTAAAGAAAACACAGCAGAATTGGCTAAAGAAAACACAGCAGAATTGGCTAAAGAAAACACAGAATTGGCTAAAGAAAACACCGATTTGACTAAAGAAAACACAGATTTGGCTTAAAAAACACAGATTTTGCTAAAAGAGACCCCACAGATTTGGCTAAAGAAAACACAGATTTGGCTAAAAAACCCAACAGATTTGGCTATAAAACACACAATTGACTACAGAAAACACAGATTTGGCTTAAAAAACACACAATTGACTAAAGAAAACACATATTTGGCTAAAGAAAACACAGATTTGGCTTAAAAAACACAGAATTGACTTTAAAAAAACAACACATATTTAGCTAAATAAAACACAGAATTGACTAAAGAAAACACAGATTTGGCTAAAGAAAGTGCAGATTTGGCTTAAAAAACACAGATTTGGCTAAAAAAAACACAGATTTGGCTAAAAAAACACAGATTTGGCTAAAAAACAACAACACAGATTTGGCTAAAAAACAACAACACAGATTTGGCTAAAAAAACACAGAATTGACTAAAGAAAAACAGATTTGGCTAAAGAAAACACAGATTTGGCTAAAGAAAATCATTAATGGCTCATGAATGTGATTTCATAAAATAATATAAAATTAATGTAGATGCGTTTTGGAACGAAATTAGCAAACCATTTTACAGTTAGTAGTACTGGTAATGCATATTAAAGCGATATTACATTGCAAAAAGCAAATAAAATGCATTTTTCACGTATAAATGCATTTCTACTACAAATTCTTCCTAATACTTTCGAACACTAACATTGAATCAATAAACAGTGTTTTTGTGGTCAAAATTAAAAGTACAATTTCATATAACGATAAATATGTACCATAAATCGTGTTATTCGTGACACACGCGTTGTATTACGCATGGATATTGACCCTATTTACATTATTTTAGCGTATACGACGTTTGTTTATTAGTTGAAATACTCCGTTTTTGAGGAAAATATTTGTAAAAAAATTATACCATATAATAGGAAATTACATTCTGCAGAAATTTGCGTTTTCATTGATGTAGTGTCGCTTTAACCTTACAGAAGAACAAGTTCAGCTGAATAGAGACTTATACAGTGTAGATGAGCGATGTATGTGCCAGCCAGTGGTCTAGCATAGATGTGATTGATGATGGACACTGGGGATGGTGTTCCCATATTTAACCCAGGATCTCCTGTTGGAACGCCGCTAGGTGAAGATACCCCGGCCTCAGTGAGACACAGGAATCATGTAGTAGAACATATGTGCAGGTTTGTTACACGACAGGATAATCCAACTACTTGTGAGGTTAGCATATATCTCTGGAATTGGTCTCTGTCTGTATCGTTTCACTATCATCCAAAAATGTCCGCCTCCATGGTCGAGTGGTTAATGTCGCTGACTTGTATACCACTGTAACCTATCATCACTGATGGTCACGGGTTCGAGCCCCGCTCAGACCGTGTCTCATTTATATGAAAAAGTTGGCAGTTTCTTACGGAGGTTGGTGCACCCAAGTACTGGTTAACCGCTGGAGCCTGCTCAGGAAAGGTGTTGTTAGGTAAACTGCATGCCGGCGAAATAGCCCAATATGGTGCTGATGCAGGCGTAAAACCCGAAATTTTATATAACATAATATATAACATTAACCATGATTAAATGTCAAATTTGATTACGTTCCTTAGCACCTCCTGCAATTATCTGATTACCTGATGGAGTGTCAATTAACGCCTGCGCGATGCGACATCATGGATTATTCACACCTCCTATGATTATTTTCGTATGAACATGTACATGACCTTGTATTGTTTTAATGAGAAAATATATCCTCACCAATATCATATAATTCTGCTACAGGGATCATTCTAGAGGGCGATGTGGGCGAAATTGTCTCCCTAGGGACCCTGACTTCGCCCTCTGGTAAAAAATATTTGGCAGAAGTATATTAACCCATTCAACACCAAGTAACTGACATGCTCCATGATATTTTTAGACCAATAAATTAATAAGAAAATTTACATTTGGACCAGTTCATTTATCAAAATGGGTAATTTTGGCTAAAAATAGTAATATTACTGGCAAAAAGTGCAGATCCTGATGAGACGGTGTGGCACAAGCCGGCTCATCTGGATCTACATTTTTGCAAGCCTATTTAGAGGTCTCTGGTGTTGAAAGGGTTAAAGAACACCATTTAAGGAAGCGATCACGCAGTGGATGCGTGTTCAATTCAGGTGCGAAAGGTCCGGAGTTCGAGCCCCGCTGGAGCCATTACGATTGTGCCCTTAAGCAAAGCATTTAAATTCCACGTTGCCTAATCTCTCTCCCTCGTGGCGATGGATTCCATCAGGAATGAGGTCTCGAGAGTGATTAATATAAGTTATAAGAACTTGTTTCGCAATCGAGCTAAAATAAATTTGTATATACTAACATATGTATATGAACCGGCAAACTATCAGTCAATGTGGATATAGTAACGATTGTAATACAGGGATCATTCTGGGGCCCCACTTCTCCCTAAAAAAAAAAAATATTTTTTGGTTTTTACGATTTTGTCTAGTAAGATACACTGGCCCATTATAAAGCACTCCTTCTATTTAATGGTTGTACTGTGAATTTTAACCCTATTTGCAGAAGTATATTAAAGATCACGCGCTTTCTCACTTCTCCCAAACATTCTGACCTAGAATGAACCCTCGTAATATATTGTCCGCCATTGTTTTAGGTTACAAGATAGAAGCTTCGGAATACTCTGAAATTAATTTATTATTTACAATAATTGGATTCTCTATACATGTATATATGAACCATACATTATAAGCGAAAACAGAAAAACAATGTTGATTTAATGAACACATATTTAGGGGCATAACATTATGACTAATACAATGTATACTTTTGGCGGTATTGCCCCTAATAATTTGGGGGCGACGATAAATAAAAGATTTTATAATTGTCTTTCAGTCCGATAGCTCCAAATGGTAGTCCGTTTCCTCAGCTCAGTCCTCTGGGTTACCTACCAAGTCCGAGCCCAGCCAGCAATCGGTATGCTGGCATGTCGAGCAATGCCAGGAACAACATCTACCTGAAGACGTTGATGAACAGTCCTTATCACAAGACCTACTCACCACTATCCACTACACCAGGGTAAGTGATACACACACACTGGTGAACAGTCCATATCACAAGACCTACTCACCACTATCCACTACACCAGGGTAAGTGATACATACACACTGGTGAACAGTCCATATCACAAGACCTACTCACCACTATCCACTACACCAGGGTAAGTGATACACACACACTGGTGAACAGTCCATATCACAAGACCTACTCACCACTATCCACTACACCTTGATTCTATTGCCATGTAACATTTGTCAGTTTGAACCCTGCTTTACTTGAACCCTTGATTCTATTGCCATGTAACATTTGTCAGTTTGAACCCTGCTTTACTTGATTCTATTGCCATGTAACATTTGTCAGTTTGAACCCGGCTTTACTTGCCCTTGATTCTATTGCCATGTAACATTTGTCAGTTTGAACCCGGCTTTACTTGAACCCTTGATTCTATTGCCATGTAACATTTGTCAGTTTGAACCCGGCTTTACTTGCCCTTGATTCTATTGCCATGTAACATTTGTCAGTTTGAACCCGGCTTTACTTGAACCCTTGATTCTATTGCCATGTAACATTTGTCAGTTTGAACCCGGCTTTACTTGAACCCTTGATTCTATTGCCATGTAACATTTGTCAGTTTGAACCCGGCTTTACTTGAACCCTTGATTCTATTGCCATGTAACATTTGTCAGTTTGAACCCGGCTTTACTTGAACCCTTGATTCTATTGCCATGTAACATTTGTCAGTTTCAGCCCGGCTTACCAGACCCAGATACCGACTCGAACAAAGTCACAGAAGCATGAGAGCCCATACTCAGGTGTCACATCTACACCCCAAGGCACGAAACCACCCAGCGGAGCCAGCAGATTTGTTACACCCAAGAATGTGGCGATCAATCCGTTTGAAAACGATGTGGACGAACTTCTCCATCCCGTATACATGAGCCCAGGATTTTTCACGGTGGCTTCCACACCTGCCTCGGAGGAGAAGGTAGTCTAAGATCTCATCTACTGTCTGAGCACAAATACTTGCTGATGTAAGAGCTCCCAAATGATCAGATATATTCAACTGATATGCCCATCGTATCTATATATATAACCACTCGACCACGGAGGCGGACCGACCCGACCGACCCATCATATCTATCTACAATCATTTTGATACCACATTTGATTAATTTATAATCAGGATTCATTCTAGGTCAGAATTTTTGGGAGAAGTGAGAAAGCGTGTGATGGTGTTCTTTTATATACTTCTGCAAAATAAGGTTAAAATGCATAGTACAACCATTAAATACAACATTTGAATAGGAGTGCTTTATAATGGGCCAGTGTATCTTACTAGGCAAAATTTTGTTTCAAAATCGTTAAAAACCAAAAAATATTTTATTTTTTAGGGAGAAGTGGGGCCCCCAGAGGGCGAAGTCAGAGTCCCTAGGGCGACTATTTCGCCCACATCGCCCTCTAGAATGATCCCTGATAATATGTATTAATTTGAATCTTTAGCAAGTATTATGAAGTACTTATGTAAAATTGTATAACAACAAATCTTAAGACATGTACTTCATAATAAATGTAATGAAGCATTATGTTTATGTAATGTTGATCCTAAACCAGTGTACATCAACCCAACATTTGTTGTAATACATTAGTTGTTTCATCTAATGAGCTTTAGTTTGTAGAATTGTGAAACTAAAAGAGTCAAAATGAATTTAATGTGAATGAATTCCTTTTGAAAGGAAGTATATGTCATATATACAATTGTTCTGGACAACTTCCAGTTTAACCCTTTCAACCCCACAGGCCTCTAAATAGGCTTATGAAAAGTGTAGATCCAGATGAGCCGGCTCGTAACGAGCCGTCTCATCAGGATCTGCACTTTTTTGCCAGTAATAATTATTACTATTTTTAGATAAAATTACCCATTTTGATAAATGAACTGGTCCAAATGTAATTTTCTTATTAATTGATTGGTCTAAAAATAGCATGCACCAGTCCATGTCAGTTACTTGGGGTTGAATGGGTTAAATACATGTTTGTAAAAAATTTAGTATTGTCGAAAATTTAGTAATGAATTTCTTACATGAATTATTAAAGCAGCATTACATCGTAATAAAGGATGTTTTGGGTACAATATAAATACTAATGTGTGTGTGTTTACAAAAAATGAAATAGTCGCTCAGAAACGATTAAATTCCAATAAATTTAAACCGTCATATACGCGAATTTGTTTATCAACACACGAAATGTAAACATGCACAGTGCGCATGCGTGAAACAACATAGGATGTAGAAAACAACGTATATATTTTGAACATGAAAGACTATCTATCTATCTTCCTCTAATGTCGAACCCCTCGCAGGGATGTAGAAATGTCCCTAAAAGACTTAGCTAACAGAGGTATGAATCACCAAGTAATTTAATTAAAAAAGACAACTTGGGACAAATGGGGACGATGCATTCTGAATGCAAACAAGTGCGGACGATACGTTCCGGTTGTAAACAAAATGCGTGACTGATCGACTCGGAAAGTCCTACTTTTGGTTTCGAGTTTGTTTTATTGCCAAAAAAAACACTGTTTACCAAATGAACATAAGCATACAAAGTATAATGTTAGAATGTGTAGCAGCATTGCTACCCATACGTAAAAATTGAGTAAGTATTGACAACAAATATCACTCAAACACAGGATCATATATCTCACGAGATCATATATCTCACAAGATCATATATCTCACAAGATCATATATCTCACAAGATCATATATCTCACAAGATCATATATCTCACGAGATCATATAACTCACGAGATCATATATCTCACGAGATCATATATCTCACGAGATCATATATCTCACGAGATCATATATCTCACGAGATCATATATCTCACGAGATCATATATCTCACGAGATCATATATCTCACGAGATCATATATCTCACGAGATCATATATCTCACGAGATCATATATCTCACGAGATCATATATCTCACGAGATCATATATCTCACGAGATCATATATCTCACGAGATCATATATCTCACGAGATCATATATCTCACGAGATCATATATCTCACGAGATCATATATCTCACGAGATCATATATCTCACGAGATCATATATCTCACATTTTGAAAAATACATCGTAGAATTTGAAATCTAAAACGTGCATTAAAATGCGTCGGAGTGCACCATCGATGTTCTAGGATTCAATCTTCTGGGGGAGCATGCCAGATCCCTCCAGCACCACTATCTTTGATGTTAACTTTATTAGTCGCGCCTATAATTGCAAAAAGGCTAGCTGCAAGTCATGTTGGAAAACTGCTTTTGTAAGAAATGTACTTGAATATGATAAGAACCTTTCTAGAAATACTGAATAACGTTTGAAATCATTATAGATATCATCTTCAATAACATCTACAATATCATCTTCTATATCATCTTTAATATCATCTTCAATAAGATCTTCCATCTCATCTACAATAACATCTTCCATATCACCTTCCATATCACCTTCCATATCATCTTCTCTACATGTTTTTTCAGCAGAAGTTTTTCAGTTGGTCAATAGAGCATATAGCCGAGCTAAACCCTGCTGAAATAGATGAGATGCCAGCACATCACTCTTCTATGTAAGTTACAATGCCAGCACATCACTCTTCTATGTAAGTTACAATGCCAGCACATCAAATGCACTTTGTTTTGTAAGTTACAATGCACCCAATACAACGAATTGTTGATTACTGTGAAAAGTTTGTATAGTTATACCACACTACTGCCAACCCTACAGTTATACCACGCTACAACCAATCATACAGTTATACCACGCTACAACCAATCATACAGTTATACCACGCTACAACCAATCATACAGTTATACCACGCTACAACCAATCATACAGTTATACCACGCTACAACCAATCATACAGTTATACCACGCTACAACCAATCATACAGTTATACCACGCTACAACCAATCATACAGTTATACCACGCTACAACCAATCATACAGTTATACCACGCTACAACCAATCATACAGTTATACCACGCTACAACCAATCATACAGTTATACCACGCTACAACCAATCATACAGTTATACCACGCTACAACCAATCATACAGTTATACCACGCTACAACCAATCATACAGTTATACCACGCTACAACCAATCATACAGTTATAACTATGGTATATTTCACAGAATTGAAAGCATTATTATCACAAGGCCACGAGTATAGCTTTATGTGTTCATGCGTGAAATATAATTTCATTATTCACTTAAACAAGCAAATTTTCTTTTTCATTTAGGATGAAATGTGTTTTTCGGATAGAAAACGATGCAACCGCATGCTAATTGGACAAGAACTCGTGTTCAGACTACAATAAACGATGCAACCGCATGCTAATTGGACAAGAACTCGTGTTCAGACTACAATAAACGATGCAACCGCATGCTAATTGGACAAGAACTCGTGTTCAGACTACAATAAACGATGCAACCGCATGCTAATTGGACAAGAACTCGTGTTCAGACTACAATAAACGATGCAACCGCATGCTAATTGGACAAGAACTCGTGTTCAGACGACAATAAATGATGTCATAATAGAGTCATGAATGATGTCACTGACAGCTTCTGAGTCAGAAAAGCTTTGTGTTGACATCAGTTCAACATACAGTGGCTACGTACCACATGAGTAAACCAGTGAGAAATGTGTTATTTCACTGCTTTCAACCAGTCGAATAACAGATTTTATTTCACTGATGAATTTCTATATTTAATTGGAAAGCATCAAATATATATGTTCATTACTCCACTGAAGCAATCAGTGGCTGTGAGTAGGGAGACAATTTCTAGTTATGGCTGTATTGAGTAGGAATGTCCTTGTTTTTATTTCCAGACCAGACAAAGAGACCGAGGAGAGAGCCCAGCGTGCCATAGAACAGTTCTTTGCAACCAACCTGATTGCTCCATCGCCATGGAGTGACCCGAAAAAGAGCAAGAAGAAAAATATTTTACCTGCCACTCCTGCCTCCCAAGGTTTGCATCGTTTACTTGTTTACTGTCCCTCCCAAGGTTTGCATCGTTTACTCTGTCCCTCCCAAGGTTTGCATCGTTTACTCTGTCCCTCCCAAGATTTGCATCGTTTACTCTGTCCCTCCCAAGGTTTGCATCGTTTACTCTGTCCCTCCCAAGGTTTGCATCGTTTACTTGTTTACTGTCCCTCCCAAGGTTTGCATCGTTTACTCTGTCCAACCCAAGGTTTGCATCGTTTACTCTGTCCCTCCCAAGGTTTGCATCGTTACTCCAAGGTTGCATCGTTTACTCTGTCCCTCCCAAGGTTTGCATCGTTTACTCTGTCCCTCCCAAGGTTTGCATCGTTTACTCTGTCCCCCAAGGTTTGCATCGTTTACTCTGTCCCTCCCAAGGTTTGCATCGTTTACTCTGTCCCTCCCAAGGTTTGCATCGTTTACTCTGTCCCTCCCAACACACCTGTCCCTCCCAAGGTTTGCATCGTTTACTCTGTCCCTCCCAAGGTTTGCATCGTTTACTCTGTCCCTCCCAAGGTTTGCATCGTTTACTCTGTCCTTCCCAAGGTTTGCATCGTTTACTCTGTCCCTCCCAAGGTTTGCATCGTTTACTCTGTCCCTCCCAAGGTTTGCATCGTTTACTCTGTCCCTCCCAAGGTTTGCATCGTTTACTCTGTCCCTCCCAAGGTTTGCATCGTTTACTCTGTCCCTCCCAAGGTTTGCATCGTTTACTCTGTCCTTCCCAAGGTTTGCATCGTTTACTCTATTCTGCATTTTTAGGACAAATTTCGGTCCGCATTCCCCTCACTAAAAGTATATAAAGTTTACCGATTTCAACCGAAAATTCCACTCGAGCCGGTTGTAAAAACAACCATTCAATTACAGATTTTGGGGCAGAAATTGTGCTTTTGGTTAACATTTTAAACATTGTCATTACTATTAGGTGTGTGAGAAACTTTACGATTGAGTTTGCTAATTATGTATTCGTCCATAGTCGAGGTCAATTGACTAAATACAAGGTTATATGTGCTGCGATTACTCAACTGACACTTAACCCTGTTATTTGTGCATTGATATTATACTGTTTGTACATATATATTAATATGATTTGTAAATATGTTATGCTCTTCAGCAATGGAGGAAATAAAAGTATCTATCTATCTATCTAGCTAATACTTCCTTTAAATGTCGGGTGTTTTTAACTGTGTGTGTTTTATGTTTATTTATCGTCGCTACCGGTTACCCATATGAGCGACGCCTCCTGAAGATATTAGTCATTTTAGATTTTGGAGGATAGTGCAATGATACAGATAGAGACCCATTCCAGATTCTCATCTTGTTCTTTTACGTGCACGGTGTAAAGCACCGACACGAGACCTCGGTTTAATGTCTCATCTGAAAGACTGTTAATTTTATTAGGGTCAGATGAGGGATCGAACCTGCGATCCCTGGATTATCAGTCCAGCGTGTTACCACTGGACTACAGATCCGTCTTTTTTTTTTAAATTTTAATTTTTTTAGCTGACCACACAGATATTGGAGTATAGCTGTTTTAATGTGGGAAAAACCCGATGAAAACGAACCTGTTGGTTTTTACAAAACCATAAAACTTTTACTAAACTTTATTTATTTTACAACGATTGCGAAGCAAGTTTTAACAACTTATATTAATCACTCTCGTTGGCGCGGATGAAAGCGTAAATGTGGGAGGAAACCGGAGTACCCGGAGAAAACCCACCTGTCTGATATGACAACCACTGTACCATCTCACATACTTCCCGGTCCGAGGATCGAACCCGGGTTGCATTGTTGAGAAGCGAGTGCGCTAACCACTGCGCTAATCGGACAGCCCATAACCAATAAGAATGAAACATGGACTGTATACAGAATACACTATGATCTATCCCAGATGCAGGCAATCAAACACATTTATTTGCATTGTTGTGAAGGTCGCGATGTTGATGGTGTTCTTGCAGGTATGAGTAGCAAGCATGCGGACGACACAGAGTTACAGGGATCTATACAGAAGATATTGCCGCACACACATGGTGCTGTTGATGGTAAGTGGAACATCTTTATGTGAGGCTGTGTCCCATTGCAAGATATTGCAAGCAGATCAACTAAGCGGATAACCAGGGCTTTAAGGGGTAACGGGAGTATATAAGCCACCAGATGGCGCTGGGGCAAGCTTTTCTCTAATTTTATGCATGTGTCATATCAGGGACCAATTTTTCAAATTCATGAAAGAAAAACAACACTTTTTATGCCCCCCCCCCCCCACCGCAGGCAGGCATATAGTTTTCGCACTGATCTTGTCTTGTGTCTGTCCGTCCGAGCACATGTTAGGGTACCTAGGAGATAACCAAAGAAAGTACCGAGATAACCAAAGAAAGTACCAGTAACCAACGAATGTACTGGTAACCAATAAAAGTAACAATAACCAAAGAAAGTAATGGTTACCAACGAAAGTACCGGTAACCAACGAATGTACCAGTAACCAACGAATGTACCGGTAACCAACAAATGTACCGGTAACCAACGAATGTACCGGTAACCAACGAAAGTACCGGTAACCAACGAATGTACCGGTAACCAACGAATGTACCGGTAACCAACAAATGTACCGGTAACCAACGAATGTACCGATAACCAACAAATGTACCGGTAACCAACGAATGTACCGGTAACCAACAAATGTACCGGTAACCAACGAATGTACCGGTAACCAACGAAAGTACCGGTAACCAACGAATGTACCAGTAACCAACTAATGTACCGGTAACCAACAAATGTACCGGTAACCAACGAATGTACCGGTAACCAACAAATGTACCGGTAACCAACAAATGTACCGGTAACCAACGAATGTACCGGTAACCAACAAATGTACCGGTAACCAACGAATGTACCGGTAACCAACAAATGTACCGGTAACCAACAAATGTACCGGTAACCAACAAATGTACCGGTAACCAACGAATGTACCGGTAACCAACAAATGTACCGGTAACCAACGAATGTACCGGTAACCAACAAATGTACCGGTAACCAAAGAATGTACCAATAATCAAAGAAAGTAATGGTTACCAACGAAAGTACCGGTAACCAACGAAAAGTCATAATTGGCAGGTTATGGGTTAAGACTAGGGATGGCAACGAATAGTGACTTTGCTATTTGAATATTCGGTCAGGAAGATATTCGAATATTCGTATATTCGATGAATTCTATCAAACACTCAAAATAACTCGAACTCTTATAAAAATTGCCAAATTAACCTACTTTCTGTTTTACTCATAAACATCATCTTCCTGTAATGCCATGCACATATGACAGCGACTCATTCAGTTATTGTTATTTGTTATCGGCCGCTGTACATTCATGGGCGTTTTCACATATGAAGCCATTGTCACTTGAACTGCTTTCCGTTGAAGGGTGTTTCTTTTTCAAATGGTTACCGGTATTCAGATTGATGTTGTACCTGAATATGCTAAATCCCATTTGCATAAATTACACCTAGCATATCATACTTTAAATAGTACATTTTGGTAATATTGAGCACTTATTTAAAATTTTAAGATACATGGGGGTGGATGTCGTTGTAAAATGTCTAATATTTCGAAGGAATTTTCTCGTCTAAACAGTTTTGACATCATAATTAAACACTACCTACCTTAGCACCTACTGTAATTACCCGATTACATGACACAGTGTCAATTAACACCTGCCATGGATGCGACCACTACATGGTTTATTCACACATCCTGGGGCGATTTCTCTTGTATTGGATCGTTTTATGATGGTTTTAAAAGAAAACAACGTATCTGATTTTATGACAGTTATTTCATTTTTACAAAAATAATATTTTTTCCGAATATTCAAATACTGGAATTGTATTCGGACGTCTGAGCGAATATTCGAATATAAGGGCAAAACTATTAAATAAGGGCTGTGGCATACATAATCTTGTCATTATGATCCAAATTTCACCATTTTTACGTTTGACCCATATATGAAGAATTTGCAATCAAAACATTCCATTCCATCACCCTGCTGGTAAGAAATTTGTGTGTGTAGGTCAAAGACTAAGATTTCGGGGTCACGGTATGTTTTAATTCATTAATGAAATTTAGTAAGACATGTTTATGGAATATGGGGTTGTGTTTTACAGCTTCCTGTCAGACCATGCTCTCTCTGCCGTTGAACTTTGACCTTCAGAAGGTGCTGGGTGCCTACATGTCACATGATGGTAATGGTGATGAGGGGAACCAACAGGATATGATGAGCACATCCTCTCTGCGCAGGAAGTTGTTTTTTCATGGTGATACTAGCAGCCTGGCTCCTAGTCCAGTAAAGTAAGTATCAATTTCCATTGTGCGAGATAGAGGTAGACTTGTGCGAGATAGAGGTAGACTTGTGCGAGATAGAGGTAGACGTGTGCGAGATAGAGGTAGACTTGTGCCAGATAGAGGTAGACTTGTGCCAGATAGAGGTAGACTTGTGCCAGATAGAGATAGACTTGTGCGAGATAGAGATAGACTTGTGCGAGATAGAGGTAGACTTGTGCGAGATAGAGGTAGACTTGTGCGAGATAGAGGTAGACTTGTGCGAGATAGAGGTAGACTTGTGCGAGATAGAGGTAGACTTGTGCCAGATAGAGGTAGACTTGTGCCAGATAGAGGTAGACTTGTGCCAGATAGAGGTAGACTTGTGCCAGATAGAGGTAGACTTGTGCCAGAACTTTACTTGTGACATGTGCCACTTTCGGTGGGCGAGCAAAGTTTAATTTAAAAATACATGACTGTCTCAGTTAAATTAGTAGCATCTGTAACTATGAGCAACATGTCATCTCCAGCCTTTGGAGCCATAAATTAATCATGACAGCTTTTCGCACCTCCGGGCCTGCATGGCCATTCTTTTGTATTTGAAAGTTTTTTTATTGACAATTAAACATCTAGCAATATGATTAAACTGAAATTATTTAAAATTTTATTTGATAACAATTACATCGTGTACATCGGGGCGGATGGCTGGTTTTGGAATGACTGTATTACTGTTTACTCCAGTTTGACTTGTGTTGTGATATAAATATTTCTCTTCTGACAGGGGAGTTAACCAGGATGAGCTCGGTGAAGCTTGTTCTCCGATGTTTACTAAACAAGTCCAGCCTAACTGGGAGCGCACCACCCCACTGAGGAACACCCCCACTGTATGTACTATATAACAACTTTATGTACTATCTAACAACTTTATGTACTATCTAACAACTTTATGTACTATCTAACAACTTTATGTACTATCTAACAACTTTATGTACTATCTAACAACTTTATGTACTATCTAACAACTTTCTCTAACAAAAATAATTGTCAAATATTTAGATTTTCGAAAACTATAGAACAGTAAGCCTTGATTTCTGATATAAAATCCAATTTAAATTATTTTCTTTTTCAATTAATGTTGTAGTATAACCATGTGGAAGTCGTGATTGCGCAGTGGTAGTGCAGTCGCTTCAGGGCTGGAGTTCGAGCCCCACTGTGCTCTTAGGCAAGGCATTTAAATTCCACTTTGCCTCTTCTCTCACCCTCGTGGCGATGGATTCAATCCGGAAGGTCGCGAGAGGGATTAATATAAGTTGTAAGAACTTGTTTCGTAATCTAGCTAAAATAAATTTGTAGAAACTAGTAAATCCATGTCCCTGTACAAATTCCTCTACATGATTATGTAACCTGTCTACAGTAGAGATGATCTGTGGTCAATGCAGTTAATGGAATCACTTGTCGTATGTGTGTACATTGTTTAGGCCCACCACCCTCTCCACCAATCGCTTGTCCTATGTGTGTGTGTACATTGCTTAAGTCCACCCTCTCCACCAATCACTTGTCGTATGTGTGTGTAAATTGCTTAGCTCCACCACCCTCTCCACCAATCACTTGTCGTATGTGTGTGTACATTGCTTAGCTCCACCACCCTCTCCACCAATCACTTGTCCTATATGTGTGTGTAAATTGCTTAGCTCCACCACCCTCTCCACCAATCACTTGTCGTATGTGTGTGTGTGTACATTGTTTAGGTCCACCACTCTCTCCACCAATCACTTGTCGTATGTGTGTGTACATTGCTTAGCTCCACCAATCACTTGTCCTATATGTGTGTGTAAATTGCTTAGCTCCACCACCCTCTCCACCAATCACTTGTCGTATGTGTGTGTGTGTACATTGTTTAGGTCCACCACTCTCTCCACCAATCACTTGTCGTATGTGTGTGTACATTGTTTAGGTCCACCACCCTATCCACCAATCACTTGTCCTATGTGTGTGTACATTGTTTAGGTCCACCACCCTCTCCACCAATCACTTGTCGTATGTGTGTGTGTACATTGTTTAGGTCCACCACCCTCTCCACCAATCACTTGTCGTGTGTGTGTGTACATTGTTTAGGTCCACCACCCTCTCCACCAATCACTTGTCCTATGTGTGTGTACATTGCTTAGGTCCACCACCCTCTCCACCAATCACTTGTCCTATATGTGTGTGTAAATTGCTTAGCTCCACCACCCTCTCCACCAATCACTTGTCGTATGTGTGTGTACATTGTTTAGGTCCACCACCCTCTCCACCAATCACTTGTCCTATGTGTGTGTACATTGTTTAGGTCCACCACCCTCTCCACCAATCACTTGTCGTATGTGTGTGTACATTGTTTAGGTCCACCACCCTATCCACCAATCACTTGTCCTATGTGTGTGTACATTGTTTAGGTCCACCACCCTCTCCACCAATCACTTGTCGTATGTGTGTGTGTACATTGTTTAGGTCCACCACCCTCTCCACCAATCACTTGTCCTATATGTGTGTGTACATTGTTTAGGTCCACCACCCTCTCCACCAATCACTTGTCCTATATGTGTGTGTACATTGTTTAGGTCCACCACCCTCTCCACCAATCACTTGTCCTATATGTGTGTGTACATTGTTTAGGTCCACCACCCTCTCCACCAATCACTTGTCCTATATGTGTGTGTACATTGTTTAGGTCCACCACCCTCTCCACCAATCACTTGTCCTATATGTGTGTGTACATTGTTTAGGTCCACCACCCTCTCCACCAATCACTTGTCCTATATGTGTGTGTACATTGTTTAGGTCCACCACCCTCTCCACCAATCACTTGTCCTATATGTGTGTGTACATTGTTTAGGTCCACCACCCTCTCCACCAATCACTTGTCCTATATGTGTGTCTACATTGTAGGAATGTAACATCTCACATATACCCTGTAGGAATGTAACATCTCACATACACCCTGTAGGAATGTAACATCTCACATACACCCTGTAGGAATGTAACATCACACATACACCCTGTAGGAATGTAACATCTCACATACACCCTGTAGGAATGTAACATCTCACATACACCCTGTAGGAATGTAACATCTCACATACATCCTGTAGGAATGTAACATCTCACATACACCCTGTAGGAATGTAACATCTCACATACACCCTGTAGGAATGTAACATCTCACATACACCCTGTAGGAATGTAACATCTCACACATGTGTATTTTCAGTTTTCCTCTAGTCCTATCAGGAGTGCTGGTACACCGCAGTACAGGAGACGTTCCTCGGACCCGGAGTTCCTGGCATCACCGGAGTTGTCTCCCATTGTACATGGTAACCTGTCCAGTAAGTACAGCAACATATGGCGCTCCATGGCGCATGTCCTGAATTCACAATTACATGCCAGAGTCCATGGAATAAGTGTTGTAATTGTACCGGGAAATTTCTTCAATATATCTCTCCAGAGACGTTGGCGACATTGATTTTGTAATTGTGCGGTGTTGCCTGCAAGTCTGAAACCAGAGTTATTGCCCTTGAATTCATTAAAAAATCAATAATTTTGTCTTGATAAGTAGCCGCTTCAACTCAACTCGTCATAAATATGTAGCACCATAGTATGCACGTGCACACGTAACTTTCGTCCGGATTGGTCAATAACACCAGAGTTATGTCCCTTTAATTTATTAAAAAATTCAAGAAATAGTAACTGCTATTTGGAATGTCTTCAAACTTAAAATAAAATTAGACGACCATTACACTGTGATGTCCTGCAAGTCTGACCCACAATAGTGACCAGTACATGGTGGTGTCCTGCAAGTCTGACCCACGATAGTGACCAGTACACAGTGATGTCCTGCAAGTCTGACCAATGATATTGACCATTACACGGTGATGTCCGGCAAGTCTGACCCACAATAGTGACCAGTACGCAGTGATGTCCTGCAAATCTGACCCATGGTAGTGACCAGTACACTGATGTCCTGCAAGTCTGACCCACAATAGTGACCATTACACGGTGATGTCCTGCAAGTCTGACCCATGATAGTGACCAGTACACGATGATGTCCTGCAAGTCTGACCCACGATAGTGACCATTACACGGTGATGTCCTGCAAGTCTGACCAATGATATTGACCAGTACACGGTGATGTCCTGCAAGTCTGACCCATGATAGTGACCAGTACACGGTGATGTCCTGCAAGTCTGACCAATGATATTGACCAGTACACGGTGATGTCCTGCAAGTCTGACCAATGATATTGACCAGTACATGGTGATGTCCTACAAGTCTGACCCACAATAGTGACCAGTACACAGTGATGTCCGGCAAGTCTGACCCACAATAGTGACCAGTACACGGTGATGTCCTGCAAGTCTGACCCACGATAGTAAAACCAGTCACATTGCCCTTGGATTGATTAAACATTTTCCCTTGAATTCATTAAAATATTAATATTTTCACCATCACCAATTAACCGTAAAATATAATGATCACCATTGCACGTTATCCCATGTCGATCCATCTAGACTTACTGATAAATAAATGTATCCTGTATGTATCAATGCTATACACGGGGCATGTATCAATGCTATACACGGGGCATGTATCCATGCTATACACCATGTATCCATGCTATACACGGGGATGTATCATGCTATACATGTATCATGCTATACACGGGATGTATCCATGCTATACATGTATCATGCTATACGCATGTATCCATGCTATACATGTATCCATGCTATACATGTATCCATGCTATACATGTATCCATCTATAATGTATCCATGCTATCACGGGGCATGTATCCATGCTATACACGGGGCATGTATCCATGCTATACACGGGGCATGTATCCATGCTATACACGGGGCATGTATCCATGCTATACACGGGGCATGTATCCATGCTATACACGGGGCATGTATCCATGCTATACACGGGGTATGTATCCATGCTATACACGGGGTATGTATCCATGCTATACATGTATCCATGCTATACACGGGGCATGTATCCATGCTATACACGGGGTATGTATCCATGCTATACATGTATCCATGCTATACACGGGGTATGTATCCATGCTATACACGGGGTATGTATCCATGCTATACATGTATCCATGCTATACACGGGGCATGTATCCATGCTATACACGGGGTATGTATCCATGCTATACACGGGGTATGTATCCATGCTATAAATGTATCCATGCTATACACGGGGTATGTATCCATGCTATACACGGGGTATGTATCCATGCTATACACGGGGTATGTATCCATGCTATACATGTATCCATGCTATACACGGGGTATGTATCCATGCTATACACGGGGTATGTATCCATGCTATACACGGGGTATGTATCCATGCTATACACGGGGCATGTATCCATGCTATACACGGGGCATGTATCCATGCTATACACGGGGTATGTATCCATGCTATACACGGGGCATGTATCCATGCTATACACGGGGCATGTATCCATGCTATACACGGGGCATGTATCATGCTATACATGTATCCATGCTATACACGGGGTATGTATCCATGCTATACACGGGGCATGTATCCATGCTATACACGGGGTATGTATCCATGCTATACACGGGGCATGTATCCATGCTATACACGGGGCATGTATCCATGCTATACACGGGGTATGTATCCATGCTATACACGGGGCATGTATCCATGCTATACATGTATCCATGCTATACATGTATCCATGCTATACATGTATCCATGCTATACACGGGGCATGTATCCATGCTATACACGGGGTATGTATCCATGCTATACACGGGGCATGTATCCATGCTATACATGTATCCATGCTATACATGTATCCATGCTATACACGGGGCATGTATCCATGCTATACACGGGGTATGTATCCATGCTATACATGTATCCATGCTATACACGGGGTATGTATCCATGCTATACATGTATCCATGCTATACACGGGGTATGTATCCATGCTATACACGGGGTATGTATCCATGCTATACACGGGGTATGTATCCATGCTATACACGGGGCATGTATCCATGCTATACACGGGGTATGTATCCATGCTATACATGTATCCATGCTATACACGGGGTATGTATCCATGCTATACACGGGGTATGTATCCATGCTATACACGGGGCATGTATCCATGCTATACACGGGGCATGTATCCATGCTATACACGGGGTATGTATCCATGCTATACACGGGGTATGTATCCATGCTATACACGGGGTATGTATCCATGCTATACACGGGGCATGTATCCATGCTATACACGGGGCATGTATCCATGCTATACACGGGGCATGTATCCATGCTATACACGGGGCATGTATCCATGCTATACACGGGGCATGTATCCATGCTATACACGGGGCATGTATCAATGCTATTCACGGGGCATGTATCCATGCTATACACGGGGCATGTATCAATGCTATACACGGGGCATGTATCCATGCTATACACGGGGCATGTATCCATGCTATACACGGGGTATGTATCCATGCTATACACGGGGTATGTATCCATGCTATACACGGGGCATGTATCCATGCTATACACGGGCATGTATCCATGCTATACATGTATCCATGCTATACACGGGATGTATCCTGCTATACATGTATCCATGCTATACACGGGGTATGTATCCATGCTATACACGGGGTATGTATCCATGCTATACACGGGGCATGTATCCATGCTATACACGGGGCATGTATCCATGCTATACACGGGGCATGTATCCATGCTATACACGGGGCATGTATCCATGCTATACATGTATCCATGCTATACACGGGGCATGTATCCATGCTATACACGGGGCATGTATCCATGCTATACATGTATCCATGCTATACACGGGGCATGTATCCATGCTATACACGGGGTATGTATCCATGCTATACACGGGGTATGTATCCATGCTATACACGGGGTATGTATCCATGCTATACATGTATCCATGCTATACACGGGGTATGTATCCATGCTATACACGGGGTATGTATCCATGCTATACACGGGGCATGTATCCATGCTATACACGGGGCATGTATCCATGCTATACACGGGGCATGTATCCATGCTATACACGGGGTATGTATCCATGCTATACATGTATCCATGCTATACACGGGGCATGTATCCATGCTATACACGGGGCATGTATCCATGCTATACACGGGGTATGTATCCATGCTATACATGTATCCATGCTATACACGGGGCATGTATCCATGCTATACACGGGGCATGTATCCATGCTATACACGGGGTATGTATCCATGCTATACACGGGGCATGTATCCATGCTATGCACGGGGTATGTATCCATGCTATACACGGGGCATGTATCCATGCTATACACGGGGCATGTATCCATGCTATACACGGGGCATGTATCCATGCTATACACGGGGCATGTATCAATGCTATACACGGGGTATGTATCCATGCTATACACGGGGTATGTATCAATGCTATACACGGGGTATGTATCCATGCTATACACGGGGCATGTATCCATGCTATACACGGGGTATGTATCCATGCTATACATGTATCCATGCTATACACGGGGCATGTATCCATGCTATACACGGGGCATGTATCCATGCTATACATGTATCCATGCTATACACGGGGTATGTATCCATGCTATACATGTATCCATGCTATACACGGGGTATGTATCCATGCTATACATGTATCCATGCTATACACGGGGTATGTATCCATGCTATACATGTATCCATGCTATACACGGGGCATGTATCCATGCTATACACGGGGTATGTATCCATGCTATACACGGGGCATGTATCCATGCTATACACGGGGTATGTATCCATGCTATACACGGGGCATGTATCCATGCTATACACGGGGTATGTATCCATGCTATACACGGGGTATGTATCCATGCTATACATGTATCCATGCTATACACGGGGCATGTATCCATGCTATACACGGGGTATGTATCCATGCTATACACGGGGTATGTATCCATGCTATACACGGGGTATGTATCCATGCTATACACGGGGTATGTATCCATGCTATACATGTATCCATGCTATACACGGGGCATGTATCCATGCTATACACGGGGTATGTATCCATGCTATACACGGGGTATGTATCCATGCTATACACGGGGTATGTATCCATGCTATACACGGGGTATGTATCCATGCTATACACGGGGTATGTATCAATGCTATACATGTATCCATGCTATACACGGGGTATGTATCAATGCTATACACGGGGTATGTATCCATGCTATACACGGGGTATGTATCCATGCTATTCACGGGGTATGTATCCATGCTATACACGGGGTATGTATCCATGCTATACATGTATCCATGCTATACACGGGGTATGTATCAATGCTATACATGTATCCATGCTATACACGGGGTATGTATCCATGCTATACATGTATCCATGCTATACACGGGGTATGTATCCATGCTATACACGGGGTATGTATCCATGCTATACACGGGGTATGTATCCATGCTATACACGGGGCATGTATCCATGCTATACACGGGGTATGTATCCATGCTATACACGGGGTATGTATCCATGCTATACACGGGGTATGTATCCATGCTATACACGGGGTATGTATCCATGCTATACACGGGGTATGTATCCATGCTATACACGGGGTATGTATCCATGCTATACACGGGGCATGTATCCATGCTATACACGGGGCATGTATCCATGCTATACACGGGGTATGTATCCATGCTATACATGTATCCATGCTATACACGGGGTATGTATCCATGCTATACACGGGGTATGTATCCATGCTATACACGGGGCATGTATCCATGCTATACACGGGGCATGTATCCATGCTATACACGGGGTATGTATCCATGCTATACACGGGGTATGTATCCATGCTATACATGTATCCATGCTATACACGGGGTATGTATCCATGCTATACACGGGGTATGTATCCATGCTATACACGGGGTATGTATCCATGCTATACACGGGGCATGTATCCATGCTATACACGGGGCATGTATCCATGCTATACACGGGGTATGTATCCATGCTATACACGGGGCATGTATCCATGCTATACACGGGGCATGTATCCATGCTATACACGGGCATGTATCATGCTATACATGTATCCATGCTATACACGGGGTATGTATCCATGCTATACACGGGGCATGTATCCATGCTATACACGGGGTATGTATCCATGCTATACACGGGGCATGTATCCATGCTATACATGTATCCATGCTATACATGACCATGCTATACATGTATCCATGCTATACACGGGGCATGTATCCATGCTATACACGGGGTATGTATCCATGCTATACACGGGGCATGTATCCATGCTATACATGTATCCATGCTATACACGGGGCATGTATCCATGCTATACACGGGGTATGTATCCATGCTATACATGTATCCATGCTATACACGGGGTATGTATCCATGCTATACATGTATCCATGCTATACACGGGGTATGTATCCATGCTATACACGGGGTATGTATCCATGCTATACACGGGGTATGTATCCATGCTATACACGGGGTATGTATCCATGCTATACACGGGGTATGTATCCATGCTATACATGTATCCATGCTATACACGGGGTATGTATCCATGCTATACACGGGGCATGTATCCATGCTATACACGGGGTATGTATCCATGCTATACACGGGGTATGTATCCATGCTATACACGGGGTATGTATCCATGCTATACACGGGGTATGTATCCATGCTATACATGTATCCATGCTATACACGGGGCATGTATCCATGCTATACACGGGGTATGTATCCATGCTATACACGGGGTATGTATCCATGCTATACACGGGGCATGTATCCATGCTATACACGGGGCATGTATCCATGCTATACACGGGGCATGTATCCATGCTATACACGGGGCATGTATCCATGCTATACACGGGGCATGTATCCATGCTATACACGGGGCATGTATCCATGCTATACACGGGGCATGTATCCATGCTATACATGTATCCATGCTATACACGGGGCATGTATCCATGCTATACACGGGGTATGTATCCATGCTATACATGTATCCATGCTATACACGGGGCATGTATCCATGCTATACACGGGGCATGTATCCATGCTATACATGTATCCATGCTATACACGGGGCATGTATCCATGCTATACACGGGGTATGTATCCATGCTATACACGGGGCATGTATCCATGCTATACACGGGGTATGTATCCATGCTATACACGGGGCATGTATCCATGCTATACACGGGGCATGTATCCATGCTATACACGGGGCATGTATCCATGCTATACATGTATCCATGCTATACACGGGGTATGTATCCATGCTATACACGGGGCATGTATCCATGCTATACACGGGGTATGTATCCATGCTATACACGGGGTATGTATCCATGCTATACACGGGGTATGTATCCATGCTATACACGGGGTATGTATCCATGCTATACACGGGGCATGTATCCATGCTATACACGGGTATGTATCCATGCTATACAACCTATACACGGGGTATGTATCCATGCTATACATGTATCCATGCTATACACGGGGCATGTATCCATGCTATACACGGGGCATGTATCCATGCTATACACGGGGCATGTATCCATGCTATACACGGGGCATGTATCCATGCTATACACGGGGCATGTATCCATGCTATACACGGGGTATGTATCCATGCTATACACGGGGTATGTATCCATGCTATACACGGGGTATGTATCCATGCTATACGGGGTATGTATCCATGCTATACACGGGGTATGTATCCATGCTATACACGGGGTATGTATCCATGCTATACACGGGGTATGTATCCATGCTATACACGGGGTATGTATCCATGCTATACACGGGGTATGTATCCATGCTATACACGGGGTATGTATCCATGCTATACACGGGGCATGTATCCATGCTATACACGGGGCATGTATCAATGCAATATACTATGCAATTGTCTAGCCAAGTCTCCGATTGTATGTGTGCCTAGTTGCCATGGCAACAAAATAAATGTAGCTGCCTGAAATCCGACATCATTGTCAGTTTACCCCACCCCATGTTCTAGACAAATGTCATTTCATATATTACACTACAAACACATTGCAATGTTATGAAATGTTTGAGAGACATAATGTTTTGTGAATTGAGTTACATTTGCGATATTATTCAGGGTTCCCTCTGTCTGCGCCACTTGTCGCCAATTGAAAAATACTGGAGCCAATTTAAAAAACTTGGAGCCAACTAAGAGCCATATAGTTCACAAAACATGTGCCAAAAAAAATAATTTATTGTTAAAAAGGTTACGCCAAATATTTTCGCAGCGGGAACCCTGTATTAACAGTATTCTGATCACTAATGGTGAAAATAATGTGATTGTGCCCTATATTCAGGTATTTGCGGATGTGGTCCCTAGCACATGTTTCACTGTACATGCAGCATTTCCAGCAGCCGTGTAAGCACACTAGTCACAAGGTGGTAATAAACATTTCTGTTCATACTTATAGGAAGAAAGTCCAAGTCACGGTCATCAGGCATCTTCCAAGCTCACGGAGCCGACTTTGAGATCAGTCCTGTCAGCGACTTTGGTGCAACAAGTGCTGGCAGAGACAGCCTCATGTCCCCTATTCCATTCCACGGGATCTCGCCAGATGGGCACGATGAGGATTTTATTCCAAAGTTTGAAGACAGTCCTGGTTTCTCACCCATTCGGCCATCAAAGACTCCAATTAGAACAATTCTGAGGAAAAGCCAGGAGGAATCGTATATCCAAGGTTTGTAGTTGTCACACAATTGTACTACGAATTGAACATGTTGAAACGAAAATAGAATAAAGTGTGTAACCGATGTACGAGATCTACATGTACGGTTCAAATTGCCATTTCGAATCTCTTTCTATATTTCACCAGTGACTCTCTATTCTAGATTTCACCAGTAGCTCTATTCTATATTTCACCAGTAGCTCTCTATTCTAGATTTCACCAGTAGCTCTCTATTCTATATTTCGCCAGTAGCTCTCTATTCTAGATTTCACCAGTGACTCTATTCTAGATTTCACCAGTAGCTCTCTATTCTATATTTCGCCAGTAGCTCTCTATTCTATATTTCACCAGTGTCTCTCTATTCTATATTTCACCAGTGGCTCTCTATTCTATATTTCACCAGTGGCTCTCTATTCTATATTTCACCAGTGGCTCTCTATTCTATATTTCACCAGTGACTCTATTCTATGTTTCACCAGTAGCTCTCTATTCTATATTTCACCAGTGGCTCTCTATTCTCTATTTCACCAGTAGCTCTCTATTCTAGATTTCACCAGTAGCTCTCTATTCTATATTTCACCAGTATCTCTATTCTATATTTCACCAGTAGCTCTCTATTCTAGATTTCACCAGTAGCTCTCTATTCTATATTTCACCAGTAGCTCTCTATTCTATATTTCACCAGTTACTCTCTATTCTATATTGCACCAGTAGCTCTCTATTCTATATTTCACCAGTAACTCTATTCTATTTTTCACCAGTGGCTATATATTCTATATTTCGCCAGTAGCTCTCTATTCTATATTTCAGATGAGTGCTGTGATAGTGAGGATGATGGGGAGTCGGTGACTCCTGTGTCCACTAACCCAAAGCTTACGAGTAACTCTTTAACTCCAGTAGAAAGTATATCTCCGAGACGCCATTCTCCACGACATAGGCTCTCGGGAACCATATCCAAATCTCACAGGTATACATATCATACGTACCAGTTGCCGTGGTAATGGACGGTTCTTACCATAACGCTTATTAGGTCGTGAGCTGGTAGGAGAAACCCTCCTTGAGCATTTTTGATGACCCTATTATTCTGAAATAACCCATATTGCCTGGTCTCCTGTGTTAATCAATAACCCATATTGTCTGGTCTCCTGTGTTAATCAATAACCCATATTGTCTGGTCTCCTGTGTTAATCAATAACCCATATTGTCTGGTCTCCTGTGTTAATCAATAACCCATATTGTCTGGTCTCCTGTGTTAATCAATAACCCATATTGTCTGGTCTCCTGTGTTAATCAATAACCCATATTGTCTGGTCTCCTGTGTTAATCAATAACCCATATTGTCTGGTCTCCTGTGTTAATCAATAACCCATATTGCCTGGCCACCCGTGTTCACCAATAACCCATATTGCATGGTCACCTGTGTTCACCAATAACCCATATTGCCTGGTCACCTGTGTTCACCAATAACCCATATTGCCTGGTCACCTGTGTTCACCAATAACCCATATTGCCTGGTCACCTGGGTTAACCAATAACCCATATTGCCTGGTCACCTGTGTTCACCAATAACCCATTTTGCCTGGTCACCTGTGTTAATCAATAACCCATATTGCCTGGTCACCTGTGTTCACCAATAACCCATATTGCCTGGTCACCTGTGTTCACCAATAACCCATATTGCCTGTCTCTTGTGTTCACCAATAACCCATATTGCCTGGTCACCTGTGTTCACCAATAACCCATATTGCCTGGTCTCCTGTGTTAACCAATATTGCCTAGTCACCTGTGTTCACCAATAACCCATATTGCCTGGTCTCCTGTGTTCACCAATAACCCATATTGCCTAGTCACCTGTGTTCACCAATAACCCATATTGCCTGGTCTCCTGTGTTAACCAATAACCCATATCGCCTGGTCTCTTGTGTTCACCAATAACCCATATTGCCTGTTTCTTGTGTTAACCAATAACCCATATTGCCTGTCTCTTGTGTTCACCAATAACCCATATTGACTGGTCACCTGGGTTCACCAATAACCCATATTGCCTGGTCACCTGTGTTCACCAATAACCCATATTGCCTGGTCACCTGAGTTCACCAATAACCCATATTGCCTGGTTTCCTTTGTTAATCAATAGCCCATATTGTCTGGTCACCTGTGTTCACCAATAACCCATATTGCCTGGTCACCTGTGTTCACCAATAACCCATATTGCCGGGTCACCTGTGTTCACCAATAACCCATATTACCTGGTCACCTGGGTCCGCCTCCGTGGTCGAGTGGTTAAGGTCGCTGACTTGTATACCACTGTAACCTATCATCACTGATGGTCACTGGTTCGAGCCCCGCTCAGGCCGTGTCTCATGTATATGAAAAAGTTGGCAGTTTCTTACGGAGGTTGGTGCACCCAAGTACTGGTTAACCGCTGGAGCCTGCCCAGGAAAGATGTTGTTAGGTAAACTGCCCGCCGGCGATATAGCCCAAAATGGTGCTGATGCAGGCGTAAAACCCGAAATATAACATAAATATAACATATAACCTGGTCACCTGGGGTTCACCAATAACCCATATTGCCTGTCTCTTGTGTTGACCAATAGGACATATATTGCACAGTCACATTGTCCGACCAATGACCAATATTGCCTGTCTCTTGTGTTCACCAATAGCACATATATTGCACAGTCACATTGTCCGACCAATGACCCATATTGCCTGTCTCTTGTGTTCACCAATAGCACATATATTGCAGTCACATTGTCCGACCAATGACCCATATTGCCCAGTCATGTCACCATGTGGATTATTACACCTTCAACAGCACATAGTTTATTACTTCCAGCTGCTATAAATACTGAGATAAGCAATAATATTTGAATTGGTGTTTCAGTTGTACAGATTTACAGCACACAATGGACTTTGAGTCGGTCCCACATCCTCGAGACAGTATCCTCACATCCAGTCTATGCCATATTCGAGATTTCTCTGCATCAGCTGACTTTAGTGATGACACTCACCTGAGAACCAGTCTGTCCAATCAGGATACAGGGTATCAGACTGCTAGCTTACAGTCGACCAATCAGGAGTCTGTATCTCTACACACAAATTTAACCAATCAGTTTGGCTCCATGCCTTTCAATGTGACCAATCAGGACATAGGTCACATGTTAGCCAATCAGGACACAAGTCACATGTTAGCCAATCAGGACACAAGTCACATGTTAACCAATCAGGACATAGGTCACATGTTAGCCAATCAGGACACAAGTCACATGTTAACCAATCAGGACAGGCCTCCTGTCTTAAACCTTACCCAGCACTTCTCCTTGATAGCCAACCAGGATGGAGATGATGCCGACATCCTGAATCCGATAAAAAATAATCAGATCAGTACTTCAGTGTTTCATAAACATAAACGCTTTATGGATGATGACGTAGACACACCAAAGAACAGTCTAGCAACGAGGCAGAATATGGAAGATAGTGCTTTGCCGGAGGATTTCAGCTCAAGTCAAGGTGGAATGGAAATAGACATGAAATCTGGTGATACAGATGGTATTGATACAGATGGTGTTGATACAGATGGTGTTGATACAGATGGTATTGATACAGATGGTGTTGATACAGATGGTGTTGATATAGATGAGGAGGAGGATGTGTTGGCTCGAGCCCGTCGGGCTCTGGCCCTGGCGAACAGTCTGTACCCTTGTGGAGGTGATAGTGATATGATGGTTGCTGGGAAAGATACGCAGAAATGTGTACAGCGTTGTGTGACCACTGAAGCCAGGGAACAAGAACCAAGTGCTAGTAGGTGTACTTTATAGAGTAGTGGTTTACGTTTATTTATCGTCGCTACCGATTGCCCACATGAGCGACGCCTCCTGAAGAGATTAATCGTTTTAGATTTTGGAGGACAGTGCAATGATACAGACAGAGACCCATTTCAGAGTCTCCTCTGGTTTCTTCTAAAGCACCGACACGAGACCTCGGTTTAAGGTCCCATCTGAAAGACTGTTAATTTTATTAGGGTCAGACGGGGGATCGAACCTGTGATCCATGGATTACCAGTCCAGCGTGTTAACCACTGGACTACAGATCCGTCTCTTAGGCTTATGTTAACTCTCAGGTAGCTAACCCAGCGGGGCTAACCAACATATAGTTTGTACAATCGTAACGGCTCCAGCGGGGCTAACCAACATAGAGTTTATACAATCGTAACGGCTCCAGCGGGGCTAACCAACATATAGTTTATACAATCGTAACGGCTCCAGCGAGGCTAACCAACATATAGTTTATACAATCGTAACGGCTCCAGCGAGGCTAACCAACATATAGTTTATACAATCGTAACGGCTCCAGCGAGGCTAACCAACATATAGTTTATACAATCGTAACGGCTCCAGCGAGGCTAACCACATATAGTTTATACAATCGTAACGGCTGGGCTAACCAACATATAGTTTATACAATCGTAACGGCTCCAGCGAGGCTAACCAACATATAGTTTATACAATCGTAACGGCTCCAGCGAGGCTAACCAACATATAGTTTATACAATCGTAACGGCTCCAGCGAGGCTAACCAACATATAGTTTATACAATCGTAACGGCTGGGCTAACCAACATATAGTTTATACAATCGTAACGGCTCCAGCGAGGCTAACCAACATATAGTTTATACAATCGTAACGGCTCCAGCGAGGCTAACCAACATATAGTTTATACAATCGTAACGGCTCCAGCGAGGCTAACCAACATATAGTTTATACAATCGTAACGCAGCGAGGCTAACCAACATATAGTTTATACAATCGTAACGGCTCCAGCGAGGCTAACCAACATATAGTTTATACAATCGTAACGGCTCCAGCGGGGCTAACCAACATATAGTTTGTACAATCGTAACGGCGAGGCTAACCAACATTTAGTTTGTACAATCGTAAAGGCTCCAGCGGGGCTAACCAACATATAGTTTGTACAATCGTAACGGCTCCAGCGGGGCTAACCAACATATAGTTTATACAATCGTAACGGCTCCAGCGGGGCTAACCAACATATAGTTTATACAATCGTAACGGCTCCAGCGGGGCTAACCAACATATAGTTTGTACAATCGTAACGGCTCCAGCGGGGCTAACCAACATATAGTTTGTACAATCGTAACGGCTCCAGCGGGGCTAACCAACATATAGTTTGTACAATCGTAACGGCTCCAGCGGGGCTAACCAACATATAGTTTATACAATCGTAACGGCTCCAGCGGGGCTAACCAACATATAGTTTGTACAATCGTAACGGCTCCAGCGGGGCTAACCAACATATAGTTTATACAATCGTAACGGCTCCAGCGGGGCTAATCAACATATAGTTTATACAAATTTATTTTAGCTCGATTGCAAAACAAGTTCTTTCAACTTATATTAATCACTCTCGAGACCTCATTCCTGATGGAATCCATCGCCATGAAGGAGAGAGAAGAGGCAACGTGGAATTTAAATGCCTTGCCTAAGGGCACAATCGTAACGGCTCCAGCGGGTCTAACCAACATTTACTACATTTACTGAGTATTTCAATACATTGTAAATAACTAAACGGAGATATTTAAATATTTAACAATTTTACAAATATGTACAGATGCTTACAATTATGCTTAAGATGTTGTTTTACAGGTGAGATCGCATACTCAATAATCCAGCGGGCTGGAGAAGACCTTGCCAAGTACGGGTCTTTCCTGTCCACAAACAAAACTACAGAACTGACAATGGAAGGCTTACACGGCCATAGGTAGTGACATAGTGCAGTCATTTACCACACATAGTGACATAGTGCAGTCATTTACCACACATAGTGACATAGTGCAGTCATTTACCACACATAGTGCAGTCATTTACCATACGTAGTGACATAGTGCAGTCATTTACCATACGTAGTGACATAGTGCAGTCATTTACCAAACATAGTGACATAGCCTGCATGTTGTGTAAAGTTGCTATAGATTACTTGGTGTGTATCTGCAGATGTGAATGATTATTAACAAGCATGTTGTGTAAAGTTGCTATTGCATGTTGTGTATGTAGTATGAATGATATAAAACATAGTATGAATGATATAAAACATAGTATGAATGATATAAAACATAGTATGAATGATATAACACATAGTATGAATGATATAAAACATAGTATGAATGATATAAAACATAGTGTGAATGATATCAAACATAGTATGAATGATATAAAACATGGTATGAATGACATAACACATAGTATGAACGACATAAAGCATAGTATGAATGATATAAAACATGGTATGAATGATATAAAACATAGTGTGAATGATATAAAACATAGTGTGAATGATATAAAACATAGTATGAATGATATCAAACATAGTATGAATGACATAAAACATAGTATGAATGACATAACACATAGTATGAATGACATAACACATAGTATGAATGATATAAAACATAGTGTGAATGACATAACACATAGTATGAATGATATAAAACATGGTATGAATGACATAAAACATAGTATGAACGACATAAAACATAGTATGAATGACATAACACATAGTATGAATGACATAACACATAGTATGAATGACATAACACATAGTATAAATGATATAAAACATAGTATGAATGACATAAAACATAGTATGAATGACATAACACATAGTATGAATGATATAAAACATAGTATGAATGACATAACACATAGTATGAATGACATAACACATAGTATAAATGATATAAAACATAGTATGAACGACATAAAACATAGTATGAATGACATAACACATAGTATGAATGATATAAAACATAGTATGAATGATATAAAACAGTATGAATGATATAAAACATAGTATGAATGACATAACACATATTATGAATGACATAAAACATAGTATGAATGACATAAAACATAGTATGAATGACATAAAACATATTATGAATGACATAAAACATAGTATGAATGACATAAAACATATTATGAATGACATAACACATAGTATGAATGACATAAAACATGGTATGAACGACATAAAACATAGTATGAATGATATAAAACATAGTATGAATGACATAAAACATAATATGAATGATATCAAACTTAGTATGAATGATATAAAACATAGTATGAATGATATAAAACATGGTATGAATGATATCAAACTTAGTATGAATGATATAAGGTATGTAAACAGAGTGTTTAGAACAAAGGAAGTGTCACACGTCAGCATTAGTTAGATGGGAGCATGCTACCTGCTGAGCTACTCGGGTTAGGGTTAACCCTACTCGGACAGCCCTGATGTACTCGGGTTAGGGTTAACCCTACTCGGACAGCCCTGATGTACTCGGGTTAGGGTTAACCCTACTCGGACAGCCCTGATGTACTCGGGTTAGGGTTAACCCTACTCGGACAGCCCTGATGTACTCGGGTTAGGGTTAGGGTTAGGGTTAACCCTACTCGGACAGCCCTGATGTACTCGGGTTAGGGTTAGGGTTAACCCTACTCGGACAGCCCTGATGTACTCGGGTTAGGGTTAGGGTTAACCCTACTCGGACAGCCCTGATGTACTCGGGTTAGGGTTAGGGTTAACCCTACTCGGACAGCCCTGATGTACTCGGGTTAGGGTTAACCCTACTCGGACAGCCCTGATGTACTCGGGTTAGGGTTAACCCTACTCGGACAGCCCTGATGTACTCGGGTTAGGGTTAACCCTACTCGGACAGCCCTGATGTACTCGGGTTAGGGTTAACCCTACTCGGACAGCCCTGATGTACTCGGGTTAGGGTTAGGGTTAACCCTACTCGGACAGCCCTGATGTACTCGGGTTAGGGTTAACCCTACTCGGACAGCCCTGATGTACTCGGGTTAGGGTTAACCCTACTCGGACAGCCCTGATGTACTCGGGTTAGGGTTAGGGTTAACCCTACTCGGACAGCCCTGATGTACTCGGGTTAGGTTAGGGTTAACCCTACTCGGACAGCCCTGATGTACTCGGGTTAGGGTTAGGGTTAACCCTACTCGGACAGCCCTGATGTACTCGGGTTAGGGTTAGGGTTAACCCTACTCGGACAGCCCTGATGTACTCGGGTTAGGGTTAACCCTACTCGGACAGCCCTGATGTACTCGGGTTAGGGTTAACCCTACTCGGACAGCCCTGATGTACTCGGGTTAGGGTTAACCCTACTCGGACAGCCTGATGTACTCGGGTTAGGGTTAACCCTACTCGGACAGCCCTGATGTACTCGGGTTAGGGTTAGGGTTACCCTACTCGGACAGCCCTGATGTACTCGGGTTAGGGTTAACCCTACTCGGACAGCCCTGATGTACTCGGGTTAGGGTTAGGGTTAACCCTACTCGGACAGCCCTGATGTACTCGGGTTAGGGTTAGTTAACCCTACTCGGACAGCCCTGATGTACTCGGGTTAGGGTTAACCCTACTCGGACAGCCCTGATGTACTCGGGTTAGGGTTAACCCTACTCGGACAGCCCGATGTACTCGGGTTAGGGTTAACCCTACTCGGACATCCTGATGTACTCGGGTTAGGGTTAGGGTTAGGGTTAACCCTACTCGGACAGCCCTGATGTACTCGGGTTAGGGTTAACCCTACTCGGACAGCCCTGATGTACTCGGGTTAGGGTTAGGGTTAACCCTACTCGGACAGCCCTGATGTACTCGGGTTAGGGTTAGGGTTAACCCTACTCGGACAGCCCTGATGTACTCGGGTTAGGGTTAGGGTTAACCCTACTCGGACAGCCCTGATGTACTCGGGTTAGGGTTAGGGTTAACCCTACTCGGACAGCCCTGATGTACTCGGGTTAGGGTTAGGGTTAACCCTACTCGGACAGCCCTGATGTACTCGGGTTAGGGTTAGGGTTAACCCTACTCGGACAGCCCTGATGTACTCGGGTTAGGGTTAGGGTTAACCCTACTCGGACAGCCCTGATGTACTCGGGTTAGGGTTAGGGTTAACCCTACTCGGACAGCCCTGATGTACTCGGGTTAGGGTTAGGGTTAACCCTACTCGGACAGCCCTGATGTACTCGGGTTAGGGTTAGGGTTAACCCTACTCGGACAGCCCTGATGTACTCGGGTTAGGGTTAGGGTTAACCCTACTCGGACAGCCCTGATGTACTCGGGTTAGGGTTAGGGTTAACCCTACTCGGACAGCCCTGATGTACTCGGGTTAGGGTTAGGGTTAACCCTACTCGGACAGCCCTGATGTACTCGGGTTAGGGTTAGGGTTAACCCTACTCGGACAGCCCTGATGTACTCGGGTTAGGGTTAGGGTTAACCCTACTCGGACAGCCCTGATGTACTCGGGTTAGGGTTAGGGTTAACCCTACTCGGACAGCCCTGATGTACTCGGGTTAGGGTTAGGGTTAACCCTACTCGGACAGCCCTGATGTACTCGGGTTAGGGTTAGGGTTAACCCTACTCGGACAGCCCTGATGTACTCGGGTTAGGGTTAGGGTTAACCCTACTCGGACAGCCCTGATGTACTCGGGTTAGGGTTAGGGTTAACCCTACTCGGACAGCCCTGATGTACTCGGGTTAGGGTTAGGGTTAACCCTACTCGGACAGCCCTGATGTACTCGGGTTAGGGTTAGGGTTAACCCTACTCGGACAGCCCTGATGTACTCGGGTTAGGGTTAGGGTTAACCCTACTCGGACAGCCCTGATGTACTCGGGTTAGGGTTAGGGTTAACCCTACTCGGACAGCCCTGATGTACTCGGGTTAGGGTTAGGGTTAACCCTACTCGGACAGCCCTGATGTACTCGGGTTAGGGTTAGGGTTAACCCTACTCGGACAGCCCTGATGTACTCGGGTTAGGGTTAGGGTTAACCCTACTCGGACAGCCCTGATGTACTCGGGTTAGGGTTAGGGTTAACCCTACTCGGACAGCCCTGATGTAGCTGTTTTAAACTCAAAACATGTGTGTATGTTTTAGTACACAATAAATGGTGAGTTATGTAAAGTTTGTGTACATTGTAAGGTTTGTGTACATTGTAAGGTTTGTGTACATTGTAAGGTATGTAAGGTTTGTGTACATTGTAAGGTATGTAAGGTTTGTGTACATTGTAAGGTATGTAAGGTTTGTGTACATTGTAAGGTATGTATGGTTTGTGTACATTGTAAGGTATGTAAGGTTTGTGTACATTGTAAGGTATGTGTACATTGTAAGGTATGTACGGTTTGTGTACTATGTAAGGTATGTAAGGTTTGTGTACATTGTAAGGTATGTAAGGTTTGTGTACATTGTAAGGTATGTAAGGTTTGTGTACATTGTAAGGTATGTAAGGTTTGTGTACATTGTAAGGTATGTAAGGTTTGTGTACATTGTAAGGTATGTAAGGTTTGTGTACATTGTAAGGTATGTAAGGTTTGTGTACATTGTAAGGTATGTAAGGTTTGTGTACATTGTAAGGTATGTGTACATTGTAAGGTATGTAAGGTTTGTGTACATTGTAAGGTATGTAACGTTTGTGTACATTGTAAGGTATGTAAGGTTTGTGTACATTGTAAGGTATGTAAGGTTTGTGTACATTGTAAGGTATGTAAGGTTTGTGTACATTGTAAGATATGTGTACATTGTAAGGTATGTAAGGTTTGTGTACATTTTAAGGTATGTAAGGTTTGTGTACATTGTAAGGTATGTGTACATTGTAAGGTATGTAAGGTTTGTGTACATTGTAAGGTATGTAAGGTTTGTGTACATTGTAAGGTTTGTAAGGTTTGTGTACATTGTAAGGTATGTAAGGTTTGTGTACATTGTAAGGTATGTAAGGTTTGTGTACATTGTAAGGTATGTAAGGTTTGTGTACATTGTAAGGTATGTGTACATTGCAAGGTATGTAAGGTTTGTGTACATTGTAAGGTATGTAAGGTTTGTGTACATTGTAAGGTATGTATGGTTTGTGTACATTGTAAGGTATGTAAGGTTTGTGTACATTGTAAGGTATGTAAGGTTTGTGTACATTGTAAGGTATGTAAGGTTTGTGTACATTGTAAGGTATGTAAGGTTTGTGTACATTGTAAGGTATGTAAGGTTTGTGTACATTGTAAGGTATGTAAGGTTTGTGTACATTGTAAGGTATGTGTACATTGCAATGTATGTAAGGTTTGTGTACATTGTAAGGTATGTAAGGTTTGTGTACATTGTAAGGTATGTAAGGTTTGTGTACATTGTAAGGTATGTAAGGTTTGTGTACATTGTAAGGTATGTAAGGTTTGTGTACATTGTACGGTATGTAAGGTTTGTGTACATTGTAAGGTATGTAACGTTTGTGTACATTGTAAGGTATGTACGGTTTGTGTACATTGTACGGTATGTAAGGTTTGTGTACATTGTAAGATATGTAAGGTTTGTGTAAAGTTGTTCAGTGTGTATACATGTAATTTATTTGTGTGTTTTCATAATGTTAAATATGCATGTGAACTTTTGATAATGTACTATGTTTTGGCCATAGGAATCAACTTTGCAAAGCAATTTTGTCAGTCTGTGTCACAGTTCCCTAAAGCATTGACCTAGAATATGCTACACACTGAGATATTCTAAGGAATGGATGATTAGAATGTGCTGCACATTGAGATATTCTAAGGAATGGATGATTAGAATGTGCTGCACACCGAGATATTCTTAGGAGTGGATGATTAGAGTGTGCTGCACACTGAGATATTCTAAGGAATGGATGATTAGAATGTACTGCACACTGAGATATTCTAAGGAATGGATGATTAGAATGTACTACACACTGAGATATTCTAAGGAATGGATGATTAGAATGTGCTGCACACTGAGATATTCTAAGGAATGGATGATTAGAATGTGCTGCACACTAAGATATTCTAAGGAATGAATGATTAGAATGTACTGCACACTGAGATATTCTAAGGAATGGATGATTAGAATGTGCTGCACACTGAGATATCGTATACTTAGAAATAGCGATTACTGTTTTATTTCCATTTTTCAATAATAATTATATTCAGATTTTAAGATCTGTCCACAAATAACCATGAAATATGTGCTTGGAATGTGCTGTATTTCTAAGGTTTATATCATTAAGCATTTCTAGACAGTACATTTCTGTCCTCTATAATCTATTTAATGCTGTGATACACAGAGTGTCCTGTCCAGAATCATTGTGACCGAGTACTGTGACTGTTTACATACGAGTACTGTGACTGTTTACATACAAGTACTGTGACGTTACACACGAGCACTGTGATAATTTCCGTATGAGAAATGTCACTGTTTGCATATGAGCACTGTGACAGTTTGCATATGAGTACTGTGACAGTTTACATATGAGTACTGTGACAGTTTACATATGCGTACTGTGACAGTTTATATATGAGTACTGTGACAGTTTGCATATGAGTACTGTGACAGTTTATATATGAGTACTGTGACAGTTTACATATGAGTACTGTGACAGTTTACATATGCGTACTGTGACAGTTTACATATGAGTACTGTGACAGTTTACATATGAGTACTGTGACAGTTTACATATGCGTACTGTGACAGTTTATATATGAGTACTGTGACAGTTTGCATATGAGTACTGTGACAGTTTATATATGAGTACTGTGACAGTTTACATATGAGTACTGTGACAGTTTACATATGCGTACTGTGACAGTTTACATATGAGTACTGTGACAGTTTACATATGAGTACTGTGACAGTTTACATATGCGTACTGTGACAGTTTATATATGAGTACTGTGACAGTTTGCATATGAGTACTGTGACAGTTTACATATGAGTACTGTGACAGTTTACATATGAGTACTGTGACAGTTTACATATGAGTACTGTGACAGTTTATATATGAGTACTGTGACAGTTTGCATATGAGTACTGTGATGTATTGCATATGAGTACTGTGATGTATTGCATATGAGTACTGTGACAGTTTGCATATGTGTACTGTGGCAGTTTGCATATGAGTACTGTGACAGTTTACATATGAGTACTGTGACAGTTTATATATGAGTACTGTGACAGTTTGCATATGTGTACTGTGATGTATTGCATATGTGTACTGTGATGTATTGCATATGAGTACTGTGATGTATTGCATATGAGTACTGTGACGTATTGCATATGAGTACTGTGATGGTTTGCATATGTGTACTGTGACGTATTGCATATGAGTACTGTGACGTATTGCATATGAGTACTGTGACGTATTGCATATGAGTACTGTGATGTATTGCATATGAGTACTGTGACGTATTGCATATGAGTACTGTGACGTATTGCATATGTGTACTGTGATGGTTTACATATGTGTACTGTGATGGTTTACATATGTGTACTGTGATGGTTTGCATATGAGTACTGTGATGGTTTGCATATGAGTACTGTGATGGTTTGCATATGTGTACTGTGATGGTTTACATATGAGTACTGTGACAGTTTGCATATGAGTACTGTGATGGTTTGCATATGTGTACTGTGATGGTTTGCATATGAGTACTGTGATGGTTTGCATATGAGTACTGTGATGGTTTGCATATGTGTACTGTGACGTATTGCATATGAGTACTGTGATGGTTTGCATATGAGTACTGTGATGGTTTGCATATGTGTACTGTGACGTATTGCATATGAATACTGTGATGGTTTGCATATGTGTACTGTGATGGTTTGCATATGAGTACTGTGATGGTTTGCATATGAGTACTGTGATGGTTTGCATATGTGTACTGTGACGTATTGCATATGAGTACTGTGATGTATTGCATATGTGTACTGTGATGTATTGCATATGAGTACTGTGATGGTTTGCATATGAGTACTGTGATGTATTGCATATGAGTACTGTGATGGTTTGCATATGTGTACTGTGATGGTTTGCATATGTGTACTGCGACAGTTTGCATATGAGTACTGTGATGGTTTGCATATGTGTACTGTGACGTATTGCATATGAGTACTGTGATGGTTTGCATATGAGTACTGTGATGGTTTGCATATGAGTACTGTGATGGTTTGCATATGTGTACTGTGATGGTTTGCATATGAGTACTGTGATGGTTTGCATATGTGTACTGTGACGTATTGCATATGAGTACTGTGATGTATTGCATATGAGTACTGTGATGGTTTGCATATGTGTACTGTGATGGTTTGCATATGTGTACTGTGACAGTTTGCATATGAGTACTGTGACGTATTGCATATGAGTACTGTGACGTATTGCATATGAGTACTGTGACGTATTGCATATGAGTACTGTGATGGTTTGCATATGTGTACTGTGACAGTTTGCATATGAGTACTGTGACGTATTGCATATGAGTACTGTGACGTATTGCATATGAGTACTGTGACAGTTTGCATATGAGTACTGTAACGTATTGCATATGTGTACTGTGACGTATTGCATATGAGTACTGTGACAGTTTGCATATGTGTACTGTGGCAGTTTACATATGAGTACTGTGACAGTTTACATATGCGTACTGTGACAGTTTATATACGAGTACTGTGACAGTTTGCATATGAGTACTGTGACAGTTTATATATGAGTACTGTGACAGTTTGCATATGAGTACTGTGATGTATTGCATATGAGTACTGTGATGTATTGCATATGAGTACTGTGACAGTTTGCATATGTGTACTGTGGCAGTTTGCATATGAGTACTGTGACAGTTTACATATGAGTACTGTGACAGTTTACATATGAGTACTGTGACAGTTTATATATGAATACTGTGACAGTTTGCATATGTGTACTGTGATGTATTGCATATGTGTACTGTGATGTATTGCATATGTGTACTGTGATGTATTGCATATGAGTACTGTGACGTATTGCATATGAGTACTGTGACGTATTGCATATGAGTACTGTGATGGTTTGCATATGTGTACTGTGACGTATTGCATATGAGTACTGTGACGTATTGCATATGAGTACTGTGACGTATTGCATATGAGTACTGTGACATATTGCATATGAGTACTGTGACGTATTGCATATGAGTACTGTGACGTATTGCATATGAGTACTGTGACGTATTGCATATGAGTACTGTGACGTATTGCATATGTGTACTGTGATGGTTTGCATATGTGTACTGTGATGGTTTGCATATGAGTACTGTGATGGTTTGCATATGAGTACTGTGATGGTTTGCATATGTTTACTGTGATGGTTTACATATGAGTACTGTGACAGTTTGCATATGAGTACTGTGATGGTTTGCATATGTGTACTGTGATGGTTTGCATATGAGTACTGTGATGGTTTGCATATGAGTACTGTGATGGTTTGCATATGAGTACTGTGATGGTTTGCATATGTGTACTGTGACGTATTGCATATGAATACTGTGATGGTTTGCATATGTGTACTGTGATGGTTTGCATATGAGTACTGTGATGGTTTGCATATGAGTACTGTGATGGTTTGAATATGTGTACTGTGATGGTTTGCATATGAGTACTGTGATGGTTTGCATATGAGTACTGTGATGGTTTGCATATGTGTACTGTGACGTATTGCATATGAGTACTGTGATGTATTGCATATGTGTACTGTGATGTATTGCATATGAGTACTGTGATGGTTTGCATATGAGTACTGTGATGGTTTGCATATGAGTACTGTGATGGTTTGCATATGTGTACTGTGACGTATTGCATATGAGTACTGTGATGTATTGCATATGAGTACTGTGATGGTTTGCATATGTGTACTGTGATGGTTTGCATATGTGTACTGTGATGGTTTGCATGTGTACTGTGATGGTTTGCATATGTGTACTGTGATGGTTTGCATATGAGTACTGTGATGGTTTGCATATGAGTACTGTGATGTATTGCATATGAGTACTGTGATGGTTTGCATATGTGTACTGTGACGTATTGCATATGAGTACTGTGATGTATTGCATATGAGTACTGTGATGGTTTGCATATGAGTACTGTGATGGTTTGCATATGTGTACTGTGATGGTTTGCATATGTGTACTGTAACGTATTGCATATGAGTACTGTGATGTATTGCATATCAGTACTGTGATGGTTTGCATATGTGTACTGTGACGTATTGCATATGAGTACTGTGATGTATTGCATATGAGTACTGTGATGGTTTGCATATGTGTACTGTGATGGTTTGCATATGTGTTCTGTGATGGTTTGCATGTGTACTGTGATGGTTTGCATATGTGTACTGTGATGGTTTGCATATGAGTACTGTGATGGTTTGCATATGTGTACTGTGACGTATTGCATATGAGTACTGTGATGTATTGCATATGAGTACTGTGATGGTTTGCATATGAGTACTGTGATGGTTTGCATATGTGTACTGTGATGGTTTGCATATGAGTACTGTGATGGTTTGCATATGTGTACTGTGACGTATTGCATATGAGTACTGTGATGTATTGCATATGAGTACTGTGATGGTTTGCATATGTGTACTGTGATGGTTTGCATATGTGTACTGTGACAGTTTGCATATGAGTACTGTGACATATTGCATATGAGTACTGTGATGGTTTGCATATGTGTACTGTGACAGTTTGCATATGAGTACTGTGACGTATTGCATATGAGTACTGTGACGTATTGCATATGAGTACTGTGACGTATTGCATATGAGTACTGTGATGGTTTGCATATGTGTACTGTGACAGTTTGCATATGAGTACTGTGACGTATTGCATATGAGTACTGTGACGTATTGCATATGAGTACTGTGACAGTTTGCATATGAGTACTGTAACGTATTGCATATGTGTACTGTGACGTATTGCATATGAGTACTGTGACAGTTTGCATATGTGTACTGTGGCAGTTTGCATATGAGTACTGTGACAGTTTACATATGTGTACTGTGATGGTTTACATATGTGTACTGTGGCAGTTTGCATATGAGTACTGTGATGTATTGCATATGTGTACTGTGATGTATTGCATATGTGTACTGTGACGTATTGCATATGTGTACTGTGATGGTTTACATATGTGTACTGTGATGGTTTACATATGTGTACTGTGATGGTTTACATATTTGTACTGTGATGGTTTACATATGTGTACTGTGATGGTTTACATATGTGTACTGTGACAGTTTGCATATGAGTACTGTGATGTATTGCATATGTGTACTGTGATTGTTTACATATGTGTACTGTGATGGTTTACATATGTGTACTGTGATGGTTTACATATGTGTACTGTGATGGTTTACATATGAGTACTGTGACGGTTTGCATATGAGTACTGTGATGGTTTACATATGAGTACTGTGATGTATTGCATATGTGTACTGTGATGTATTGCATATGTGTACTGTGATGTATTACATATGTGTACTGTGACGTATTGCATATGTGTACTGTGATGGTTTGTATGTAAATACATGTGCTGTATAATACAATTGTATAAATGTGAATCTTCTGTTGATTTTATGTAATAAAGATATTATCATTTCTGTGACTTGCTACATATATGTCTGTTTCTCATTTCTGATAAAGCAATAGGCTTGTTGTATGACATACATATACTTGCTGTATTACATACAATATACATGCTGTATTACATACAATATACATGCTGTATGACATACAATAGGCTTGCTGTATTACATACAATATACATGTTGTATTACATACAATATACACGCTGTATGACATACAATATACATGCTGTATTACATACAATATACATGTTGTATTACATACAATATACATGCTGTATTACATACAATATACATGCTGTATTACATACAATATACATGTTGTATTACATACAATATACACGCTGTATGACATACAATATACATGCTGTATTACATACAATATACACGCTGTATGACATACAATATACATGTTGTATTACATACAATATACACGCTGTATGACATACAATATACATGTTGTATTACATACAATATACACGCTGTATGACATACAATAGGCTTGCTGTATGACATACAATATACATGTTGTATTACATACAATATACACGCTGTATGACATACAATATACATGCTGTATTACATACAATATACATGCTGTATTACATACAATATACATGCTGTATTACATACAATATACATGCTGTATTACATACAATATACATGCTGTATTACATACAATATACATGCTGTATGACATACAATAGGCTTGCTGTATGACATACAATATACATGCTGTATTACATACAATATACACGCTGTATTACATACAATATACATGCTGTATTACATACAATATACATGCTGTATTACATACAATATACATGCTGTATTACATACAATATACATGCTGTATTACATACAATATACATGCTGTATTACATACAATATACATGCTGTATTACATACACTATACATGCTGTATTACATACAATATACATGCTGTATTACATACAATATACATGCTGTATTACATACAATAGGCTTGCTGTATTACATGCTGTATTATATACAATATACACTGTATTACATACAATATACATGCTGTATTACATACACTATACATGCTGTATTACATACAATAGGCTTGCTGTATTACATACAATATACATGCTGTATTACATACAATATACATGCTGTATTACATACAGTATACATGCTGTATTACATACAATAGGCTTGCTGTATTACATACAATATACGTGCTGTATTACATACAATATATGTGCTGTATTACATACAATATACATGCTGTATTACATACAATATACATGCTGTATTACATACAATATACGTGCTGTATTACATACAATATATGTGCTGTATTACATACAATATACGTGCTGTATTACATACAATATACGTGCTGTATTACATACAATATACATGCTGTATTACATACAATATACATGCTGTATTACATACAATATACATGCTGTATTACATACAATATACATGCTGTATTACATACAATATACATGCTGTATTACATACAATAGGCTTGCTGTATTACATACAATATACATGCTGTATTACATACACTATACATGCTGTATGACATACAATATACACGCTGTATTACATACAATATACACGCTGTATTACATACAATATACATGCTGTATTACATACAATAGGCTTGCTGTATTACATACAATATACATGCTGTATTACATACAATATACATGCTGTATTACATACAATATACATGCTGTATTACATACAATATACATGCTGTATTACATACAATATACATGCTGTATTACATACAATATACATGCTGTATTACATACAATAGGCTTGCTGTATTACATACAATATACATACTGTATTACATACACTATACATGCTCTATTACATACAATATACATGCTGTATTACATACACTATACATGCTGTATTACATACAATATACATGCTGTATTACATACAATATACATGCTGTATTACATACAATATACATGCTGTATTACATACAATATACATGCTGTATTACATACAATATACATGCTGTATTACATACAATATACATGCTGTATTACATACAATATACATGCTGTATTACATACAATATACATGCTGTATTACATACAATATACATGCTGTATTACATACAATATACATGCTGTATTACATACAATATACATGCTGTATTACATACAATATACATGCTGTATTACATACAATATACATGCTGTATTACATACAATATACATGCTGTATTACATACAATATACATGCTGTATTACATACAATATACATGCTGTATTACATACAATATACATGCTGTATTACATACAATATACATGCTGTATTACATACAATATACATGCTGTATTACATACAATATACTGCTGTATTACATACAATATACATGCTGTATTACATACAATATACATGCTGTATTACATACAATATACATGCTGTATTACATACAATACATGCTGTATTACATACAATATACATGCTGTATTACATACAATATACATGCTGTATTACATACATATACGTGCTGTATTACATACAATAGCTTGCTGTATTACATACAATATACATACTGTATTACATACAATATACATGCTTATTACATACAATATACATGCTGTATTACATACAATATACATGCTGTATTACATACAATATACATGCTGTATTACATACAATATACATGCTGTATTACATACAATATACATGCTGTATTACATACAATATACATGCTGTATTACATACAATATACATGCTGTATTACATACAATATACATGCTGTATTACATACAATATACATGCTGTATTACATACAATATACATGCTGTATTACATACAATATACATGCTGTATTACATACAAAATATACATGCTGTATTACATACAATATACATGCTGTATTACATACAATATACATGCTGTATTACATACAATATACATGCTGTATTACATACAATATACATGCTGTATTACATACAATATACATGCTGTATTACATACAATATACATGCTGTATTACATACAATATACATGCTGTATTACATACAATATACATGCTGTATTACATACAATATACATGCTGTATTACATACAATATACATGCTGTATTACATACAATATACATGCTGTATTACATACAATATACATGCTGTATTACATACAATATACATGCTGTATTACATACAATATACATGCTGTATTACATACAATATACATGCTGTATTACATACAATAGACATGCTGTATTACATACAATATACATGCTGTATTACATACAATATACATGCTGTATTACATACAATATACATGCTGTATTACATACAATATACATGCTGTATTACATACAATATACATGCTGTATTACATACAATATACATGCTGTATTACATACAATATACATGCTGTATTACATACAATATACATGCTGTATTACATACAATATACATGCTGTATTACATACAATAGGCTTGCTGTATTACATGCTGTATTAATACAATATACACGCTGTATTACATACAATATACATGCTGTATTACATACAATATACATGCTGTATTACATACAATAGGCTTGCTGTATTACATACAATATACATGCTGTATTACATACAATATACATGCTGTATTACATACAATATACATGCTGTATTACATACAATAGACTTGCTGTATTACATACAATATACATGCTGTATTACATACAATATACATGCTGTATTACATACAATATACATGCTGTATTACATACAATATACATGCTGTATTACATACAATATACATGCTGTATTACATACAATATACATGCTGTATTACATACAATATACATGCTGTATTACATACAATATACATGCTGTATTACATACAATATACATGCTGTATTACATACAATATACATGCTGTATTACATACAATATACATGCTGTATTACATACAATATACATGCTGTATTACATACAATATACATGCTGTATTACATACAATATACATGCTGTATTACATACAATATACATGCTGTATTACATACAATATACATGCTGTATTACATACAATATACATGCTGTATTACATACAATATACATGCTGTATTACATACAATATACATGCTGTATTACATACAATAGGCTTGCTGTATTACATACAATATACATGCTGTATTACATACAATATACATGCTGTATTACATACAATAGGCTTGCTGTATTACATACAATATACATGCTGTATTACATACAATATACATGCTGTATTACATACAATATACATGCTGTATTACATACAATAGGCTTGCTGTATTACATACACTATACATACTGTATTACATGCAATATACATACTTTATTACATACACTATACATGCTCTATGACATACAATATACATGCTGTATTACATACACTATACATGCTGTATTACATACAATATACATGCTGTATTACATACAATATACATGCTGTATTACATACAATATACATGCTGTATTACATACAATATACATGCTGTATTACATACAATATACATGCTGTATTACATACAATATACATGCTGTATTACATACAATATACATGCTGTATTACATACAATATACATGCTGTATTACATACAATATACATGCTGTATTACATACAATATACATGCTGTATTACATACAATATACATGCTGTATTACATACAATAGACATGCTGTATTACATACAATATACACTGTATTACATACAATATACATGCTGTATTACATACAATATACATGCTGTATTACATACAATATACATGCTGTATTACATACAATATACATGCTGTATTACATACAATACATGCTGTATTACATACAATATACATGCTGTATTACATACAATATACATGCTGTATTACATACAATATACATGCTGTATTACATACAATATACATGCTGTATTACATACAATATACATGCTGTATTACATACAATATACATGCTGTATTACATACAATATACATGCTGTATTACATACAATATACATGCTGTATTACATACAATATACATGCTGTATTACATACAATATACATGCTGTATTACATACAATATACATGCTGTATTACATACAATATACATGCTGTATTACATACAATATACATGCTGTATTACATACAATATACATGCTGTATTACATACAATATACATGCTGTATTACATACAATATACATGCTGTATTACATACAATATACATGCTGTATTACATACAATATACATGCTGTATTACATACAATATACATGCTGTATTACATACAATATACATGCTGTATTACATACAATATACATGCTGTATTACATACAATATACATGCTGTATTACATACAATATACATGCTGTATTACATACAATATACATGCTGTATTACATACAATATACATGCTGTATTACATACAATATACATGCTGTATTACATACAATATACATGCTGTATTACATACAATATACATGCTGTATTACATACAATATACATGCTGTATTACATACAATATACATGCTGTATTACATACAATATACATGCTGTATTACATACAATATACATGCTGTATTACATACAATATACATGCTGTATTACATACAATATACATGCTGTATTACATACAATATACATGCTGTATTACATACAATATACATGCTGTATTACATACAATATACATGCTGTATTACATACAATATACATGCTGTATTACATACAATATACATGCTGTATTACATACAATATACATGCTGTATTACATACAATATACATGCTGTATTACATACAATATACATGCTGTATTACATACAATATACATGCTGTATTACATACAATATACATGCTGTATTACATACAATATACATGCTGTATTACATACAATAGGCTTGCTGTATTACATACAATATACATGCTGTATTACATACAATATACATGCTGTATTACATACAATATACATGCTGTATTACATACAATATACACGCTGTATTACATACAATATACATGCTGTATTACATACAATATACATGCTGTATTACATACAATAGGCTTGCTGTATTACATACAATATACATGCTGTATTACATACAATATACATGCTGTATTACATACAATATACATGCTGTATTACATACAATATACATGCTGTATTACATACAATAGGCTTGCTGTATTACATACAATATACATGCTGTATTACATACAATAGGCTTGCTGTATTACATACAATATACATACTTTATTACATACACTATACATGCTGTATTACATACAATATACATGCTGTATTACATACAATATACATGCTGTATTACATACAATAGGCTTGCTGTATTACATACAATATACGTGCTGTATTACATACAATATACATGGTGTATTACATACAATATACGTGCTGTATTACATACAATAGGCTTGCTGTATTACATACACTATACATACTGTATTACATGCAATATACATACTTTATTACATACACTATACATGCTCTATGACATACAATATACATGCTGTATTACATACACTATACATGCTGTATTACATACAATATACATGCTGTATAACATACAATATACATGCTGTATTACATACAATATACATGCTGTATTACATACAATATACACGCTGTATTACATCCAATATACACGCTGTATTACATACAATATACATGCTGTATTACATACAATAGACATGCTGTATTACATACAATATACATGCTGTATTACATACAATATACATGCTGTATTACATACAATAGACATGCTGTATTACATACAATATACACGCTGTATTACATACAATAGACACGCTGTATTACATACAATAGGCTTGCTGTATTACATACAATATACACACTGTATTACATACAATATACATGCTGTATTACATACAATATACATGCTGTCTTACATACACTATACATGCTGTATTACATACAATATACATGCTGTATTACATACAATATACATGCTGTATTACATACAATAGGCTTGCTGTATTACATACAATATACATGCTGTATTACATACAATAGGCTTGCTGTATTACATACAATATACATACTTTATTACATACACTATACATGCTCTATGACATACAATATACATGCTGTATTACATACACTATACATGCTGTATTACATACAATATACATGCTGTATTACATACAATATACATGCTGTATAACATACAATATACATGCTGTATTACATACAATATACATGCTGTATTACATACAATATACATGCTGTATTACATACAATATACATGCTGTATTACATACAATATACATGCTGTATTACATACAATATACATGCTGTATTACATACAATATACATGCTGTATTACATACAATACACGCTGTATTACATACAATATACATGCTGTATTACATACAATATACATGCTGTATTACATACAATACATGCTGTATTACATACAATATACATGCTGTATTACATACAATATACATGCTGTATTACATACAATATACATGCTGTATTACATACAATATACATGCTGTATTACATACAATATACATGCTGTATTACATACAATATACATGCTGTATTACATACAATATACATGCTGTATTACATACAATATACATGCTGTATTACATACAATATACATGCTGTATTACATACAATATACATGCTGTATTACATACAATATACATGCTGTATTACATACAATATACATGCTGTATTACATACAATATACATGCTGTATTACATACAATATACATGCTGTATTACATACAATATACATGCTGTATTACATACAATATACATGCTGTATTACATACAATATACATGCTGTATTACATACAATATACATGCTGTATTACATACAATATACATGCTGTATTACATACAATATACATGCTGTATTACATACAATATACATGCTGTATTACATACAATATACATGCTGTATTACATACAATATACATGCTGTATTACATACAATATACATGCTGTATTACATACAATATACATGCTGTATTACATACAATATACTTGCTGTATTACATACAATATACATGCTGTATTACATACAATATACATGCTGTATTACATACAATATACATGCTGTATTACATACAATATACATGCTGTATTACATACAATATACATGCTGTATTACATACAATATACATGCTGTATTACATACAATATACATGCTGTATTACATACAATATACATGCTGTATTACATACAATATACATGCTGTATTACATACAATATACATGCTGTATTACATACAATATACATGCTGTATTACATACAATATACATGCTGTATTACATACAATATACATGCTGTATTACATACAATATACATGCTGTATTACATACAATATACATGCTGTATTACATACAATATACATGCTGTATTACATACAATATACATGCTGTATTACATACAATATACATGCTGTATTACATACAATATACATGCTGTATTACATACAATATACATGCTGTATTACATACAATATACATGCTGTATTACATACAATATACATGCTGTATTACATACAATATACATGCTGTATTACATACAATATACATGCTGTATTACATACAATATACATGCTGTATTACATACAATATACATGCTGTATTACATAC
>CM026402.1:65773423-65796688 GCA_014843695.1 Archivesica marissinica
TTCAGTTGTCATGTGAGAGCAACCTCTGTATGTAAACGTATTAATTACTTCGATGTCATGTTGCGTACCTACTGAGATGGTGATGGTTATAAATTTTTCTCGCATTTCCCAGATAAGGTTATTTAGGGTCACCTGGCAACCATATAACCTCATACAGTTTGGATTCATTATTGGAGGCATTCCGAGCAGAGAATTAACGTGGGTCATACTAAATCATAGGATTTATTCGGAGATAGCCATCAGACGGGTTTTATAATTACCTGCGTCAGTGTTTGGTTCCGTGCTTAAGTATTTCTATGGCATTCCAGGCAACTAATGACGTATTTTGTAGTAAATACTGATGCAAACGGATTTAGCCTTCATTTTGTGTACTGCTGGTGTTGGGGGAGTTGCTTAAACTGAGATGTATCGTACTGTTGTAGCTGGGTTCCGTGTATTTCTCTCGCATTTCTAGATAAGGTTATTTAGGGTCACCTGACGAACATATAAACTCATACCGCTTGGATTCAGTTAATTATGTTACAGGGCATGGAACAACACGTATTAGACATTTATATTAATAGTTGTTTCACTCTATACGATAAAATACGTGTATTTTATTCGTGTTTCATATACGCTATGGCTATGTCTAGTGACATGCCATTCTAAAACGTATATTACGGATTATTAATAATTTATCGCGTTTTTATGGAAGTATACGTAACGATATATATTATTCATTTTCGTACATAGGTTAAGTTTGTAATTAGGATTTCTTACTCGATAAAAACGTACGCCTAGCTCGAATAATATAATGAACTTACCCGTATATTCGTTGAATCCGCTTGAGTACTAAGACCATTCTAATCGGACTATATTTATATAGAAGCGTTGGTTATTTATGGATCGGTTCGTAGTCTATATTTATAGAATGGTACGAGATAGCTATTTATAAAGCTATTACCAATAGGCTATATAGTGACGCGTATACCAAAAAAAAGCAAAGAGCTCTGTATTGGTGGCGTATACGCAACAACCAAAGAGATCGGTAGTTGCTATCATCAATAGGCTCTATAGTGATGACGTATACGCAACAAGTGATGACGTATACACAACACCCAAAGAGACGGGTTTACTACTACGGTGATTCCACAACCTAGATCGCTCACCTGTTTAACTAAATCGTTTATTTAAACTGAAAATAATGAAGCTGATATTTTACAATCTTGTTTGAGTCCAACTGATACAGGAAGATACAGCAAACCATGTTATCACAAGAGATATTCTACAAAGAAGTACTTGCTACACCAGAAAAGGAAAGTTATCTCTTTTCTAGTCAACATGTGACACTGACTCGTAAACTTTCCGATGGGGGTCACAAATAAACGTTACACCGGCATTTACCGGCAGCTAGTTTATTTATAGAAAACGTTATATTTTCTATATTTATATACGTTTTCTATATTTACTACAATGCAAACAAATGCTATTTTACAACTAAACACAACATCGACAAGGTTAAAGAACTGTGATATTCATACGCAAACTTTGAGAAGGCTTACATACCACTCTAGATATCAATACGTTTAGGAGTAGGCGAAATAACACTATCTAAACAATTTCAATCCGTCTTCTCAAAGAAAACACATACTAGCAGAGATGAATTTTACAACAACCACTAAATGATCAACACCTCTCACCCAGCATCTGCCGATATCAACATCTCGTGTTCAGGAGTAGAGAAACTATTAATGACACTAAACACCCATAACACAACTGGACATGACAACATGAGCCTCATGGTATTGAAATAACTATCCAGCAACATCTCACTAATCCTGACCATCATCTTCTAAGTTTCATACGAATCCCGGAGAAGTTCCCAACACATGGAAAACAGAACAGTACACCCATTTCAAGAATGGCAACAAATATAACGCCATAAACTACCAACCTCTATCGCTAACCCGCATCTACTGTAAGCTTTTATAACCAATCGTAACCAGTAGCACGGTGAAGCAAGCAACATACTGTACCCATTAACACAGGAATGGCCAATCAGGCGAAACTATTTTGCTCGAATTTATAGAAGATATCGCAGCCAACATTGCCATCGGCAAACAGACGGACATCCCTGTCATGGAGTTCTCTAAGGCCTTCCACAAAGTGTCCATAGTCTCCTGCTCCATCACTATGACATACAGGGCAAGATAAACAAGTGGATCCAGGCATTTCTGTCTAATCACAAACAGATTGTCGTCATTGATGATCACACAACCGACTTGAAAGTTGAGTCAGGCGTTCCACAAGGCTCGATCCGAGCCTGTTCTTATACTATGTCAATGACATGCCGGTTGGCCTCAACGCTACGGTCAGACGCAGACGACACCACTGCATACATAGGAATTGCGCGCGTAGCAGACTGTGACACTCTACAAAGAGACATAGACAAACTGGCCAAATGGGAAGAACAGTGGAATATAGTGTTTCACCCAAACACATGTAACATCATTGCCGCCTCAAAGAAAACTATCAAATACAGCTATAAACTAAGAAACCACGCATTAGAACATGTTCAGTCAGCTAAATACCTTAGAGTTACACTCAACAAAAACCTTCACTGGGGCGAACATAACAACATCTGCAACAAGGCAACAGGTAAGCCCAGCTTTCTCCGAATAAACCCAAATATATCCTCTACTAAAATCAAAGAGACCGCTTACATGTACATTGTTCGATACAACTTAGAGTACGCCAGCAGCGAATGGGAATAGCAGCTGGTGCAATGAAGTGGGGCTAGATTTGTGACAGGATAGATGGTGGGATGTCTGCCTCACAATTCTCTGCACAGATTTCAATCATTCTTTCAACGCACCATTAGGGACTGGAACCATTTGGCTCCAGAAATCGTGCCAGTTGGCACGGCTGATGCTTTCAAAGCTCAATCTGCCACTCACTATGCCTAACTCTCATACGTTTTTATCCTTCAGTGTGCATATCTTCACCTTTTATTTCGTATTTCTTTCTTGCGAGCGTAACAATTGCAGTCAGAAATCGGTTAGTATGTCTTCGTGGTGATATGATCCAAAATCAATGAGAAAACCAGCACTGACTACGCCATCTGTGAAGTCGGAGTATACCCCACATCGAGCATTAAAGTCGTAGCAAATTAATAAATGTTCTTCAGTTTGAAACTGGTGAACATGTTCAGGCAATTTTGTAAAACAGTGTCAGCGTCATTTGCCCTTGTAGATTCGTGTGGTGGTAAATATCACAAATAAACAAACAACTAGGTTCACAACAATGACATTAAGGACGCAATCAGTAGCACTCAAAAATATGAATGTAGTGGTTCGATACACATGGCTCCATATTATTGTACGTATATTGTACATGTAGTTGTATTTTTATTCAGTGTATACAATTCATGTTATTGTTTTGCATCAAATAATTGTCATTAATGTTGAAACAAATGAGTTAGGCCACACCATTAGTTACGGCCCTCCCCAAGCAAAATGACTCGCTCGCTTCTCACCAATGCAACCCGGGTTCGATGCTAGGACCGGGAAGTAAGTGAGATGGTACGGTGGTCGCCAGATCGGACAGGTGGGTTTTCTGTGGGTACCCCTGTTTCCTCCCACATGAATGACCACATATACGCTTTCATCCGCGCCAACGAGAGTGATTAATATAAGTTGTTAGAACTTGCCTAGCAATCCTTGTAAAATAAATAGTTTAAAAAATAAAAATAACAAAAAAACAACAACAACAACAACAAAATGACTGCACATTTTACTAAAATTGATGATTACTATTAAAAATGGGAAAATGAAGAAGAACATAAGCAAACTATTGATAACAAGATTTTTAGAACCAAAAAAACAAACGACAACAAACAAAAAAAGATAAGGAAATAAACGTAAGCGTAACCTTCATAAACATACAGAAGTATTCAGTGATATGTCAGATACACCAACTACTAGAGGTCATCCATATAACTGTATTTATATACTATTTAAACATCAAAGTCGGCTTGAACTTAGAAATAATTTCTTTTCACTGGTGTGGCAGCGCCTACACTAAACCATTTTAGGAACTTGATAGACACATACTATGGAGATCTATGACAAATACACTTACCGGAATGGAGAAGCTCTGAATACACAAACACGAGTGCTTTATCGAAGTTACAACACGGATGTGTGTATCGAGATATAATTTGGCAACATTTCTTGTTTGTCGTAAACTATTACGTTAGTGGAAACATGAACTAGTGTCGTACATGATTAACATGGCAATAGTATAGGTTTTAAAAATAGATTACACATGTAAACACATCAATATTGGATATTTGGGGTATAAATACAGATAAACCACCTGAACAGTATCCTGGACCTTATCGTGCAATAGTACTAAATCCTGGGCCTTATCGTGCAGTAGCACTAAATCCTGTACCTTATCGTGCAATAGCACTAAATCCTGTACCTTATTGTGCAGTAGCACTAAATCCTGTACCTTATCGTGCAGTAGCACTAAATCCTGTACCTTATCGTGCAGTAGCACTAAATCCTGGACCTTATTGTGCAGTAGCACTAAATCCTGTACCTTATTGTGAAATAGCACTAAATCTTGGCCCTTATTGTGAAATAGCACTAAATCCTGGCCCTTATTGTGAAATAGCACTAAATCCTGGCCCTTATCGTGCAGTAGCACTAAATCCTGTACCGTATTGTTCAATAGCACTAAATCCTGTACCTTATTGTGAAATAGCACTAAATCCTGGCCCTTATTGTGCAATAGCACTAAATCCTGTACATTATCGTGGAGTAGCACTAAATCCTGTACATTATTGTGCAGTAGCACTAAATCCTGTACATTATCGTGGAGTAGCACTAAATCCTGTACCTTATTGTGCAGTAGCACTAAATCCTGTACCTTAGTGTGCAGTAGCACTAAATCCTGTACCTTATTGTGCAGTTGCACTAAATCCTGGACCCTATCGTACAATAGCACTACATCCTGGACCTTATCGTGCAATAGCACTAAGTCCTGTACCATATTGTGGAGTAGCACTAAATCCTGTACCTTATTGTGCAATAGCACTAAATTCTGTACCTTATTGTGAAATAGCACTAAATCCTGGCCCTTATTGTGCAATAGCACTAAATCCTGTACATTATCGTGGAGTAGCACTAAATCCTGTACCTTATTGTGCAGTAGCACTAAATCATGTACCTTATTGTGCAGTAGCACTAAATCCTGTACATTATCGTGCAATAGCACTAAATCCTGTACATTATCGTGGAGTAGCACTAAATCCTGTACATTATTGTGCAGTAGCACTAAATCCTGTACATTATCGTGGAGTAGCACTAAATCCTGTACCTTATTGTGCAGTAGCACTAAATCCTGTACCTTAGTGTGCAGTAGCACTAAATCCTGTACCTTATTGTGCAGTAGCACTAAATCCTGGACCCTATCGTACAATAGCACTACATCCTGGACCTTATCGTGCAATAGCACTAAATCCTGTACCATATTGTGGAGTAGCACTAAATCCTGTACCTTATTGTGCAATAGCACTAAATTATGTACCTTATTGTGAAATAGCACTAAATCCTGGCCCTTATTGTGCAATAGCACTAAATCCTGTACATTATCATGGAGTAGCACTAAATCCTGTAACTTATTGTGCAGTAGCACTAAATCATGTACCTTATTGTGCAGTAGCACTAAATCCTGTACATTATCGTGCAATAGCACTAAATCCTGTACATTATCGTGGAGTAGCACTAAATCCTGTACCTTATTAAATCCTATACCTTATTGTGCAATAGCACTAAATCCTGTACATTATTGTGGAGTAGCACTAAATCCTGTACCTTATTGTGAAATAGCACTAAATCCTGTACCTTATTGTGAAATAGCACTAAATCCTGGCCTTTATTGTGCAATAGCACTAAATCATGTACATTATCGTGGAGTAGCACTAAATCCTGTACCTTATTGTGAAATAGCACTAAATCCTGGCCCTAAATACTGTACCTTATTGTGCAATAGTACTAAATCCTGTACCTTATTGTGAAATAGCACTAAATCCTGGCCCTTATTGTGCAATAGCACTAAATCCTGTACATTATCGTGGAGTAGCACTAAATCCTGTACCTTATTGTGCAGTAGCACTAAATACTGTACCTTATCGTGCAGTAGCACTAAATCCTGTACCTTAGTGTGAGTAGCACTAAATCCTGTACCTTATTGTGCAGTAGCACTAAATCCTGTACCTTATTGTGCAATAGCACTAAATCTTGTACCTTATCGTACAGTAGCACTAAATCCTGTACATTATCGTGCAATAGCACTAAATCCTGTACCTTATTGTGCAATAGCACTAAATCCTGTACCTTATCGTGCAGTAGCACTAAATCCTGGACCTTATCGTGCAGTAGCACTAACTCCTGGGCCTTATAGTGAAATAGCACTAAATACTGGCCCTTATTGTGAAATAGCACTAAATCCTGGCCCTTATTGTGCAATAGCATTAAATCCTGTACATTATCGTGGAGTAGCACTAACTCCTGTACCTTATTGTGCAGTAGCACTAAATACTGTACCTTATCGTGCAGTAGCACTAAATCCTGGGCCTTATTGTGCAGTAGCACTAAATCCTGTACCTTATTGTGCAGTAGCACTAAATCCTGTACCTTATTGTGCAGTAGCACTAAATCCTGGGCCTTATCGTGCAGTAGCACTAACTCCTGGGCCTTATCGTGAAATAGCACTAAATACTGGCCCTTATTGTGCAATAGCACTAAATCCTGTACATTATCGTGGAGTAGCACTAAATCCTGGACCTTATTGTGCAGTAGCACTAAATCCTGTACCCTATCGTGCAGTAGCACTAAATCATGTACCTTATTGTGAAATAGCACTAAATCCTGGCCCTTATTGTGCAATAGCATTAAATCCTGTACATTATCGTGGAGTAGCACTAACTCCTGTACCTTATTGTGCAGTAGCACTAAATACTGTACCTTATCGTGCAGTAGCACTAAATCCTGGGCCTTATTGTGCAGTAGCACTAAATCCTGTACCATATTGTGCAGTAGCACTAAATCCTGTACCTTATTGTGCAGTAGCACTAAATCCTGTACCTTATCGTGCAATAGCACTAAATCCTGGACCTTATCGTGCAATAGTACTAAATCCTGGGCCTTATCGTGCAGTAGCACTAAATCCTGTACCTTATCGTGCAATAGCACTAAATCCTGTACCTTATTGTGCAGTAGCACTAAATCCTGTACCTTATCGTGCAATAGCACTAAATCCTGTACCTTATTGTGCAGTAGCACTAAATCCTGTACCTTATCGTGCAATAGCACTAAATCCTGTACCTTATCGTGCAATAGCACTAAATCCTGGACCTTATCGTGCAATAGCACTAAATCCTGTACCTTATCATGCAGTAGCACTAAATCCTGGACCTTATCATGCAGTAGCACTAAATCCTGGACCTTATTGTGCAGTAGCACTAAATCCTGGGCCTTATTGTGCAGTAGCACTAAATCCTGTACCTTATTGTGCAGTAGCACTAAATCCTGTACCTTATTGTGCAGTAGCACTAAATCCTGTACCTTATCGTGCAATAGCACTAAATCCTGTACCTTATTGTGCAGTAGCACTAAATCCTGTACCTTATCGTGCAGTAGCACTAAATACTGGGCCTTATTGTGCTTTAGCACTAAATCCTGTACCTTATTGTGCAGTAGCACTAAATCCTGTACCTTATTGTGCAGTAGCACTAAATCCTGTACCTTATTGTGCAGTAGCACTAAATCCTGTACCTTATCGTGCAGTAGCACTAAATACTGGGCCTTATCGTGCAGTAGCACTAAATCCTGTACCTTATTGTGCAGTAGCACTAAATCCTGTACCTTATTGTGCAATAGCACTAAATCCTGTACCTTATTGTGCAATAGCACTAAATCCTGTACCTTATCGTGCAGTAGCACTAAATCATGTACCTTATTGTGCAATAGCACTAAATCCTGGCCCTTATTGTGCAATAGCATTAAATCCTGTACATTATCGTGGAGTAGCACTAACTCCTGTACCTTATTGTGCAGTAGCACTAAATACTGTACCTTATCGTGCAGTAGCACTAAATCCTGGGCCTTATTGTGCAGTAGCACTAAATCCTGTACCTTATTGTGCAGTAGCACTAAATCCTGTACCTTATTGTGCAGTAGCACTAAATCCTGGGCCTTATCGTGCAGTAGCACTAACTCCTGGGCCTTATCGTGAAATAGCACTAAATACTGGCCCTTATTGTGCAATAGCACTAAATCCTGTACATTATCGTGGAGTAGCACTAAATCCTGCCTGGACCTTATTGTGCAGTAGCACTAAATCCTGTACCCTATCGTGCAGTAGCACTAAATCATGTACCTTATTGTGAAATAGCACTAAATCCTGGCCCTTATCGTGCAATAGCACTAAATCCTGGACCTTATCGTGCAATAGCACTAAATCCTGTACCTTATCATGCAGTAGCACTAAATCCTGGACCTTATTGTGCAGTAGCACTAAATACTGTACCTTATCGTGCAGTAGCACTAAATCCTGGGCCTTATTGTGCAGTAGCACTAAATCCTGTACCTTATTGTGCAGTAGCACTAAATCCTGTACCTTATTGTGCAGTAGCACTAAATCCTGTACCTTATCGTGCAATAGCACTAAATCCTGTACCTTATTGTGCAGTAGCACTAAATCCTGTACCTTATCGTGCAGTAGCACTAAATACTGGGCCTTATTGTGCTTTAGCACTAAATCCTGTACCTTATTGTGCAGTAGCACTAAATCCTGTACCTTATTGTGCAGTAGCACTAAATCCTGTACCTTATTGTGCAGTAGCACTAAATCCTGTACCTTATCGTGCAGTAGCACTAAATACTGGGCCTTATCGTGCAGTAGCACTAAATCCTGTACCTTATTGTGCAGTAGCACTAAATCCTGTACCTTATTGTGCAATAGCACTAAATCCTGTACCTTATTGTGCAATAGCACTAAATCCTGTACCTTATCGTGCAGTAGCACTAAATCATGTACCTTATTGTGCAATAGCACTAAATCCTGTACCTTATCGTGCAATAGCACTAAATCCTGTACCTTATTGTGCAATAGCACTAAATCCTGGGCCTTATCGTGCAGTAGCACTAACTCCTGGGCCTTATCGTGAAATAGCACTAAATACTGGCCCTTATTGTGCAATAGCACTAAATCCTGTACATTATCGTGGAGTAGCACTAAATCCTGGACCTTATTGTGCAGTAGCACTAAATCCTGTACCCTATCGTGCAGTAGCACTAAATCCTGTACCTTATTGTGAAATAGCACTAAATCCTGGCCCTTATTGTGCAATAGCATTAAATCCTGTACATTATCGTGGAGTAGCACTAACTCCTGTACCTTATTGTGCAGTAGCACTAAATACTGTACCTTATCGTGCAGTAGCACTAAATCCTGGGCCTTATTGTGCAGTTGCACTAAATCCTGTACCTTATTGTGCAGTAGCACTAAATCCTGTACCTTATTGTGCAGTAGCACTAAATCCTGTACCTTATCGTGCAATAGCACTAAATCCTGGACCTTATCGTGCAATAGTACTAAATCCTGGGCCTTATCGTGCAGTAGCACTAAATCCTGTACCTTATTGTGCAATAGCACTAAATCCTGTACCTTATTGTGCAGTAGCACTGAATCCTGGGCCTTATTGTGCAGTAGCACTAAATCCTGTACCTCATTGTGAAATAGCACTAAATCCTGGCCCTTATTGTGCAATAGCACTAAATCCTGTACCTTATTGTGCAGTAGCACTAAATCCTGGGCCTTATTGTGCAGTAGCACTAAATCCTGTACCTCATTGTGAAATAGCACTAAATCCTGGCCCTTATTATGCAATAGCACTAAATCCTGTACCTTATCGTGCAATAGCACTAAATCCTGTACCTTATTGTGCAATAGCACTAAATCCTGTACCTTATTGTGCAATAGCACTAAATCCTGGGCCTTATCGTGCAGTAGCACTAACTCCTGGGCCTTATCGTGAAATAGCACTAAATACTGGCCCTTATTGTGCAATAGCACTAAATCCTGTACATTATCGTGGAGTAGCACTAAATCCTGGACCTTATTGTGCAGTAGCACTAAATCCTGTACCCTATCGTGCAGTAGCACTAAATCCTGTACATTATTGTGAAATAGCACTAAATCCTGGCCCTTATTGTGCAATAGCATTAAATCCTGTACATTATCGTGGAGTAGCACTAACTCCTGTACCTTATTGTGCAGTAGCACTAAATCCTGGGCCTTATTGTGCAGTAGCACTAAATCCTGTACCTTATTGTGCAGTAGCACTAAATCCTGTACCTTATTGTGCAGTAGCACTAAATCCTGTACCTTATCGTGCAATAGCACTAAATCCTGGACCTTATCGTGCAGTAGCACTAACTCCTGGGCCTTATCGTGCAGTAGCACTAAATCCTGTACCTTATCGTGCAGTAGCACTAAATCCTGTACCTTATCGTGCAATAGCACTAAATCCTGTACCTTATTGTGCAGTAGCACTAAATCCTGGACATTATCATGCAGTAGCACTAAATCCTGTACCTTATTGTGCAGTAGCACTAAATCCTGTACCTTATCGTGCAATAGCACTAAATCCTGTACCTCATCGTGCAGTAGCACTAAATCCTGGACCTTATCGTGCAGTAGCACTAAATCCTGTACCTTATCATGCAGTAGCACTAAATCCTGTACCTTATTGTGCAGTAGCACTAAATCCTATACCTTATTGTGCAGTAGCACTAAATCCTGTACCTTATCGTGCAGTAGCACTAAATCCTGTATCTTATCGTGCAGTAGCACTAAATCCTGTACCTTATTGTGCAGTAGCACTAACTCCTATACCTTATCGTGCAGTAGCACTAAATCCTGTACCTTATTGTGCAATAGCACTAAATCCTGTACCTTATTGTGCAGTAGCACTAAATCCTGTACCTTATCGTGCAATAGCACTAAATCCTGGACCTTATCGTGCAATAGCACTAAATCCTGTACCTTATCATGCAGTAGCACTAAATCCTGGACCTTATTGTGCAGTAGCACTAAATCCTGTACCTTATTGTGCAGTAGCACTAAATCCTGTACCTCATTGTGAAATAGCACTAAATCCTGGCCCTTATTGTGCAATAGCACTAAATCCTGTACATTATCGTGGAGTAGCACTAAATCATGGACCTTATCGTACAATAGCACTAAATTCTAAATTTGCAAATCATCATTGAAATGAAAAACAATGTGCGCTCATTATTTTAAAGACATTTATTTAAAAATGTTTATGATCACAGAATTCAAAAAACATTGGCACATGTGGACATGTATGTGTATACTATATATGTGACTATTTCTCCTAAAATAGGGCTAAAAAATGGATATATTAGTACATTATAAACCAGTAAATAGAGAGCTTGAAGTTAATTATATATATTTATAAATATAAGATATTTATTTGCTTCAGTGTTTGATCGAATGATATTTCATTGAAAGCAATTTTGTATGTAACCGTTCATGAGTGAGATATAAACCCAATCATTATCTTAAAAAGTGTTTTTACGATAGAAAACGATCCAAACGTCGCTATAACGTCGTGTTTAGACTTTATGAAGTTATTTCAATTTATTTCACTGATAAATTTCTATATTTCATTTTTTATACAAATATAGTTTAGCTTGATTGCGAAACAAGTTCTTACAACTTATGTTAATCACATCTCCTGATGGAATCCATCACCACAAGGGAGAGAGAAGAGGTAACGTGGAATTTAAATGCCGTGCCTAAGGGCACACTCGTAACAGCTCCAGTGGGGCTCAAACTCCAGACCGTTCGCACCTGAAGCGAACGCGCATCCACTGCGCTATCACGACTTCCACTCATATTTCATTGGAAATCATAAAAGTAAAGAAAATTAAGGATATGACCATCGATATTCCAGTGAGAGACATATGTCAGCATTTTGTACCTTACACATCTAATTAGCTTGCACAAGTTTTGCTACATTTGCCAAATTATGAATGAATACTAAAATGGGAAGAATTATCCTCATTGGTGACCTTAATGGGTATATATCCCCATGTGTTTCGCCTTTTGGTCAAACAATTTATAATTCAAAATCTAGTGTTTAAATATACCATGAAATTAAATTTTACATTTCTAAGCAAATTGAAAATTTCATTTCAAAAATTAATGTCAATTACCTAAACAAAATAATATGTTTTACAAACATACTGCCGGGATGCAGAAAATACTGTGCTGCATTTTAGCAGTACCGACATGTAATAAGCATGCATTCCACATTACACAATATACCACTTCATATTTTATGTGACTAGTAGTACCATATATGTGTGTGTGTTAAAATTTATTTTAGCTCCATTGCGAAACAAGTCCTTACAATTTATATTAATCACTCTCGAAACCTCATTCCGTGTCGTTCGTGGGAGAAGTTGACGCATAGAACATTTCTGAAATCACACTATTTTTAGCTAAAATTCAAGTTTAAATTGCCCTTGAAAAACACCCCATAGAAACAGTATGCAAGTTATCAAAGCATTTTATTTGACGTTATTTTAGCTATATAGTCAAACCTGTGTTAGTGGTCACCTCTATTAAGCAGTCAACATGTATTAAGCAGCCAGTTTCCAGATTCCCAATATGCTGTTTTTATTATACATTTGACCTCTATTAAGCAGCCACCTGTGCTAAGCAGCCACTTCTGAGATTCCCTTGGCTGGCTGCTTTAGACAGGTTTGACTGTATATGCAATTGTTGATGGCGCCTTTATTGAAAACGTGGTTGCCTAGTTTCGCTTTCCTCTAATGTGGACGACACAAAAACCAACAATCTCACACTCAATGGAAGTTACAGAATCAAGTATTAACAAACAATCGCAGAAAACAACAATAAATACCAAAGTCCAGCACTTATAACCTATGAACCCAATGAATTAAATAATTCTATAACATAACGTAAAAGCAAATGAACATATCAACTGATAATTTATTAACTGGACGGAATCTTATTAACCCTTTCCCTCACAGAAGCACCTCTTGACGCCATTACCAATACGACATACATTGACAATGTAGCAGCCAAACCAATGTTCATAATAAAGACCACAATCTCATGTAGTCCCAGTAACATCTATGGAGGTGGGATAGATATGGCGACTACTTATCCACTGCATGATAGCTAAATGGCTGTTGTTTGTATGGAGATATAATAATATATTAACCTAAATCTCTATGTAGTCCCAGTAATATCTATGGAGGTGGGATAGATATGGTGACTACTTATCCACTACATGATAGCTAAATGGCTGTCGTTTGTATGGAGATATAATAGTATATTAACGTAAATCTCTATGAAGGAAAGGGTTAACTGGACGGAATCTTATTAAATACACTATGCATGTTTGCATTGTACAGAATATAATGCTATAAAACACAACAAACTAACAAATGATGATGAGGAGGAAGACAGAAAAGTAATACTAGCCCTGTAGCTTTTCTACATACAATAGTTCCTACAATGTATATCCTCGTCGTTCAAAAGTCTCCCCACTTCTCCCTAAATCATCTGGAGGGAGAAGTGACTGTCACTTCTCCCAAAATTTGGAGCCTAGCTTGAGCCCTGGTAATATCCAGGAAGTCTATAACAACCACTAGTGCACAGTCAATAGCAAAAATTGTAATTTTAATCTCTTTAATTAACCCATTCAACAGTAACTGACATGGATTGGTCCATGATATTTTTTAGACCAATAAATTATCAGAATATTCAGAAGTTCATTTATCAAAATGGGTAATTTTGTCTAAAAATACCGGTAGTAAAATTACTGTCAAAAAAGTACAGATCCTGATGAGACGGCTAGTCATGAGCCGGCTCATATGGATCTACACATTTTGTGTTGAAAGGGTTAATAAAATAAGGCCCCGATTGACTTGCATGTGTAATTGCAAAGTGTCAAGGGGCCAGAGATTGAAAACAAACTCAAGGATGTGCGAATCATGGCCACTAGGGAGTTAACCCATTTCATTCTGGATACCATTCAAACAGTCTTTGCAAAGAACATAGAGCCAAATCAACTGCTACGGAACGTGCCGTCTGATCAGGCTCTATGCTGTTTGCTATTCAGATGATCTTGCTAAGACACTTGGCTATGTAGCAAACAACATAGATCCTGATCAGCGTCACGCTGCGGCTGATCTATATCTATGTTGTTTGCAAAATCCGTTAAATGTATCCAGAATGAAATAACCAATAATAAAACAAGTTTTGTTTCTGTATAGATTGTAAAGATGTTTGACTAACATAGTAGTCGGTTAAAGGATTGAGTCGGTCATATATACGATGTCTTTACCTGTCTACGTGTACACTTTTTACCTTGGGTTGCATGGAAGTGAGCCGGTTCCAATGGCGCACACTACACATAAGCCCCTCTTCCAAACGTATCCGTGTATGGGTTATGTATGTATTGGTTGTGGGCCCATGTATAACCATAGTCATTGGTGTCACATTCCCTATTTATGTGTATGAAATAGAATTTGAATATTCGGTCCGATATTCAAAATATTCGGGCCCACCCTACTTTAAACATTTATAGCATATAACGAAGAAATAGGTCTTTAATATTGCAACTAATAGTCTTTAACCTACCTTGATGCGTAATAATGGTCACGTTATGTTTGGCAAAGACTAGATAGACATTGTTTGATTATGACTTCATAGCCGTAGGACATTTTAAAACGCGGCCAGCTGCAAATTTTAAAAACTATTTCAAATGTCAACAATGAAAAAATCATTAATATTTGAATACTGTCATATATTAAAGCTATATACCTGAAGTAACCGTAGCGTCAGGTGCGAAAGGTCCGGAGTTCGAGCCCCGCTGGAGCCGTTACGATTGTGCCCTTAGGCAAGGCATTTAAATTCCACGTTGCCTCTTTTCTCTCTCCCTCATGGCGATGGATTCCATCAGGAATGAGGTCTCGAGAGTGATTAATATAAGATGAAAGAACTTGTTTCGCAATCAAGCTAAACTAAATTTGTATAAACTAAACTAACCATAGCCTGCTAACACACCACATCGTCCAGTTTGGCCACAGAGAGATAGGGCTGGGATCGACAACAAACTTAATATCGATATATCAACTTGAAAATATCGCGATATATCGATATCATATTGATATCAACTTAATAAGTTCCAAATCACTATTATATTCATAAATGTTAAGGAAACAAATTAACACAATTCTTGCTCATATTGTTTACGATGTTTAGTTTTAAAAGCTCTGTATACAATATCGCTATGATATCAATGCTTGCAAATCGACGATAAATCGATATTAACGAAAATTATTCTAGCCCTACAGATAGATCTAATTTTTCAGGAATCCTGTAAATAACCCATGTAAATCAGGGAACATCCTAGAGGGTGATGTGGGCGAAATAGTAGCCCTAGGGACCCTAACTTCGCGCTCTGGGGGCCCCACATCTCCATAATTTTTGCTTACTATTTTCATACAATTTTGGCCAGTAAGCTACACTGGCCCATTATAAAGCACTCCTTCTATTCAAATGTTGTATTGAAGTGTCATACTGCATATTTTAACCATATTTTGTTGAAATTTCTTAAATAACACCATTTAACCCTTTCAACACCATAGGCCTCTAAATAGGCTTACAAAAAGTGTAGATCCAGATGAGCCGGCTCGTGACGAGCCGTCTCATCAGGATCTGCACTTTTTGCCAGTAATATTACTATTTTAAGACAAAATTACCCATTTTGATAAATGAACTGGTCCAAATGTAATTTTCTGATTAATTTATTGGTCTAAATATATCATGGACCAGTCCACTTCTGCGATCACTTCTCCCAAAAATTCTGATCTAGAATGAACCCAGTATAAATCTACACCAACTTGAGTTATTTGATACATGTAGATCTAATTCCCATCTAAAACCCATGTATATATCTACACCGACTAATCTATGTGTGGTACAGACTACAGAGGTAGTCTGCGTCCTAGAACACGTTAACCCATTCAACCCGTGGAAGTCATGATAGCGCAGTGGGCATTCGCTTCAGGTGCGAAAAGTCCGGAGTTCGAGCCCCACTGGAGCCTTTACGATTGTAAAAGGCAAGGCATTTAAATTCCACGTTGCCTCTTTTCTCTCGAGGTCTCGAGAGTGATTAATATAAGTTGAAAGAGCTTGTTTCGCAATCGAGCCAAAATAAATTTGTATAAACTAATCCATTCATCCCCAAGTAACTGACATGGACTGGTGCATGATATTTTTAGACCAATAAATTAATAAGAAAATTACCTTTCGACCAGTTCATTTATCAAAATGGGTAATTATATCTAAAAATAGTACGGTAATAATTATTATTGGCAAAAAGTGCAGATCCTGATGAGACAGCTCGTCACTAGCCGGTTCATCTGGATCTTCACTTTTTGTAAGTCTATTTAGAGGCATGTAGTGTTGAAAGGCTTAAGGGCGTAATACCCACACATGTAACATTATTACCAAATATAAACCTTATTAATGAATGTATGTGTATGCTGTCATATTAATATGTATTATCACAAAAAGACAAATTGGTTTCGCTCTTTGCCAAGATAGCTTCTTAGCTGGTTTATCGTTGCTTTAAATAACATGATTATTAATTAACTATTATTAATATAATTTGTGTATACAGTCAAACCAGTCTTAGGCTGCTTAATAGAGGTCAAATGTATAGTCAACTAGCATATTGGGAATCTTAAAACTGGCTGCTTAATACAGGTTGGTTGCTTAATAGAGGTTACCACTAACACAGGTCTGACTGTAATACATTTTGTTTCTCATGCTATGTATACTATATTGTATTGCCAAAGGCAAGGTTATTGCAGATTTTGTAACAAAACATATTCATTCATTAATTAATGCTTCTAGATAATCCTGCTGTGTACATGTAGAACCACTGAGCTTCCAGTAACTAACTAAATACATATGTAGCTTCCTCACATGAAAGAATTTGGCACCACTGGTGGGATTCTAACCCGCAATAATGAGGTGCAAGTGATTTGAAGGCAACGACTGTAACCAATTAGCCAAGGAGGGTCCTGGAAGACACGTCATACAATATTTTGAGCAAAATTGAAATTACTGCCATGTAAATAATTTTCCCAGAGAGAGATGTTAAGCTGAACTTGTTGAGCCTCCGTGGTGCATACAGTATTAGCGAGGAAATTCATACGAAAATAGATACAAACAGGACATATGTGTTCATCGTACGAAATGCAATAGCATTGTAAATATATAGCCTTATGCGTAGTATTCATCGTCCTAATCATCAATCACTGAAACAACTAAGAAGAAATAAAACATTTTCTCAGAAAATCTGAATCCTGTGGTTTTCTCGGTCACTGACAGCAACATTGCCATTTCCCAGAATTGTCAAACCCTCCAGACCCTTAAACTGCCCATTATCACTACCGTAACTACCAAACATACAGTAGAATCTGCCATCACCTCGAAACACCTGTATCCGGTTATTACCGCTGTCTGCAACCACAACAAACCCTTGCTCATCGACTGCGATCCCTTTTGGGTACTTCATCTGACCTTGCATAGTGCCGACCGATCCAAACTTGAAAATAAAGTCGCCATACATACTGAACATTTGAATTCTGTGGTTGCTGCTATCACTAACAAAGATCTTGTTATCCGGACTAATCGCCAGATAATGCGGGTTCTCGAACTCCCCATTCTGTCTCCCTAGTCTTCCAAACTTTCTCGCAAATACACCATTTGATTGGAAGACTTGGATCCTGTGATTTTCTTTATCGCACACGTAGATAAATCCCATACTGTCACAAGCAATGCCCCATGGGTAACACATCTGTCCATCACCATTTCCCTCTTCTCCGAACACAAAACTAAAGTTCCCGTTGGAATCGAACACCTGAACTCGATGATTGTAGCGATCCGTTATCAAGAATTCGCCCATTGTGTTCATTGTAATTCCCGCCAAACAATCAAATTCCCCGTCTGCTTGCCCATAGGAACCAAAACTTTTAATATATGTGCCGATATTATCAAACACTTGCACACGATGGTTACTGCTGTCGGCTACATATATCTGATCAGATCTTGAAGCAGCTAGACCCCTCGGCCACACAAATTCAGTTTCATTACTTCCCCTGGTTCCAAACCGCAAGATTGCTCTCCCTTTGTCTTGATAATTATTTCTTGGCACATTCACTCTTGTACTTTCACCTCCATCCACTTCATTATCATTTGTGTCACCATTTTCTTCCACGTTGACATCAAATCTGATTGGTTCGCGTGGTCTATTTATAGAATCAGCTGTACTAGCCCTTGAAGCACTATCCTCTTCTCTGATTGCCTGGAATTCTTCCCGGGTAAATGTACGACTTCTAGACATCGGTGGCGGTCTGTCTGAACTTTCACCATTTGTATTAACTGTAACCTCCTGTTCAGATGCATTCTGGGCAGGCTGGTTCCCACTTCCGTGTCTTCTCCTCCTGTTCGACTGGTTTACAGCTTGCTGTCTAGCATTTGCTCCCATGTTGTTAAGCAGTCTGGAATCGGATAAATTATGTCTACGTCTCTCCTGAAGGCTTCTACGTGAGTTAGTGTTGCCAGCTCGCATGTCGTTCCTAGGAGGGTACGAAAAGTCTACCGGTAGCTCCCATGATAGATTTCTCCTAAGCTGCTGTGGGGTATTACCTGCAGAATGTGTACCTGAAACAATTATGCTTATACACATTTATTTTAGAGATGTACGTAAATTACAGTCAAACCTGTCTTAAGCAGCCAGCCAAGGGAATCTCACAAAGTGGCTGTTTAGCACAGGTGACTGCTTAATAGAGGACAAATGTATAATAAAACAAAATATTGGGAATCGGGAAACTGGCTGCTTAATACAGGTTGACTGCTTAAATAGAGGTGACCACTATCACAGGTTTGACTGTAGTTTTATTTCTAACATGAAATACTACGGAGAGAGCCAAACAAGAAGAATTTATGTTTTTCAACATTGTTCAAGGACAATAAAAACATTAGGAAAGGATTTACTTCATTAGTGCAAAACTTGAATAATAGTTTAGTTTATACAAATTTATTTTAGCTTGATTGCGAAACAAGTTCTTACAACTTATATTAATCACTCTCGAGACCTCATTCCTGATGGAATCCATCGCCACGAGGGAGAGAGAAGAGGCAACGTGGAATTTAACTGCCTTGCCGGAATCCATCGCCACGAGGGAGAGAGAAGAGGCAACATGGAATTTGACTGCCTTGCCTAAGGGGACAAACGTAATGGCTCCAGTGGGGCTCAAACTCCGGGCCTTTCGCACCTGAAGCGAATGTGCTTCTACTGCGCTATCATGACTTCCACATATAGACTTGAATAATACTGCTTTTGTAATAAATACAACGTTTTCAGAAATTGTAATAGTTTGTATATACCAGATTCTGACACAGAAGGAGCTCCTGCCCCAACCAGTCCTGCAGTTCTCTCCCTTTCCAATGCACGTGGAGATCGATTCACAGTTTCTCCACAAATCAGACCAGCCAATCGTTCCCTGGGAGTAGATCTGGGGGCGGGGCCTGATGTGTCAGCTGACTCAGAAGCGCCGCCTCCTTCAAGTAAACCTGTTGTTCTCTCAACACGCCTCCCGGACACATGTGTATTGCTACCTGAAGTTTTTATGATCATATTTTAGTGAGTTTATGCCATTATAATAAAGTTTCTTCTAGAGTGGAAAAAAGGGCAGGGTGGGTCAGAAAATGGGTAGGGGGGGTCAGAAAATGGGTAGGGTGGGGCAGAAAAAGGCGGTAGGGTGGGTCAGAAAAGGGGTAGGGTGGGTCAGAAAAGGGGTAGGGTGGGTCAGAAAAGGGGCAGGGTGGGTCAGAAAAGGGGTAGGGTGGGTCAGAAAAGGGGCAGGTGGGTCAGAAAAGGGGCAGGGTGGGTCAGAAATGATGCAGAGTGCATTTTGAGGGAGTATTTAGGGGCTAAATTATGGTGATTGATCAAAGAGGCAGTAAGGCAGTTCCAAGGCATACAGGTCTGCCAGTCCAATGGCATCTATTGAGACTTATATATAACTGTATATTTTTTAAACAATAAGGCAAATGGGCGGGGCTAAAAGGTGGAGCTAAGAAGGGCAAAGCTGCACGCACTGCTATTCCGCTCTAGAAATAAACCCTATATAAACTTACTGTTATCAATCATCCAAATTGAACCGGTATCTTGAAAAGTAATTAAAAGCAATGTTTTGTTAAACTTGCACGTGTTTATGCAATTATCGCCCATTCTGCAAGCAATATGAAAAATGGTTGTTCTGGCGACTGTAACGAGCCAAAACTATGGTGTTTGGAGTTCGAGCCCCACTGGAGCCATTACGATTGTGCCCTTAGGCAAGGCATTTAAATTCCACATTGCCTCTTCTCTCTCCTTCATGGCGATGGATTCCATCAGGAATGAGGTCTTGAGAGTGATTAATATAAGTTGAAAGATCTTGTTTCGCAATCGAGCTAAAATAAATTTGTATAAACTAAAAATTGTATAGATTGGGTGGGCAATCAACGACCGTAACACCGACCACAATACAAACAAGGGCCTTAATTCTAGATAAATTAGTAGCCTACCTATGGCATGGAGAGCTGTATCTAGCGAAGGCTGTACTCTGCTGGTTCCAGTTGCCCATGGGGTCGCTCCTGATGATAATTCACTGGCTCTAAGCCCTCCTCGGGCCGCCACCTGCGGTACAGCTGGAGACGACTCCCTGGAGGAAGATGACCTTGAGTTGATAGATGGTGGGTCAGAGGTCACGTTATTACTCGAGTTACTAGAACTTCCATTTTCATCTCGCTCTGTGACGGACAACTCGCCGAAATTTGATATGGCTTGTGAGAACCTGTTACCTTCAAATGCCACTTCAACCTACAATCATATAAACGTATAGGCAATATAGAAACAACATAACAGTGCTTTGATGACCCAGACAACCTACAATCATATAAACGGTACGCATAGGCAATATTGAAACAACATAACAGTGCTTTGATGACCCAGACATAACAGTGCTTTGATATCCCAGACATAACAGTGCTTTGATAACCCAGACATAACAGTGCTTTGATAACTCAGATGTAACAGTGCTTTGATATCTAGTATAATGAGTGCTGAAAAAATAAAAAACACTTTTATATAAAAGACACACGATGATGTGCTTTCATATAAGAATTGGGCTAAAAATAGTTTTAAACTTTGGGGGGGGGGGGGTCGGTTTTATTTTATTGAAAAGATAAAAGCATTTATGCCTTTATCTTTTTAATGTTTAGCCTAATTCTTCTATTAAAGGGATATGGTACAGTTTTTTTAAAAAAATGTTTGCAAACTCAGAATTGTTACTTTGGTTTTGATATACATGGATTTAATATACATGGTGGTTTCTTAGTAACGATAATAAATAAGGTGTAAAAATGTCAAAATATGAAATAAATCACATGTTGATGAACTTATGCTACTTGTGTGGGTTTATTGCAAAGATTTATAATAAATTGTGTGGAAGTCGTGATAGCGCAGTGGATGCGCGTTCGCATCAGGTGCGAAAGGTCCGGAGTTTGAGCCCCGCTGGAGCCATTACGATTGTACCCTAAGGCAAGGCATTTAAATTCCACGTTGCCTCTTCTCTCTCCCTCGTGGCGATGGATTCCATCAGGAATGAGGTCTCGAGAGTGATTGATATAAGTTGTAAGAACTTGTTTCGCAATCGAGCTAAAATTAATTTGTATAAACTAATAAATGTTGTATTGTTAATGAAATTAAAAAAATAATTTATTTGCAATTTGTGAAATAAACTGTTTTTAGGACATCTCGGAATCGGAAACGCTAATTTCACACATTTTTATGAAACATTGTCAGCTGAAGAGTACGGCATTCGAGGAGAATACATACCCTCCGTTCGCGCGGCAGTCGGATACCGTTTCCACCTTCATATGTCCGTATGATCTCCATATGTTCCACACACTGGCGCTTCATGTCAACCAAATCTTCGTCTGGAATCGTCATATTTGGCCGCGACAAAATTGACTCTGTCGAGTCGCAAAAGCTTGCCGTACTTGCCAATTCAACTTCTACGTTTTCCTGCAGCATACGCAGTGACCTAATTTCGCCCAACAGCCACATCTGCACCTCACTGTGCAATAACCTCTGCCTATTTCTCAACTCTGAAATATATCTCTCGATCATTTCCGTAATTTCGCCTTTCCCCGCCTCTGCTCTTTGATGGAGCTCCTCCGACTTGCTCTCAATAACGCTTACAGTATCCGAGAAGGTCGGAACTCCTCTGCGTAACTGACTCACGAGTCTATTTATATCAAGCCTCATCTGATCCATGTGTGATCGTCTACACGTATCACAAAGTACGCTATCACAGTGAACACACCTCGACAGTGCCAGCTGACGTCCGCATGCCGAGCAACCGGTCGTCCGTGGAGCTGCATTCACCTGGGTAACATTCTGAGCAGCTTGCTGTTCATTTTGTGACTGTCTTTGATTCTGATTGGTTGAATTGTTTGCCTGGTCTCCTCCTCCATCACCTCTGTCTTCACTCTGATTGGTTGGCTGAGGTAGGTGTGACTGAGTGGGCACATCTAAGAAGTTCAGTATCGTTCGATTGGTCGGAAAGGATGACACGCCTGCATACGGCACTCTGTGTTCCATCCGACATTCTGGACATTTTATCTGGTGGAACCTGTAATGCAGGCATATACAAATACATATCTCTTGCATCAAGGACACCCATGTGACCCTCAAAAAATGAATGTTGTGTTACGATTTACATGCATACTAAGTTACCAACAGTTAACGTCACATAGTCACTTCCAGTTTTAAGTTGTCGAGAAAAAGTCTAGGTGCTTGTCGGAGTACAATATCAGGCTCCAGTGAGTACCCGGTTAGAACCAAAGATCTTCAACAAGCCTGTTGAATAGCTTCTTCATATGAGAATCATTGATGCCCCTATGGGATCACAGGGATTCGGCACGTTTGGGGGTACTAGTATATAGTATATATATTTAGGTTGAAAGGGTTAATTAATTAAGTTATAATTATAATATATTTTGTGCAAATGGGAAAAAAACTATGTA
>CM026402.1:65797688-65827666 GCA_014843695.1 Archivesica marissinica
CTAACTTATTAAACATTGACATACAAATGCAGTAAAGTAAAGCATGCTCCAGCGGTACCTAACTTATTAAACATTGACATACAACTGTAGTAAAGTAAAGCATGCTCCAGCGGTACCTAACTTATTAAACATTGACATACAAATGCAGTAAAGTAAAGCATGCTCCAGCGGTACCTAACTTATTAACATTGACATACAACTGTAGTAAAGTAAAGCATGCTCCAGCGGTACCTAACTTATTAAACATTGACATACAAATGCAGTAAGTAAAGCATGCTCCAGCGGTACCTAACTTATTAAACATTGACATACAACTGCAGTAAAGTAAAGCATGCTCCAGCGGTACCTAACTTATTAAACATTGACATACAACTGTAGTAAAGTAAAGCATGCTCCAGCGGTACCTAACTTATTAAACATTGACATACAACTGCAGTAAAGTAAAGCATGCTCCAGCGTACCTAACTTATTAAACATTGACATACAACTGTAGTAAAGTAAAGCATGCTCCAGCGGTACCTAACTTATTAAACATTGACATACAACTGTAGTAAAGTAAAGCATGCTCCAGCGGTACCTAACTTATTAAACATTGACATACAAATGCAGTAAAGTAAAGCATGCTCCAGCGGTACCTAACTTATTAAACATTGACATACAAATGTAGTAAGTAAAGCATGTTCCAGCGGTACCTAACTTATTAAACATTGACATACAAATGCAGTAAAGTAAGCATGCTCCAAGCGGTACCTAACTTATTAAACATTGACTACAAACTGCAGTAAAGTAAAGCATGCTCCAGCGGTACCTAACTTATTAAACATTGACATACAAATGCAGTAAAGTAAAGCATCTCCAAATGTACCTAACTTATTAAACATTGACATACAAATGCAGTAAAGTAAAGCATGCTCCAGCGTACCTAACTTATTAAACATTGACATACAACTGCAGTAAAGTAAAGCATGCTCCAGCGGTACCTAACTTATTAAACATTGACATACAAATGCAGTAAAGTAAGCATGCTCCAGCGGTACCTAACTTATTAAACATTGACATACAACTGTAGTAAAGTAAAGCATGCTCCAGCGGTACCTAACTTATTAAACATTGACATACAAATGCAGTAAAGTAAAGCATGCTCCAGCGGTACCTAACTTATTAAACATTGACATACAAATGCAGTAAAGTAAAGCATGCTCCAGCGGTACCTAACTTATTAAACATTGACATACAAATGCAGTAAAGTAAAGCATGCTCCAGCTGTACCTAACTTATTAAACATTGACATACAAATGCAGTAAAGTAAAGCATGCTCCAGCGGTACCTAACTTATTAAACATTGACATACAACTGTAGTAAAGCATGCTCCAGCGGTACCTAACTTAAACATTGACATACAAATGCAGTAAAGCATGCTACAAATGTACCTAACTTAAACATTGACATACAAATGCAGTAAAGCATGCTCCAGCGGTACCTAACTTAAACATTGACATACAAATGCAGTAAAGCATGCTCCAGCTGTACCTAACTTAAACATTGACATACAAATGCAGTAAAGCATGCTCCAGCGGTACCTAACTTATTAAACATTGACATACAAATGCAGTAAAGCATGCTCCAGCGGTACCTAACTTATTAAACATTGACATACAAATGCAGTAAAGTAAAGCATGCTCAGCGGTACCTAACTTATTAAACATTGACATACAAATGCAGTAAAGTAAAGCATCTCCAAATGTACCTAACTTATTAAACATTGACATACAAATGCAGTAAAGTAAAGCATCTACAAATGTACCTAACTTATTAAACATTGACATACAAATGCAGTAAAGTAAGCATTCCAAATGTACCTAACTTATTAAACATTGACATACAAATGCAGTAAAGTATTACAAATGTACCTAACTTATTAAACATTGACATACAAATGCAGTAAAGTAGCATTCCAAATGTACCTAACTTATTAAACATTGACATACAAATGCAGTAAAGTAAACATTACAAATGTACCTAACTTATTAAACATTGACATACAAATGTAGTAAAGTAAAGCATGCTCCAGCGGTACCTAACTAATGTAGTAAAGTAAAGCATGCTCCAGCGGTACCTAACTAATGTAGTAAAGTAAAGCATGCTCCAGCGGTACCTAACTAATGTAGTAAAGTAAAGCATGCTCCAGCGGTACCTAACTAATGTAGTAAATAAACAGCCCACTACCTAACTGTAGTAAAGTAAAGCATGCTCCAGCGGTACCTAACTAATGTAGTAAAGTAAAGCATGCTCCAGCGGTACCTACTAATGTAGTAAAGTAAAGCATGCTCCAGCGGTACCAACTGTAGTAAAGTAAGCATGCTCCAGCGGTACCTAACTTATTAAACATTGACATACAACTGATTATTTCTAGAAATATGTATCATATTTAAAATGCACACAATATTACAATAATTTTGATACCAAATTTGATTAATTTATAATGTGTTTATTTGAATCTTTAGCAAGTATTATGAAGTATGTAAAATTGTATAACAACAAATCTTAGGAAATGTACGCCAATCAAGTGATGGGCGGTCGTTGACCATTGATATGAATTAATCAATTAATTGCCAATGGATCACAAGACGATTATTCACATCTATTTTACTCAATTACTGAAATTGACAATGAAAATGATGTCAATTCAATGATTGATTTGCTCAAACATTTGTGATTCTGGTTTATAAGCCTAGTATGTTGTCCACGTTTTAGATTCTGGTTTGTAAGCCTAGTATGTTGTCCACGTTTTAGATTCTGGTTTGTAAACCTAGTATGTTGTCCACGTTTTAGCAGCTTACAAGTTGAGCCGTGTCATATTTTTGTATGAAAAACAATGTCTAATTTATCAAATAATGATTGCTCTTTTGTATATTACATTGTTTGTTGACATCGGTCGTCATACCCGAGTTGTGACACTACTATAGTCCACTTGCAGATCCGCTCACTTCGGAACATCAACTCGCCAGACTCCATCGAAATATATACGCGCAGGTTCAGGAACAACGTCAACGCATGGGACAAGTATGAAGAGGAGATGACAACTGTGCTAGCACTACGAGAGACCAGCAGATTAGAACAGTAGATCAACATACACAAGCAGCAGTAGATCAACATACACGGGGCAGCAGCAGTAGATCAACATACACGAGCTGCAGTAGATCAACATACACGGGGCAGCAGCAGTAGATAAACATACACGAGCAGCAGTAGATCAACATACACGGGCAGCAGTAGATCAACATACACGAGCAGCAGTAGATCAACATACATGGGCAGCAGTAGATCAACATACCCGGGCAGCAGTAGATCAACATACCTGGGCAGCAGTAGATCAACATACACAAGTGGTAGTAGATCAACATACACGGGGCAGTAGATCAACGTACACGAGCTGCAGTAGATCAACATACACGGGGCAGCAGCAGTAGATCAACATACACGGGGCAGCAGCAGTAGATCAACATACACGGGCAGCAGTAGATCAACATACACGGGCAGCAGTAGATCAACATACCCGGGCAGCAGTAGATCAACATACACAAGTGGTAGTAGATCAACATACACGGGGCAGCAGCAGTAGATCAACATACACGAGCAGCAGTAGATCAACATACACGAGCGGCAGTAGATCAACATACACGAGCGGCAGTAGATCAACATACACGAGCAGCAGTAGATCAACATACACGAGCAGCAGTAGATCAACATACACGGGCAGCAGTAGATCAACATACACGGTCAGCAGTAGATCAACATACACAAGCAGCAGTAGATCAACATACACGAGGAGCAGTAGATCAACATACACGAGGAGCAGTAGATCAACATACACGGGCAGCAGTAGATCAACATACACGAGCGGCAGTAGATCAACATACACGGGCAGCAGTAGATCAACATACACGAGCAGCAGTAGATCAACATACACGAGCAGCAGTAGATCAACATACCCGGGCAGCAGTAGATCAACATACCCGGTCAGCAGTAGATCAATATACACGAGCAGCAGTAGATCAACATACACGGGGCAGCAGCAGTAGATAAACATACCCGGGCAGCAGTAGATCAACATACCCGAGCAGCAGTAGATCAACATACACAAGCTGCAGTAGATCAACATACACGGGCAGCAGTAGATCAACATACACAAGCCGCAGTAGATCAACATACACGGGCAGCAGTAGATCAACATACACGAGCAGCAGTAGATCAACATACACGGTCAGCAGTAGATCAACATACACGAGCAGCAGTAGATCAACATACACGAGCAGCAGTAGATCAACATACACGAGCAGCAGTAGATCAACATACATGAGCAGCAGTAGATCAACATACACGAGCAGCAGTAGATCAACATACATGTGCAGCAGTAGATCAACATACACGAGTGGCAGTAGATCAACATACACGGGCGGCAGTAGATCAACATAAACGAGCAGCAGTAGATCAACATACACGAGCAGCAGTAGATCAACATACACGAGCAGCAGTAGATCAACATACATGAGCAGCAGTAGATCAACATACACGAGCAGCAGTAGATCAACATACACGAACAGCAGTAGATCAACATACACGAGCGGCAGTAGATCAACATACACGGGCAGCAGTAGATCAACATACACGAGCAGCAGTAGATCAACATACACGAGCAGCAGTAGATCAACATACACGAGCAGCCGTAGATCAACATACACGGGGCAGCAGCAGTAGATAAACATACACTAGCAGCAGTAGATCAACATACCCGGGCAGCAGTAGATCAACATACCCGGGCAGCAGTAGATCAACATACCCGAGCAGCAGTACATCAACATACACGGAGCAGCAGTAGATCAACATACACAAGCTGCAGTAGATCAACATACACGAGTGGCAGTAGATCAACATACATGAGCAGCAGTAGATCAACATACACGGGCAGCAGTAGATCAACATACACGAGCAGCAGTAGATCAACATACACGAGCAGCAGTAGATCAACATACATGAGCAGCAGTAGATCAACATACACGGGCAGCAGTTGATCAACATACACGAGCAGCAGTAGATCAACATACATGAGCAGCAGTAGATCAACATACACGGGCAGCAGTAGATCAACATACACGAGCGGCAGTAGATCAACATACACGAGCAGCAGTAGATCAACATACACGGGCAGCAGTAGATCAACATACACGAGCAGCAGTAGATCAACATACACGGGGCAGCAGCAGTAGATCAACATACCCAAGCAGCAGTAGATCAACATACACGAGCAGCAGTAGATCAACATACACGGGCCGCAGTAGATCAACATACACGAGCAGCAGTAGATCAACATACACGGGCCGCAGTAGATCAACATACACGGGCAGCAGTAGATCAACATACACGGGCCGCAGTAGATCAACATACACGGGCAGCAGTAGATCAACATACACGGGTGGCAGTAGATCAACATACACGAGCGGCAGTAGATCAACATACACGGGCAGCAGTAGATCAACATACACGAGCAGCAGTAGATCAACATACCCGGGCAGCAGTAGATCAACATACCCGGTCAGCAGTAGATCAATATACACGAGCAGCAGTAGATCAACATACACGGGGCAGCAGCAGTAGATAAACATACCCGGGCAGCAGTAGATCAACATACCCGAGCAGCAGTAGATCAACATACACAAGCTGCAGTAGATCAACATACACGGGCAGCAGTAGATCAACATACACAAGCCGCAGTAGATCAATATACACGGGCAGCAGTAGAGCAACATACACGAGCAGCAGTAGATCAACATACACGGGCAGCAGTAGATCAACATACACGAGCAGCAGTAGATCAACATACACGAGCAGCAGTAGATCAACATACACGAGCAGCAGTAGATCAACATACATGAGCAGCAGTAGATCAACATACACGAGCAGCAGTAGATCAACATACCCGTGCAGCAGTAGATCAACATACACGAGCGGCAGTAGATCAACGTACACGGTCAGCAGTAGATCAACATACACGAGCAGCAGTAGATCAACATACATGAGCAGCAGTAGATCAACATACAGGAGCAGCAGTAGATCAACATACACGGGGCAGCAGCAGTAGATAAACATACACTAGCAGCAGTAGATCAACATACCCGGGCAGCAGTAGATCAACATACCCGAGCAGCAGTAGCTCAACATACACGGAGCAGCAGTAGATCAACATACACAAGCTGCAGTAGATCAACATACACGAGTGGCAGTAGATCAACATACATGAGCAGCAGTAGATCAACATACACGGGCAGCAGTAGATCAACATACACGAGCAGCAGTAGATCAACATACACGAGCAGCAGTAGATCAACATACATGAGCAGCAGTAGATCAACATACACGGGCAGCAGTTGATCAACATACACGAGCAGCAGTAGATCAACATACACGAGCAGCAGTAGATCAACATACACGGGCAGCAGTAGATCAACATACACGAGCAGCAGTAGATCAACATACACGGGCCGCAGTAGATCAACATGCACGAGCAGCAGTAGATCAACATACACGGGCCGCAGTAGATCAACATGCACGGGCAGCAGTAGATCAACATACACGGGCCGCAGTAGATCAACATACACGGGCAGCAGTAGATCAACATACACGGGCCGCAGTAGATCAACATACACGGGCAGCAGTAGATCAACATACACGGGCCGCAGTAGATCAACATACACGGGCAGCAGTAGATCAACATACACGGGCCGCAGTAGATCAACATACACGGGCAGCAGTAGATCAACATACACGGGCCGCAGTAGATCAACATATCCGGTCAGCAGTAGATCAACATACACGGGCCGCAGTAGATCAACATACACGGGCAGCAGTAGATCAACATACATGGGCAGCAGTAGATCAACATACCCGGGGCCGCAGTAGATCAACATACACGAGCAGCAGTAGATCAACATACACAAGCAGCAGTAGATCAACATACACAAGCAGCAGTAGATCAACATACACGAGCAGCAGTAGATCAACATACACGAGCAGCAGTAGATCAACATACACGAGCAGCAGTAGATCAACATACACGACCAGCAGTAGATCAACATACACGGGCAGCAGCAGATCAACATACACGACCAGCAGTAGATCAACATACACAAGCAGCAGTAGATCAACATACACAATCAGCAGTAGATCAACACACACGGGCCGCAGTAGATCAACATACCCGGGCAACAGTAGATCAACATACACGGGCAGCAGTAGATCAACATACACGGGCAGCAGTAGATCAACATACACGAGCAGCAGTAGATCAACATGCACGGGCAGCAGTAGATCAACATACACGAGCAGCAGTAGATCAACATACACGAGCAGCAGTAGATCAACATACACGAGCAGCAGTGGATCAACATACCCGAGCAGCAGTAGATCAACATACACGGGCAGCAGTAGATCAACATACACGAGCAGCAGTAGATCAACATGCACGGGCCGCAGTAGATCAACATACACGAGCAGCAGTAGATCAACATACACGAGCAGCAGTAGATCAACATACACGAGCAGCAGTAGATCAACATACACGAGCAGCAGTAGATCAACATGCACGGGCTGCAGTAGATCAACATACATGAGCAGCAGTAGATCAACATACCCGGGGCCACAGTAGATCAACATACCCGGGGCCGCAGTAGATCAACATACCCGGGGCCGCAGTAGATCAACATACCCGGGGCCGCAGTAGATCAACATACACGGGCAGCAGTAGATCAACATACACGAGCAGCAGTAGATCAACATACACGGGGCAGCAGCAGTAGATCAACATACACGGTCCGCAGTAGATCAACATACCCAGGCAGCAGTAGATCAACATACACGGGCAGCAGTAGATCAACATACCCGGGCAGCAGTAGATCAACATACACGACCAGCAGTAGATCAACATACACGGAGCATCAGTAGATCAACATACACGGGCAGCAGTATATCAACATACACGGAGGAGCAGTAGATCAACATACACGGAGCAGCAGTAGATCAACATACACGGAGCAGCAGTAGATCAACATACACGGGCAGCAGTAGATCAACATACACGGGCAGCAGTAGATCAACATACACGGGCAGCAGTAGATCAACATACACGGAGCAGCAGTAGATCAACATACACGGGCAGCAGTAGATCAACATACACGGAGCAGCAGTAGATCAACATACACGGAGCAGCAGTAGATCAACATACACGGAGCAGCAGTAGATCAACATACACGGGCAGCAGTAGATCAACATACACGGGCAGCAGTAGATCAACATACACGGGCAGCAGTAGATCAACATACACGGGCAGCAGTAGATCAACATACACGGGGCAGCAGTAGATCAACATACACAGGCAGCAGTAGATCAACATACACAAGCAGCAGTAGATCAACATACACGGGCAGCAGTAGATCAACATACACGGGCCGCAGTAGATCAACATACACGGGCAGCAGTAGATCAACATACCCGGGGCAGCAGTAGATCAACATACACGGGCAGCAGTAGATCAACATACACGGGCAGCAGTAGATCAACATACACAAGCAGCAGTAGATCAACATACACGAGCGGCAGTAGATCAACATACACGAGCAGCAGTAGATCAACATACACGGGCAGCAGTAGATCAACATACCCGGGCAGCAGTAGATCAACATACACGACCAGCAGTAGATCAACATACACGGAGCAGCAGTAGATCAACATACACGGGCAGCAGTAGATCAACATACACGGAGCAACAGTAGATCAACATACACGGGCCGCAGTAGATCAACATACACGAGGAGCAGTAGATCAACATGCACGGGCAGCAGTAGATCAACATACACGACCAGCAGTAGATCAACATACACGGAGCAGCAGTAGATCAACATACACGGGCCGCAGTAGATCAACATACACGGAGCAGCAGTAGATCAACATACACGGAGCAGCAGTAGATCAACATACACGGGCAGCAGTAGATCAACATACACAAGCAGCAGTAGATCAACATACACGGGCAGCAGTAGATCAACATACACGGGCAGCAGTAGATCAACATACACGGAGCAGCAGTAGATCAACATACACGGGGAGCAGCAGTAGATCAACATACACGGGCAGCAGTAGATCAACATACACGGGCTGCAGTAGATCAACATACACGGAGCAGCAGTAGATCAACATACACGGGCAGCAGTAGATCAACATACACGGGCAGCAGTAGATCAACATACACGGGCAGCAGTAGATCAACATACACGGGCCACAGTAGATCAACATACACGGAGCAGCAGTAGATCAACATACATGGGCAGCAGTAGATCAACATACACGGGCAGCAGTAGATCAACATACACGAGCAGCAGTTGATCAACATTGGATTAATGCATAGTATTCATCATTTCATGTGTACCTCTTTTTATGAAAATAATTTCATACTAAGTAAAGTTGTCCTGTATATGTGTAATTATATGTAATTATTTGTATTACTGATAAACTGTCTTGTAGCATTATAATAAATTGTTACCTATGTTGTTTATTGATGTACAATATAGATCTACATTTATTATACTCGGTCATTGTTCAACCATTAAGTAGATTACAGTCGGCAGAATACAAACAAAGACGATAGACGACAGTGATACGAATGTACCAGTACATCCACATACAGACACTACGATGTAATGTTAGCAATATACAATTGTACATGTACGCATGTATAAATGTGTCATGCAAATTATCCACACAATTTACCATATGTAAATGTCAATAATTTTATACTGTATATCTGTAATTGTTTGTATTTTCGTGGAAACCGTTTTGCAACACTACATAAATAAATTGCTGCTTATGCTGTTTATTAATGCACAATAAATATACATGTAGTATATCGAGTCTAGGATTGATTTATTCTCCCCAGGTTCACTCATTATAACTTGCACTTGTAATGACCTCCCAATAATAATCAGAAACTGCTTGATGGGCAGTACAAGTAGAAATGTAGTGTATCTATTATGCAGTAGATTTTTTGGTAGTTTAGTTTATTTCAATAACGATGCTACGTAGGCCTTCAGGTAGTTTAGTTTATTTCAATAAGAATTTATTTTCAGTCCTTAACAATTTAATCCATATATATCACAAAGTCCTTTACCACAAAGTATAGTCCTAAAAGTTTACACACACAGGTTTCTTATTAATTTCCAATTTTCTATTCTGTTATTCTATTTTTCTCTCTTATTTTTTCAAATAAACTGACAGTTTTATACCATTTTCATTAAAAATTGACAAATTAAGTAATAAAGTCTGGTGAGATTCTTTGATAGCATTTGTTAATTATTAGAGAACAATAAAACAGATTGGTTCTCAACCTGGAAGACATTGGTGATGACATATATTGTATACATTTTGACATAGAGCTTTAGGGTAGGAAGTGACTGTTACTCGAAAGTAATTCTGTTAATTATCAAATGGTGATTAATTTTGGTTAATTAAGGTGGACAAATAAGTGCTAAAAGCTAAATAACTAATAGAGCTGTTCAGTAGAACTTGATAATTACCATATTTAATATACTTATACAATTCTAACAATTATTTTGATGTTCAATTTGGGTTGTTAAAATATTCAGAAATGTTGTTCATAATATATACGTAGTCCCAATAACTATAGATCACCAGCATCACACACTCTATAACCACTGCCAGCATCACACACTCTATAACCACTGCCAGCATCACACACTATCTATAACCGCTGCCAGCATCACACACTATCTATAACCACTGCCAGCATCACACACTCTATAACCACTGCCAGCATCACACACTCTATAACCACTGCCAGCATCACACACTCTATAACCACTGCCAGCATCACACACTATCTATAACCACTGCCAGCATCACACACTCTATAACCACTGCCAGCATCACACACTATCAATAACCGCTGCCAGCATCACACACTATCTAGAACTGCTGCCAGCATCACACACTCTATAACCGCTGCCAGCATCACACACTATCTATAACCGCTGCCAGCATCACACACTATAACCGCTGCCAGCATCACACACTATCTATAACCGCTGCCAGCATCACACACTATCTATAACCGCTGCCAGCATCACACACTATCTATAACCGCTGCCAGCATCACACACTATCTATAACCGCTGCCAGCATCACACACTCTATAACCGCTGCCAGCATCACACACTATCTATAACCGCTGCCAGCATCACACACTATCTATAACTGCTGCCAGCATCACACACTATCTAGAACTGCTGCCAGCATCACACACCATCTATAACCGCTGCCAGCATCACACACTATCTAGAACTGCTGCCAGCATCACACAATATCTATAACTGCTGCCAGCATCACACACTATCTAGAACTGCTGCCAGCATCACACACTATCTATAACTGCTGCCAGCATCACACACTATCAATAACCGCTGCCAGCATCACACACTAATTATAACCGCTGCCAGCATCACACACTAGAACTGCTGCCAGCATCACACAATATCTATAACCGCTGCCAGCATCACACACTATCTAGAACTGCTGCCAGCATCACACACTATCTAGAACAGCTGCCAGCATCACACACTATCTATAACCGCTGCCAGCATCACACACAATCTAGAACTGCTGCCAGCATCACACACTATCTAGAACTGCTGCCAGCATCACACACTATCAATAACCGCTGCCAGCATCACACACTATCTATAACCGCTGCCAGCATCACACACTATCTAGAACTGCTGCCAGCATCACACACTATCTATAACCGCTGCCAGCATCACACACTATCAATAACCGCTGCCAGCATCACACACTACCTATAACTGCTGCCAGCATCACACACTATCTATAACCACTGCCAGAATCACACACTATCTATAACCGTGCCAGAATCACACACTATCTATAACTGCTGTCAAAACACCCCAGAAATCAAAGAATATACATTTATATATTGCAATACAGGCATGATAGAAAGTGTGTATCATTTCCTTCTTATATGTCCGAAAGTTAGAGATCTTTAATATTTAAAATGTTATCACCATACATGGCCAACTATTATTTTTTGCAATAGATTATTTATTGGGCGTCATATCGAACATAAGGAGTGAACAGTTGATATGACGCCCAATAAATAATCTATTGTTCTACTAGATATTCATTAATTAACCATAGATATTCATTAATTAACCATTCATTTTCAAACTCAAGTTTTCATTTATTTATATAAATATTTAATTATTAAAAATGAGCGTGGTGATGGTGCTTTGTGTTGTTTATTATCAAAGTATTTGTTTTGGGGTCAATATCTAGCACATTGAAGATGACATGTTCCTTAAGTCTAGTTATCGAAATTCTTGACCAAATTGGATTTTAAGTCAGGTTGTTCTTGGCTGAGTAGATAATTGTGTATTGCTAAGAACACAACTCCCCCAGGGGCAGCGGTCCCTACCATGGTCCAGTCGTCCCTATAGACCTGGTAATTGAGAATACTACCTAGGAATATTTAGCAAGTATTTATGTTGGGTTTTAACCCAGTTTCTGTACAACAAATAATGTCTGGTTGTGTTTGTTGTATGACCTGGTGGAGTTCGGGGATTTTGTCCCAAATTGATCTGCAGTTAACATTGAGGATTGATATACGTTCATTAACTGTAAGTTGTTTGGGTTTTTTACCTTTATTCTTTAGGGAGCATGGTTTACATACTTTTGCTAGCGTTGGATGCCATTTCCACAGTTCGGTGAAAACTGGCGATGTCATTGACTCATTTTGGATTACTGGGAGCGAGGAGCCTAGAGGGTTTTACCGACTTATTTCAAAAAGTAAACAAATCAATTTTATTCGAGATTTTTATGAATGGTAAAATGTTGTTTATTCAGTCACTTGAAATTGTTTGCTTGATATGAACATTCAAAATCTATAGGAGTCTGTTATGTACTACAATGGCGAAAACCACAAAACCACCATTACTCAAACATTGAAACAAGGGATTATACGGGAACAAAACACATACATTTGATGGTGGTATGTTCGGAAATTATCTTCCCCCAGGCTGTCGTTTTATCAGAAGTAAAACATTGACATAATGTAACCCAGGCTATGGATCTATGATTGAGCTCGCATTGAGGCTTTGTCCATTTCACATTAATTGTCAAATTGTGTCGATAATATTTGGTACGAATAAATATCAATTTTTATAATACTAATAAATACGTCCTTGCTAAATACACACAAGCCCATTAACCATCTGAAAAGAATAACATATCATAGGCTACTAAATTAAAGCTAAAATAAATATGTATTGCTATGTAACAATATCATAATGCTGAACAATATTTCGGAAAATGTACCACGCTCGTCCTTGGTGCAGAATCAATTGACTCAAAGGACATCGAAATAGCGGAAAGTTAAAAATGTCACAACACAATAATTATTATATGAAACAATAAAGGGCGGTTCATGGCCTAGTGGTTAAAGGCCTGCAGGTTGACCTATATTTGACCTTAAACACACGAGGAATAGCGGTACAAATCTGATGGTCGACGCACATCGTATTTGCCACATGCGAGGCCCTGCATGGTATACATCTAATACATGAGCACCACTTATATCTATTATGACCCACGTACATATCAGAGGTTATAAATTGCTGAAATTGAAGTTCTGTATTTTTATAGTACTTACAACTGGTATAAACAATTCAACTCCACTTATGGCCCAAATAAGGCTGGTTGCGCGGGTTAGGCAGCCAGTTCCTGCATTGCTGTACCACACATTCAGGCATCAGTGCCCTCTTATGCCAAGTACAGTCTCCTCTTCTAGCCTCTACTTTTCTCTCTATATATCTGACATATTTCCATGCGCCACAATTATATAGCATTGCCCAAAACCTCCTGTATAGAAGCTTTCTATCATGTGAATTTAGATTATGCGGTGGACGATTATTAGCAGGCCACCAAAGTTGTTTGTTCTGTTCATTTATTATGCAAGGGGAACACAAGCACAGTGGACACTCAGCAACACCTTCAGCATGCTGAGGCATAGGGGGAGGTACGTAAGCAGCCTCTGCAACGGGCATGGCGGTGGCTGTTTCTTCTATTTCCATCTCTACGTCCCAGTTCTTATTTTGCAAGAAAGTCGGCAATTCTTTTCTCTGCTCATCAGTTACATACATTGTTATTTTACTCAATGGCATCTTGTAGAAATCGGCAGAATATGTGTAATACTCGTATGTTCAAGAGATTATAATTATAATATTATACATGTACTCATAGCATTCACTATGATTATTATGTAGCATCAATATCGGTAAACACACACTGACACAGAGAAATATTTAAAATATAATAGAAAACTTGCGAATAATACTGTAGATATATAATTAAATGAAGTATGAAGGTTACCATATAACGAACACATATAGTTTATCCATATAAATACATACATATTATATACATACATATTTGATTAGGTCAACACATGAACTGAATTTTGAATTAGATTGCACAGATCACAACCATAGCGCACATTATACATGTATAGAAATTATCAGTCTCAGTGATTACGCTACGGCTGATGAGGCACCTACATAACATGTAATCTATGTCCCTGTGCTGATCTGGATTATGTAGTTTGAATACTCATAACTATCAATTTTCTTTACAATCAATAATATACGTTTACTTAAATTGTCAGGGCCTCATTTTGACTAATTCTCAGCTCACAGAGTGATCGTGCATATTAACCGTTAGAAAATACCTACATACGCCAAATTATACTGAATGTACTGCTACATTGTTGATACAAGCCACTAATCACATGGAACAGGTAGTAAAGTATAAATCTTTACAATTGGACGGGGTCAAACTGCAGGCCTTTAATATCGTTGACTTAAAATTCACTTTTCCTGCATCGGTTCGAATCTCGATGGGTGGTGTCTAATTCTTTAAAGTGAGGAAACTACCCAGCTGGTTTCCCGCTGACAGACTGCATGAGGAAACTACCCAGCTGGTATCCCGCTGACAGACTGTGCATGAGGAAACTACCCAGCTGGTTTCCCGCTGACAGACTGCATGAGGAAACTACCCAGCTGGTATCCCGCTGACAGACTGTGCATGAGGAAACTACCCAGCTGGTTTCCCGATGACCGACTTTGCATGAGGAAACTACCAAGCTGGTTTCCCGATGACCGACTGTGCATGAGGAAACTACCCAGCTGGTTTCCCGCTGACAGACTGTGCATGAGGAAACTACCCAGCTGGTTTCCCGCTGACAGACTGCATGAGGAAACTACCCAGCTGGTTTCCCGCTGACAGACTGTGCATGAGGAAACTACCCAGCTGGTTTCCCGCTGACAGACTATGCATGAGGAAACTACCCAGCTGGTTTCCCGATGACCGACTGTGCATGAGGAAACTACCCAGCTGGTTTCCCGCTGACAGATTGTGCATGAGGAAACTACCCAGCTGGTTTCCCGCTGACAGACTGTGCATGAGGAAACTACCCAGCTGGTCTTCCGATGACCGACTGTGCTCGTACATTTTTTTTTTGTGCGACGCCCGACACCCGAAGGCACTGTAAATGAGCCAATGGAGTACGTTCGCCCGTTGAGTCTTGACCCAGACGTGCATCCCTCACGTCTTAATGATATAGTTTGCAATCCAAATTTTGATAAAAACAGCGTGATTATGGCTGTGTATGTACATGTGTATATGTACATTAATGTCAAACACCTTGCGTGGACCTAGACATGTTTTCCTTGGCAGGCTTAGTTGACCTATAGCTGTTAACTAGTTGACTGGTGTTCCTAGTTCTAATGTACTAAGACTTTAATTAGCATTAGCTTATTCTTCAAAACTTACCGTGACAAATTGTTTTTGTCTTCATTTAAATGAATGTTTTAATACATATTTCCACATTTGACAACATAGACTAGAATCCTTGTGACAAACCTCAGAAGACAGCCATGTTTGTTTACAATATTCATTTGAGGTTACCCTATCCTCGAGGTATTGCGATGGTGTTACTATTCAACAACAATATTGTCATCCATTTTGACAAGCACCATAGACTAGTCTTAGATTGGCCTTATAATAGCTATATCTACATTTAGTTTCATACCCTCGGAAAAAAACAATGGCAACATATTAACCAGCAATAAAGCATTTCACAGGTTATTTCATTTGTTTATCGTCGCTACCGGTTGCCCATATGAGCGACGCCTCCTGAAGAGATTAGAAATTTTAGATTTTTGGAGGATAGTGCAATGATACAGACAGAGACCCATTCCAGAGTATCCTCTGGTTCTTTTACATGCACGGTGTACAGCACCGACACGAGACCTCGGTTTAAAGTCCCATCTGAAAGACTGTTAATTTTATTAGGGTCAGATCGAACCTGCGATCCCTGGATAACCAATACAGCGTGTTACCACTCGACTACAGATCCGTCTGTGATCATCAACATATACACAAGATTTTACCTTTTATACATGTCTCTAATGACCCGTAACATTTTGACAGACTAATAAGTTTATTTAAAGTCGCCACCGCATAAATGTGGACGACTGAGAACGTAACATTTCCCCTGAACACCAATATTATATAACTTTAACCATAGTCCATTTCTATAAATAGAATCAAAACAACATTTCATGAATATCAACTTAGCCGCAACAATCTTTTGTTTTCATTACGATATTTCTTAACTATACTGTGTAATATAAAAATAGCATCCATAGTGGAACACCTGTTTCTAAATCCAAATTGAGAGTCTGATAGAACATTATTATTTTCACAAAAGGTAATGATTCGTTTATTTAAAATTGAGGTAAAATCTTTGGATAAACAGCTCACTAACATACTGGGACGAAGATTATTTACCATAGTTGAATCACCCTTTTTATATAGGAAGAATAGGGCCTTCATTACATTTATGTGAATAATTGCATTAACTATGTCAGATATATGAGAAGACAAGATATCAATACACTCTGCTAAATATTCATTTAATATTGCATCACTACCAGCCGCCTTAAAGGCCTGCAGTTTGACCCCGTCCAATTGTAAAGATTTATACTTTACTACCTGTTCCATGTGATTAGTGGCTTGTATCAACAATGTAGCAGTACATTCAGTATAATTTGGCGTATGTAGGTATTTTCTAACGGTTAATATGCACGATCACTCTGTGAGCTGAGAATTAGTCAAAATGAGGCCCTGACAATTTAAGTAAACGTATATTATTGATTGTAAAGAAAATTGATAGTTATGAGTATTCAAACTACATAATCCAGATCAGCCCAGGGACATAGATTACATGTTATGTAGGTGCCTCATCAGCCGTAGCGTAATCACTGAGACTGATAATTTGTATGCATGTATATAATATATGTGTATGGGCCGGAGGCCTTGAATTACGAATAAACTGTTAAACTGATCAGGATCTATGTTGTTTGTAAGGTCGGAGTTTCGTCACTTTCATATTCTGTTCTGTCACTTTCATGTATCATCTGGTTTAAAAAGGCCGCCAGATTAAGTGTGAAAATAATGCCTGTTTATACCTTGCCCAAATGTTGGATTTGAACTGGAGCGTACAACGGAGTCTTGTATTATTCTTGACTTGCACTGTCTCATTCCATTGACATATTGCCAAATTTGAGCGTATAGTGTAGTGAAGAGCAGAGAAGGTTCCGATACGTTTGTCATGGAAAACATTCAAGCTGTTGTTGAATGATTCCACGCTACTAGTGTCCATGTGGTAGATATAATTTTGCGCTTCCTTATAAACATAGCATTTTCTAACACATGACAGCAACAGTTCTACAGCAACAGGACTTGTAAGTATTTGACGGCTGGGGATATAGTTGGGATCTATTTTACACCGAGACTCGGGTGAACAGTCTGTGTGGTCATTTTGGTAATGTTTGACAATACATTCCATTTTTGTTCGAAGTATGGATTGGTCACCATTGCAATTACGCATAGCATATTGCATATGTGTTTTGACCGGCCCAACTTTGTCGGAAAGTTGAATGGACCAGGTTTTGCCCTCTCGGCATTTTGCACCACTTGATATCTGTTTCAGTTGCTTTTCAAGGGATACGGATGCATGCCATGTGTCATATTGATTTACTGTACGTTGCTGATTTTCTCTGATATATTTGCTAACACTTGTATTACGATCGTGACCATGGCGTCGAACATTAATTTGTTTTGTTTCAAGGTGGGCATATATTCTTTTTGTGCCCAGAAGCTCATGTCGCTGTGCACATGGGTCGTCAGCACGGCTGACTATTTCGTGATGTATTACTTGTTTAGTATTATACCCAAGACAGGCAACGTCAGTGAACTTGGAGTTTCGCCGAGTACTGTGCCGTGCATCTGTTACCAAGTCTATTGAGTTATCAGGCCCGTTTAACTGAAGCTCTTCGGTTAGAGCAATATCACAGGATGACCGTCTTTCTTCGCTAATATGATCAGACGTGAATTTTAGATAAGCTTTAGTCGTTCGAGATCCAAGCGTTTGCAGTCCAATTGTAGAAATGAATCTATCCATCTGTGATGGTAGCATGCCACTTGTGATATTGTGGATAAGTGGAGTTGAATTGTTTATACCAGTTGTAAGTACTATAAAAATACAAAACTTCAATTTCAGCAATTTATAACCTCTGATATGTACGTGGGTCATAATAGATATAAGTGGTGCTCATGTATTATATGTATACCATGCAGGGCCTCGCATGTGACAAATACGATGTGCGTCGACCGTCAGATTTGTACCGCTATTCCTCGTGTGTTTAGTGCGTCGACCGTCAGATTTGTACCGCTATTCCTCGTGTGTTTAAGGTCAAATATAGGTCAACCTGCAGGCCTTTAAATGACTTTACAGCATCAATAACTTCATGAACAGTAGTACAACTATCTAACTCATCAACAATACAATTTAAATAATTCAAATCCTATTAGAACATTCTTCTGCATTAATATTGCATGGTAACCTGAAGATTTACAGAGATCTAATATGTTAGTTTAAACATAGTTTATGTCAAACAATGATCATCAGCCTCCGTCCGTCTTATGAGACGATGGATTGCGCTCTTGTTGAACATCTTCTGCGGTGACTGAGTAGGCCTATTCTTGAGTGGCAGTCTCTGTTGCAGTCATCGCAGGTGAAGATCGAGTCATCCAGTTTGGTTGATGCCTTTCGCTTCTGTCGTTTCTGCTCACGAAGCCGAGTTCGCTCAGCCTCGGCTCGTCTGACCCCAGCTTTCACAACGTGTCTCCATGATGACCGGTTTGATGCTGTGTCCTCCCAAGACTCTATGTTGATTTGCGCTGAACGCAGGTCCCTCTTACAAGCGTCCCTGTATCTTAGGTGGGGTCGACCAGTTGGACGTGATCCTTGTTCAAGTTGACCGTACAGTAGATCTTTGGGGATGCGTCCTTTGTCCATGCGTCGGACATGACCTAGCCAGCGCAGGCGGCGTTCACTGAGCATTGCATAGATGGTTGTTGAACTCGCTCTGCTGAGGACCTCTGTATTGGTGACCCTATCTTCCAAAGTGATTCCCAGGATCCTGCGAAGGCACCTCATATGGTATGAGTTCAGCTTTGTCTCTTGTCTGGCATATGTCGTCCATGACTCACTGCCGTAGAGGAGCGTGCTGAGTATGCAGGCCTGGTAGACCTTCAACTTGGTGTTCAGCGTTAGGTTTCTGTTCTCCCAGACTCTCTTGGTGAGTTCTGACATGACGGTGGCTGCTTTCCCAATGCGTGCATTGATCTCAGCATCGAGGGACAGGTTGTTGGATATCAGTGATCCTAGATATCTGAAGTTGTCGACCATGGCGAGTGTAGAGCCGTTAATGGCTATGGGAGCTGGATCTGCAACGTCCTGGGTCATGACCTCTGTTTTCTTTATGCTGATGGTTAGGGCAAACTCACGGCATGCATTGGAGAACTGATCCATGAGGCGCTGGAGGCCATCGTGTGTGTGGCTTGCGAGGGCTGCATCGTCAGCGAACAGCATCTCCCTGAGTAGGACACGAGTTGTTTTGGTTTTGGCGCGCAAGCGGGCCAAGTTGTATAGCTTGCCATCGTGTCGAGTGTGGATGTAGACACCGTCAGAGGAGGACTGGAATGCATATGTCAGGAGGAGTGAGAAGAGGATGCCGAAGAGCGTCGGTGCGAGGACGCAGCCTTGCTTGACTCCGCTGAGGATGGGAAAAGGCTTGGAAGTGTCGCTGTCGAAGCTGACGGTGCTCTTCATGTCTTTGTGGAACGACGTGTTCATGCTTAGCAATTTTGGTGGACAGCCAATCTTGTGTAGCAGTTTGAAAAGTCCACAGCGACTGACCAGGTCGAATGCCTTTGTTAGGTCCACGAATGCGAGGTACAGTGGTTGTTGTTGCTCCCTACACTTTTCCTGGAGTTGCCTTACTGAAAAGATCATGTCAACGGTGGATCTGCCAGATCGTAAACCACACTGGGATTCTGGGTATATGCGCTCTGCTACCACCTGCAGTCTTGCGAGAATGACCCGAGCAAATACTTTGCCAACAACGCTGAGTAGGGATATGCCGCGATAGTTGTTGCAGTCGCTTCTGTCACCCTTATTCTTGAAGAGTGTGACTATCTTTGCATCGCGCATGTCTTGTGGCACTTCACCTTCCTTCCAGCATAGACAGAGAAGTTCATGGAGAAGTGGTAGTAGAGCTGGCTTCCCTTGTTTAATCAGCTCAGGGGGTATGGCATCAGTTCCTGCTGCTTTTCCGCTGGTGAGGGCTTTGGTGGCTTTTTCAAGTTCAGCCATGGTTGGCTCGCTGTCGAGCTCCTCAAGTACGGGAAGTGTCGGGATGCTGTTGAGGGCCTCCTCGGAGACTGTGTTCTTTGTGGAGTACAGCTCAAGGTAATGCTCTACCCATCTCTCCATCTGCTTGCTTCGGTCGGTGATTACCTCGCCTGACTTGGTTTTGAGTGGAGCCGTTTTCTTCACATTGGGACCAGTGGCCTGTTTGATGTCTTCGTACATGGACTTTATGTTGCCGGAGGAGGAAGCATGCTCTATGGTGGAGCATAGCTGGAGCCAATAGTCGTTGGCACATTTCCTGGCTGTCTTCTGGCATTCACTCCTGGATTTCCTGAGTGATTCCAAGTTTTGCTGGGTTGGCTCTTTCTTCCAATTGACGAGGGCCTGCCTTTTACTTTCTGTCACAGGTTCCAGAACTTGTGCATTTGTTTCATACCAGTCAACATTTCGTTTTTCCTTCTTCCCATAGGCATCGATGGCAGATTTGTGGATGGTTGAGCTAAAGTGGCTCCATCTAGCTTCTGCAGATATGCCAGCATCGGCTGGGGCGATATCCTCGATGAGGGACATGAACTTGTTGGTCCTGTCTGTGTCGGTGATATGGGTCGTGTTGATCTTAGGAGACACGTTGGCTTAGCTTGGTGGAATTTCTTTCTTGGTTGCAATACCACATTTGCGATGACAAGAGAGTGGTCGGTGTCACAGTCGGCACTGTGGTAACTGCGTGTGTTGTGGACGGCTTGGAGACGGTTTCTTCTAGTGATGATAACGTCTAGTTGGTGCCACTGGTGTGATCTGGGGTGCATCCATGAGACTCTGTGTTTGTGCTTGTTTGGAAAATATGTGTTCGTTATGCACAGGTTCCTGGCACAGCATAGTTCCAGTAGTCTCTGGCCGTTTTCGTTCCAAACAATGATACAACATATACAAATGTACAATTTACACAAATATTTACATACATGTATGAAAAAGGATTAGAACCGAAAGCTATAGCTTATAGAGGTATTCTCCTATATTTAGATGTATATTGTAATTACAGTATGACAGCGTTTTAATCGTATATGAACTATTAATTGCAATTCGATAAAGATAAGTATAAAATTATATTAACCATGAACTGTAAACTATAATCTCAATAATATAATGAGATTATTAAGGTGATAGAAATACACATAGTAATTAAATTAGTAAGTTGAAATTAAGATTGACTGAGAAGATAGGCAAAAGGATAGAAGATGGAGGAACATGGTGTATTCATTCGGATAGTTCAATGGGAGAAGCAAACTTGCTACATTTAGTGAACAGATGCTCTTAATAATAATAATAATCGTGTGTATCTTGTCAGTTGACGCGCGTCAAAGTCTAAGGTCCCCATCAGGGGGTTGACTAATAGGACGATAGATAGATAGATGCTCATGAAAATCGTCTGCTTTCCCAGATGTAGTTTTGGACTGCTTCAAATATGTGTGCGTTGAGATCATCGCTAAGGTTCCGGTCTCCGTGTAATATAGTGTATAGTGTTATGGTACAATATTTAGAAGTAGTTGCTAAGAGACGAACTCTGATGTTATTGTAGTAGATACATTCAAAGAAGAAATGATGATTACTCTCAGGAAGACCACATTGACAGAGTGGTGATGGAGAAATGTTTTATGTGAACAAATGCTGGTTTAATGAGCTACAATTAGTACGGAGTCGAGCATGATAGACTTGCCATTTGCGGTCACCTAAGTAAAAATAGTTTGGGCATTTTGTGACGTCACTCTTTAGTTGCGATTTGAATGAGGAAAGGGATGGTGAATTTTGTAGTACATTTGATAGTTTGTTCCAGTCTCTCAGAGCCGATGGCAGAAACGCATTGTTGTATAGAGATGTTCTTGCGCGTATGGTTTGGATATCATCGACATTGCGCAAATTATATCTAGAAGTTTCTCCTACAGTAGGTGGGACTAGAGAAGAAAGATAATCAGGAGTTAGGCCGTTCTTCATCTTGTACAGCATAATTAGTTTATGGTTGTGTCTTCGACGTTCAAGGGATTCCCATGGAACTTCTCTATGGAGTTCGTTAAGTGATACAAGTTTGGTAGCTCCAGAAACAATACGGGAAGCTTCATGCTGAATTTTGTCGAGTTCCGATAGTGTGTGCAGTTGATATAAACAACGTCCGCGTATTCAATAAGAGGTCTAATGAAGGATACATATATCACTTCTAGAGATCTTCTATCTAGTTGGAACTTGAGTTTTCGCATAGTGTATTCTTTTCCAGGCACGCTCTTTAATTGAGTTGATATGAGAATGCCAAGAGCAATCATCGGACAAGTGGACACCAAGATGCTTGTGACAATTGACTAGTGTAATAGGTTGATCGTGCATAAGTAGAGGTGGATGAACGTGTTTGAGTTTTACGTGAAATTGTCAGTTTCTGATTTGGAAGGATTAAACGTAACTAACCATTTGTCAGCCCAATTTGATATTTTTTCAATGTCGGATTGTAGAGTTTCTGCAGCAGAAATAGGATGATCAACAATGATATGTAAACTGGTGTCGTCAGCAAAGAGATGTACTTGAGAACCCATGTCGTCGATAAACACTAGGAATAAGAGCGGGCCAAGAATAGATCCTTGGGAACTCCTGCATTTACTGCTGACCAATTAGATTGAGTACCCGGTAGAATAACAGATTGTCGTCTGTTAGAGAGATAGTCAGAAAACCAGGTAAATAAACAGCCATCCAGTCCAGCATTTTTAACTTGAAGAGACCTTTATCAAAGGCCTTACTAATATCAAACAGTACAGTTCTTACTTCAAGGCCGTCATCGAGAGCCTTGCAGAATGTAGTGTACAGGTAGGTGAGCTGATTCGATGAGGAGTCTCCTGGTCTGAACCCAGATTGTAGGGAAGACAGGAAATTAGTATCACTAAGAAAGTTGAAAAGATACTTAAATATAATACGCTCAAATACCTTCTCTATACAACAGAGCAAAGAAATCGGGCGGTAGTTGTTAGGTAAAGATGGGTCACCTTTTTTAAAGATAGCACATACATTAGCATCTTTCCAAGAATGAGGTACCTTACTAAGCTGTAGTGAATGGTTGAACAGAGAACAAAGTGGAAATTTAATCACTGGTGCAGTTTCACGCAGGATTCGGTTACTAACTCTATCTGGTCCGGAGGCTTTGTTGATTTATAGAGTTAGTAGGTAGTATACATCTCAACAAAAGTTACAGGACAGTCATCGTTTAATCGGTTGTGAACATTTGGCTGACAAAAGTTCGTTCTCACCGATGTATGTTTTGACTGGCATCCTTTACCATGATTGTGCCGTCGTAAGTCCAAGCACCATTCAGGAAGCGATCCTTAACGAGCTGTCTGGCCCTGTAGAATAGGGGTGAGCGCATCCAGTTTAGATCTTCGTTGAGGAATACCCACATGCCTTCAGCCCTACCCTGGCTCGGTAAAAAGCATTTCTTGCCCGTTATGTGAATTTCACAATGTCCCTGGTTTTGCCAGGCTGTTGTTTTCCGATGCGATGTGATCCGTCAATATCTGAAGTGTCGACTTTTACCTCAAGGTCTCTTGAGATTTTCATCTGTAGGTTCGTGATTGTGATGTGATCATGTAGGGTTTCATGTAATATAATGTAGTAGGGTTGAATTTTCAAGGGATTAGAGCTTCTTTAACACTCGAGGCCATGCCATCGTGTTTAATGTCCATACTCTTTAGCGCAGTGCTTAGCACGCTCGATCATCGGATCGGGAAGTCAATGAGATGGTACGGTGGTCGCCAGATCGGACAGGTGGGTTTTCTCCCACATATACGCTTTCATCCACGCCAACGAGAGTGATTAATATAAATTGTTAGAACTTGCTTCGCAATCGTTGTAAAAAATCGATGTCCAATGGCTCGAATGTGCTACTGTACAATGCACTGACGAGTATGCTAAGTTACTTCATAGAGTGCCGTAAAGCAAAAATCACGATAGCCATGAATGCCAGCCCAGACAACACATCCAGTGTATACGCCACTCCTTGGCGAACAAAAGTTTGGTAAGAAGTTAACAAATAAAGCATCGAAAAGCATGGTACATTTGAATGAAAACCAACGTCGGGATGCCGTTCGCATGCTGCCCAATTTAATCAGTCAAAGTGCCGTTGTTAGGAACTTCAATGTTCATCGGAGTACCGTATCACGGCTATGCCGGCGTCTCAGGCAGACTGGAACCGTCAGCAATTGTCCTAGACCCGGACGTCCACGCATTACTACAAGATCGGTCCATACGTCTGTCACACCTACGGAACCGCTTTCTCATAGCAACGGAAAACCTGGATAACAATAGGATCAGTAGATATACTGTTCTACGTCTTCGTCAGTCTGGGCATATCAGTCCTAGACGTTTATCACTACGCTAGTTAGTCCGGGATCTTCATCACCGGGCTGGTCAGTCCTGCCTGTTTATTATTAAGTCACAGAATAGGTCATACGTAGTTGGGAACTGATGACCAGTCAGCAATGAGGACGATACAAAAAATACAGGTACATAATGAACATACGATAAGGAGACGGTAAACTGTTAAACATCTCATAATAGCAAGAACTTTCTCTTCCACAACATTTTATTCATTACAAAAGATGCACATAGCCAGGACTGACACAATCTGGCGTTATTTCAAGTGTTTTATTCTGCAGATACATAAGCATTATGTTCTACTGACACTGTGTCTCTGTGTAACAAACGGTAATGTGGACGGAAGGAGGGAACACATCTACATCTTCAGCTTTGTCCTCCTCCAGTGACGTCTCTTCGCATTGTATCTGTAGGAAACAAAAACAAAACCCGTTAGTAATCCACAATGCATTATCTATCTATCTATCTATCTATCTATCTATCTATCTATCTATCTATCTTCCGCTAATGTCAAACCCCTCGCAGGGACGTAGACATGTTGCGCGTCAAAAACCGCAAAGAAGTTAAAAGTATAATTTATGAAGGTAATGAAAATAAGTTGTGGTAAAAGTTTAAAAGCAGCTGCGCAGAACAACTAGGGACTGGCATGATCAATGACAAATTATGTGTACAACCAAAAGCTCGGATCTCGGGCTCCAATTATTACTAAGCAAGTCTCCCCCGAGGCCACCCGAATTAGTTGCACGATTCATGTCAATATGTACACGGTAATAAAGGAGATGCCAAACTAAATATTGTTTTTTGAAACAAGGGTGTCTTGGACACCACTGGTTCACAGAAATAAATCGAATTTTATTAATTTATGTTTTCCAACAAAATGCCAAATTTCAAGTTGAAGGTCAGTGGTAGGATGGGAATTTGGTGTTTGTGTTAAGAATTGGTATTCAAATGTATGAAAAGTGTGAAAGTAATACATGTACAATATTGGACATACCGACGGCGGTTTCATTGAATACATTATATTGTTTGCTAGACGTTTTACTATTTTTTGCCAAAAGTCAATTTCCCTTGTAGGGTTGAAACCTACTGTGGGTGTAGAAAATTAGTCCTCGCTAATGTGTATGTCAAGTCTAGGGGTGGGAACTTGCATGTGTATGTCAAGTCTAGGGGTGGGAACTTGCATGTGTATGTCAAGTCTAGGGGTGGGAACTTGCATGTGTATGTCAAGTCTAGGGGTGGGAACTTGCATGTGTACAACAAACCAACAACAAACCAGTGTATGTCAAGTCTAGGGGTGGGAACTGCATGTGTATGTCAAGTCTAGGGGTGGGAACGTGCATGTGTATGTCAAGTCTAGGTGGAACTTGCATGTGTATGTCAAGTCTAGGGGTGGGAACTTGCATGTGTATGAATCTAGGGGTGGGAACGTGCATGTGTATGTCAAGTCTAGGGTGGGAACTTGCATGTGTATGTCAAGTCTAGGGGTGGGAACTTGCATGTGTTATGTCAAGTCTAGGGTGGGAACTTGCATGTGTATGTCAAGTCTAGGGGTGGGAACTTGCATGTGTATGTCAAGTCTAGGGGTGGGAACTTGCATGTGTATGTCAAGTCTAGGGGTGGGAACTTGCATGTGTATGTCAGTCTAGGGGTGGGAACTTGCATGTGTATGTCAAGTCTAGGGGTGGGAACTTGCATGTGTATGTCAAGTCTAGGGGTGGGAACTTGCATGTGTATGTCAAGTCTAGGGTGGGAACTTGCATGTGTATGTCAAGTCTAGGGGTGGGAACTTGCATGTGTATGTCAAGTCTAGGGGTGGGAACTTGCATGTGTATGTCAGTCTAGGGGTGGGAACTTGCATGTGTATGTCAAGTCTAGGGGTGGGAACTTGCATGTGTATGTCAAGTCTAGGGGTGGGAACTTGCATGTGTATGTCAAGTCTAGGGGTGGGAACGTGCATGTGTATGTCAAGTCTAGGGGTGGGAACTTGCATGTGTATGTCAAGTCTAGGGGTGGGAACTTGCATGTGTATGTCAAGTCTAGGGAACTTGCATGTGTATGTCAAGTCTAGGGGTGGGAACGTGCATGTGTATGTCAAGTCTAGGGGTGGGAACTTGCATGTGTATGTCAAGTCTAGGGGTGGGAACTTGCATGTGTATGTCAAGTCTATGTGTATGTCAAGTCTAGGGGTTGGAACTTGCATGTGTATGTCAAGTCTAGGGGTGGAACTTGCTGTGTATGTCAAGTCTAGGGGTGGAACTTGCATGTGTATGTCAAGTCTAGGGTGGGAACTTGCATGTGTATGTCAAGTCTAGGGGTGGGAACTTGCATGTGTATGTCAAGTCTAGGGGTGGGAACTTGCATGTGTATGTCAAGTCTAGGGGTGGGAACTTGCATGTGTATGTCAAGTCTAGGGGTGGGAACTTGCATGTGTATGTCAAGTCTAGGGGTGGGAACTTGCATGTGTATGTCAAGTCTAGGGGTGGGAACTTGCATGTGTATGTCAGTCAAGTCTGAGGGGTGGGAACTTGCGATGTGTATGTCAAGTCTAGGGGTGGGAACTTGCATGTGTAGGTCAAGTCTAGGGTGGGAACGTGCATGTGTATGTCAGTCTAGGGGTGGGAACTTGCATGTGTATGTCAAGTCTAGGGGTGGGAACTTGCATGTGTATGTCAAGTCTAGGGGTGGGAACGTGCATGTGTATGTCAAGTCTAGGGGTGGGAACTTGCATGTGTATGTCAAGTCTAGGGGTGGGACTTGCATGTGTATGTCAAGTCTAGGGGTGGAACTTGCATGTGTATGTCAAGTCTAGGGGTGGGACTTGCATGTGTATGTCAGTCTAGGGGTGGGAACTTGCATGTGTATGTCAAGTCTAGGGGTGGGAACTTGCATGTGTATGTCAAGTCTAGGGGTGGGAACTTGCATGTGTATGTCAGTCTAGGGGTGGGAAGGGGTGGGAACTTGCATGTGTATGTCAAGTCTAGGGGTGGGAACAAGTCATGTGTATGTCAAGTCTAGGGTGGGAACTTGCATGTGTATGTCAAGTCTAGGGGTGGGAACTTGCATGTGTATGTCAAGTCTAGGGGTGGGTCTAGGGGTGGAACTTGCATGTGTATGTCAAGTCTAGGGGTGGGAACTTGCATGTGTATGTCAAGTCTAGGGGTGGGAACTTGCATGTGTATGTCAAGTCTATGGGTGGGAACTTGCATGTGTATGTCAAGTCTAGGGTGGGAACTTGCATGTGTATGTCAAGTCTAGGGGTGGGAACTTGCATGTGTATGTCAGTCTAGGGGTGGGAACTTGCATGTGTATGTCAAGTCTAGGGGTGGGAACTTGCATGGTTATGTCAAGTCTAGGGTGTGAACTTGCAGGTATGTCAAGTCTAGGGTGGGAACTTGCATGTGTATGTCAAGTCTAGGGGTGGGAACTTGCATGTGTATGGCAAGTCTAGGGGTGGGAACTTGCATGTGTATGGCAAGTCTAGGGGTGGGAACTTGCATGTGTATGGCAAGTCTAGGGGTGGGAACTTGCATGTGTATGTCAAGTCAAGGGGTGGGAACTTGCATGTGTATGTCAAGTCTAGGGGTGGGAACTTGCATGTGTATGGCAAGTCTAGGGTGGGAACTTGCATGTGTATGGCTTCTAGGGGTGGGAACTTGCATGTGTATGGCAAGTCTAGGGGGGGGAACTTGCATGTGTATGTCAAGTCTAGGGGTGGGAACTTGCATGTGTATGTCAAGTCTGGGGTGGGACTTGCATGTGTATGGCAAGTCTAGGGTGGGAACTTGCATGTGTATGGCAAGTCTAGGGGTGGGAACTTGCATGTGTATGGCAAGTCTAGGGGTGGGAACTTGCATGTGTATGGCAAGTCTAGGGGTGGGAACTTGCATGTGTATGGCAAGTCTAGGGGTGGGAACTTGCATGTGTATGGCAAGTCTAGGGGTGGAACGATGGCAAGTGGGGTGGGCACTTGCTGAGGAAATTAACCCTCGCATGTGTATGGCAAGTCTAAGGGTGGGCACTTGCTGAGGAGAATTAACCCTCGCATGTGATGGCAAGTCTAGGGGTGGGCACTTGCTGAGGACAATTAACCCTCGCATGTGTATGGCAAGTCTAGGGGTGGGCACTTGCTGAGGACAATTAACCCTCGCATGTGTATGGCAAGTCTAGGGGTGGGCACTTGCTGAGGAGAATTAACCCTCGCATGTGTATGGCAAGTCTAGGGGTGGCACTTGCTGAGGAGAATTAACCCTCGCATGTGTATGGCAAGTCTAGGGGTGGGCACTTGCTGAGGAGAATTAACCCTCGCATGTGTATGGCAAGTCTAAGGGTGGGCACTGCTGAGGAGAATTAACCCTCGCATGTGTATGGCAAGTCTAGGGTGGGCACTTGCTGAGGAGAATTAACCCTCGCATGTGTATGTCACTCTAGGGGTGGGCACTTGCTGAGGAGAATTAACCCTCGCATGTGTATGGCAAGTCTAGGGGTGGGCACTTGCTGAGGAGAATTAACCCTCGCATGTGTATGGCAAGTCTAGGGGTGGGCACTTGCTGAGGAGAATTAACCCTCGCATGTGTATGGCAAGTCTAGGGGTGGGCACTTGCTGAGGAGAATTAACCCTCGCATGTGTATGGCAAGTCTAGGGGTGGGCACTTGCTGAGGAGAA
>CM026402.1:65828666-65839446 GCA_014843695.1 Archivesica marissinica
TAGGGATATGCCGCGATAGTTGTTGCAGTCGCTTCTGTCACCCTTATTCTTGAAGAGTGTGACTATCTTTGCATCGCGCATGTCTTGTGGCACTTCACCTTCCTTCCAGCATAGACAGAGAAGTTCATGGAGAAGTGGTAGTAGAGCTGGCTTCCCTTGTTTAATCAGCTCAGGGGGTATGGCATCAGTTCCTGCTGCTTTTCCGCTGGTGAGGGCTTTGGTGGCTTTTTCAAGTTCAGCCATGGTTGGCTCGCTGTCGAGCTCCTCAAGTACGGGAAGTGTCGGGATGCTGTTGAGGGCCTCCTCGGAGACTGTGTTCTTTGTGGAGTACAGCTCAAGGTAATGCTCTACCCATCTCTCCATCTGCTTGCTTCGGTCGGTGATTACCTCGCCTGACTTGGTTTTGAGTGGAGCCGTTTTCTTCACATTGGGACCAGTGGCCTGTTTGATGTCTTCGTACATGGACTTTATGTTGCCGGAGGAGGAAGCATGCTCTATGGTGGAGCATAGCTGGAGCCAATAGTCGTTGGCACATTTCCTGGCTGTCTTCTGGCATTCACTCCTGGATTTCCTGAGTGATTCCAAGTTTTGCTGGGTTGGCTCTTTCTTCCAATTGACGAGGGCCTGCCTTTTACTTTCTGTCACAGGTTCCAGAACTTGTGCATTTGTTTCATACCAGTCAACATTTCGTTTTTCCTTCTTCCCATAGGCATCGATGGCAGATTTGTGGATGGTTGAGCTAAAGTGGCTCCATCTAGCTTCTGCAGATATGCCAGCATCGGCTGGGGCGATATCCTCGATGAGGGACATGAACTTGTTGGTCCTGTCTGTGTCGGTGATATGGGTCGTGTTGATCTTAGGAGACACGTTGGCTTAGCTTGGTGGAATTTCTTTCTTGGTTGCAATACCACATTTGCGATGACAAGAGAGTGGTCGGTGTCACAGTCGGCACTGTGGTAACTGCGTGTGTTGTGGACGGCTTGGAGACGGTTTCTTCTAGTGATGATAACGTCTAGTTGGTGCCACTGGTGTGATCTGGGGTGCATCCATGAGACTCTGTGTTTGTGCTTGTTTGGAAAATATGTGTTCGTTATGCACAGGTTCCTGGCACAGCATAGTTCCAGTAGTCTCTGGCCGTTTTCGTTCCAAACAATGATACAACATATACAAATGTACAATTTACACAAATATTTACATACATGTATGAAAAAGGATTAGAACCGAAAGCTATAGCTTATAGAGGTATTCTCCTATATTTAGATGTATATTGTAATTACAGTATGACAGCGTTTTAATCGTATATGAACTATTAATTGCAATTCGATAAAGATAAGTATAAAATTATATTAACCATGAACTGTAAACTATAATCTCAATAATATAATGAGATTATTAAGGTGATAGAAATACACATAGTAATTAAATTAGTAAGTTGAAATTAAGATTGACTGAGAAGATAGGCAAAAGGATAGAAGATGGAGGAACATGGTGTATTCATTCGGATAGTTCAATGGGAGAAGCAAACTTGCTACATTTAGTGAACAGATGCTCTTAATAATAATAATAATCGTGTGTATCTTGTCAGTTGACGCGCGTCAAAGTCTAAGGTCCCCATCAGGGGGTTGACTAATAGGACGATAGATAGATAGATGCTCATGAAAATCGTCTGCTTTCCCAGATGTAGTTTTGGACTGCTTCAAATATGTGTGCGTTGAGATCATCGCTAAGGTTCCGGTCTCCGTGTAATATAGTGTATAGTGTTATGGTACAATATTTAGAAGTAGTTGCTAAGAGACGAACTCTGATGTTATTGTAGTAGATACATTCAAAGAAGAAATGATGATTACTCTCAGGAAGACCACATTGACAGAGTGGTGATGGAGAAATGTTTTATGTGAACAAATGCTGGTTTAATGAGCTACAATTAGTACGGAGTCGAGCATGATAGACTTGCCATTTGCGGTCACCTAAGTAAAAATAGTTTGGGCATTTTGTGACGTCACTCTTTAGTTGCGATTTGAATGAGGAAAGGGATGGTGAATTTTGTAGTACATTTGATAGTTTGTTCCAGTCTCTCAGAGCCGATGGCAGAAACGCATTGTTGTATAGAGATGTTCTTGCGCGTATGGTTTGGATATCATCGACATTGCGCAAATTATATCTAGAAGTTTCTCCTACAGTAGGTGGGACTAGAGAAGAAAGATAATCAGGAGTTAGGCCGTTCTTCATCTTGTACAGCATAATTAGTTTATGGTTGTGTCTTCGACGTTCAAGGGATTCCCATGGAACTTCTCTATGGAGTTCGTTAAGTGATACAAGTTTGGTAGCTCCAGAAACAATACGGGAAGCTTCATGCTGAATTTTGTCGAGTTCCGATAGTGTGTGCAGTTGATATAAACAACGTCCGCGTATTCAATAAGAGGTCTAATGAAGGATACATATATCACTTCTAGAGATCTTCTATCTAGTTGGAACTTGAGTTTTCGCATAGTGTATTCTTTTCCAGGCACGCTCTTTAATTGAGTTGATATGAGAATGCCAAGAGCAATCATCGGACAAGTGGACACCAAGATGCTTGTGACAATTGACTAGTGTAATAGGTTGATCGTGCATAAGTAGAGGTGGATGAACGTGTTTGAGTTTTACGTGAAATTGTCAGTTTCTGATTTGGAAGGATTAAACGTAACTAACCATTTGTCAGCCCAATTTGATATTTTTTCAATGTCGGATTGTAGAGTTTCTGCAGCAGAAATAGGATGATCAACAATGATATGTAAACTGGTGTCGTCAGCAAAGAGATGTACTTGAGAACCCATGTCGTCGATAAACACTAGGAATAAGAGCGGGCCAAGAATAGATCCTTGGGAACTCCTGCATTTACTGCTGACCAATTAGATTGAGTACCCGGTAGAATAACAGATTGTCGTCTGTTAGAGAGATAGTCAGAAAACCAGGTAAATAAACAGCCATCCAGTCCAGCATTTTTAACTTGAAGAGACCTTTATCAAAGGCCTTACTAATATCAAACAGTACAGTTCTTACTTCAAGGCCGTCATCGAGAGCCTTGCAGAATGTAGTGTACAGGTAGGTGAGCTGATTCGATGAGGAGTCTCCTGGTCTGAACCCAGATTGTAGGGAAGACAGGAAATTAGTATCACTAAGAAAGTTGAAAAGATACTTAAATATAATACGCTCAAATACCTTCTCTATACAACAGAGCAAAGAAATCGGGCGGTAGTTGTTAGGTAAAGATGGGTCACCTTTTTTAAAGATAGCACATACATTAGCATCTTTCCAAGAATGAGGTACCTTACTAAGCTGTAGTGAATGGTTGAACAGAGAACAAAGTGGAAATTTAATCACTGGTGCAGTTTCACGCAGGATTCGGTTACTAACTCTATCTGGTCCGGAGGCTTTGTTGATTTATAGAGTTAGTAGGTAGTATACATCTCAACAAAAGTTACAGGACAGTCATCGTTTAATCGGTTGTGAACATTTGGCTGACAAAAGTTCGTTCTCACCGATGTATGTTTTGACTGGCATCCTTTACCATGATTGTGCCGTCGTAAGTCCAAGCACCATTCAGGAAGCGATCCTTAACGAGCTGTCTGGCCCTGTAGAATAGGGGTGAGCGCATCCAGTTTAGATCTTCGTTGAGGAATACCCACATGCCTTCAGCCCTACCCTGGCTCGGTAAAAAGCATTTCTTGCCCGTTATGTGAATTTCACAATGTCCCTGGTTTTGCCAGGCTGTTGTTTTCCGATGCGATGTGATCCGTCAATATCTGAAGTGTCGACTTTTACCTCAAGGTCTCTTGAGATTTTCATCTGTAGGTTCGTGATTGTGATGTGATCATGTAGGGTTTCATGTAATATAATGTAGTAGGGTTGAATTTTCAAGGGATTAGAGCTTCTTTAACACTCGAGGCCATGCCATCGTGTTTAATGTCCATACTCTTTAGCGCAGTGCTTAGCACGCTCGATCATCGGATCGGGAAGTCAATGAGATGGTACGGTGGTCGCCAGATCGGACAGGTGGGTTTTCTCCCACATATACGCTTTCATCCACGCCAACGAGAGTGATTAATATAAATTGTTAGAACTTGCTTCGCAATCGTTGTAAAAAATCGATGTCCAATGGCTCGAATGTGCTACTGTACAATGCACTGACGAGTATGCTAAGTTACTTCATAGAGTGCCGTAAAGCAAAAATCACGATAGCCATGAATGCCAGCCCAGACAACACATCCAGTGTATACGCCACTCCTTGGCGAACAAAAGTTTGGTAAGAAGTTAACAAATAAAGCATCGAAAAGCATGGTACATTTGAATGAAAACCAACGTCGGGATGCCGTTCGCATGCTGCCCAATTTAATCAGTCAAAGTGCCGTTGTTAGGAACTTCAATGTTCATCGGAGTACCGTATCACGGCTATGCCGGCGTCTCAGGCAGACTGGAACCGTCAGCAATTGTCCTAGACCCGGACGTCCACGCATTACTACAAGATCGGTCCATACGTCTGTCACACCTACGGAACCGCTTTCTCATAGCAACGGAAAACCTGGATAACAATAGGATCAGTAGATATACTGTTCTACGTCTTCGTCAGTCTGGGCATATCAGTCCTAGACGTTTATCACTACGCTAGTTAGTCCGGGATCTTCATCACCGGGCTGGTCAGTCCTGCCTGTTTATTATTAAGTCACAGAATAGGTCATACGTAGTTGGGAACTGATGACCAGTCAGCAATGAGGACGATACAAAAAATACAGGTACATAATGAACATACGATAAGGAGACGGTAAACTGTTAAACATCTCATAATAGCAAGAACTTTCTCTTCCACAACATTTTATTCATTACAAAAGATGCACATAGCCAGGACTGACACAATCTGGCGTTATTTCAAGTGTTTTATTCTGCAGATACATAAGCATTATGTTCTACTGACACTGTGTCTCTGTGTAACAAACGGTAATGTGGACGGAAGGAGGGAACACATCTACATCTTCAGCTTTGTCCTCCTCCAGTGACGTCTCTTCGCATTGTATCTGTAGGAAACAAAAACAAAACCCGTTAGTAATCCACAATGCATTATCTATCTATCTATCTATCTATCTATCTATCTATCTATCTATCTATCTTCCGCTAATGTCAAACCCCTCGCAGGGACGTAGACATGTTGCGCGTCAAAAACCGCAAAGAAGTTAAAAGTATAATTTATGAAGGTAATGAAAATAAGTTGTGGTAAAAGTTTAAAAGCAGCTGCGCAGAACAACTAGGGACTGGCATGATCAATGACAAATTATGTGTACAACCAAAAGCTCGGATCTCGGGCTCCAATTATTACTAAGCAAGTCTCCCCCGAGGCCACCCGAATTAGTTGCACGATTCATGTCAATATGTACACGGTAATAAAGGAGATGCCAAACTAAATATTGTTTTTTGAAACAAGGGTGTCTTGGACACCACTGGTTCACAGAAATAAATCGAATTTTATTAATTTATGTTTTCCAACAAAATGCCAAATTTCAAGTTGAAGGTCAGTGGTAGGATGGGAATTTGGTGTTTGTGTTAAGAATTGGTATTCAAATGTATGAAAAGTGTGAAAGTAATACATGTACAATATTGGACATACCGACGGCGGTTTCATTGAATACATTATATTGTTTGCTAGACGTTTTACTATTTTTTGCCAAAAGTCAATTTCCCTTGTAGGGTTGAAACCTACTGTGGGTGTAGAAAATTAGTCCTCGCTAATGTGTATGTCAAGTCTAGGGGTGGGAACTTGCATGTGTATGTCAAGTCTAGGGGTGGGAACTTGCATGTGTATGTCAAGTCTAGGGGTGGGAACTTGCATGTGTATGTCAAGTCTAGGGGTGGGAACTTGCATGTGTAATGTAGTCTAGGGGTGGGAACTGCATGTGTATGTCAAGTCTAGGGGTGGGAACGTGCATGTGTATGTCAAGTCTAGGGTGGGAACTTGCATGGGTATGTCAAGTCTAGGGTGGGACTTGCATGTGGATGTCAAGTCTAGGGGTGGGACGTGCATGTGTATGTCAAGTCTAGGGGTGGGAACTTGCATGTGTATGTCAAGTCTAGGGGGGAACTTGCATGTGTATGTCAAGTCTAGGGGTGGGAACTTGCATGTGTATGTCAAGTCTAGGGGTGGGAACTTGCATGTGATGTCAAGTCTAGGGGTGGGAACTTGCATGTGTATGTCAAGTCTAGGGGTGGGAACTTGCATGTGTATGTCAAGTCTAGGGGTGGGAACGTGCATGTGTATGTCAAGTCTAGGGGTGGGAACTTGCATGTGTATGTCAAGTCTAGGGGTGGGAACTTGCATGTGTATGTCAAGTCTAGGGTGGGAACTTGCATGTGTATGTCAAGTCTAGGGGTGGGAACTGCATGTGTATGTCAAGTCTAGGGGTGGGAACTTGCATGTGTAGGTCAAGTCTAGGGGTGGGAACTTGCATGTGTAGTATGTCAAGTCTAGGGGTGGGACTTGCATGTGTATGCAAGTCTAGGGGTGGGAACTTGCATGTGTATGTCAAGTCTAGGGGTGGGAACTTGCATGTGTATGTCAAGTCTAGGGTGGGAACGTGCATGTGTATGTCAGTCTAGGGGTGGGAACTTGCATGTGTATGTCAGTCTAGGGGTGGGAACTTGCATGTGTATGTCAAGTCTAGGGGTGGGAATGCATGTGTATGTCAAGTCTAGGGGTGGGAACGTGCATGTGTATGTCAAGTCTAGGGGTGGGAACTTGCATGTGTATGTCAAGTCTAGGGGTGGGAACTTGCATGTGTATGTCAAGTCTAGGGGGGAACGTGCATGTGTATGTCAAGTCTAGGGTGGGAACGTGCATGTGTATGGCAAGTCTAGGGGTGGGCATGCTGAGGAGAATTAACCCTCGCATGTGTATGGCAAGTCTAGGGGTGGGCACTTGCTGAGGAGAATTAACCTCGCATGTGTATGGCAAGTCTAGGGGTGGGCACTTGCTGAGGAGAATTAACCCTCGCATGTGTATGGCAAGTCTAGGGGTGGGACTTGCTGAGGAGAATTAACCCTCGCATGTGTATGGCAAGTCTAGGGGTGGGCACTTGCTGAGGAGAATTAACCCTGCATGTGTATGGCAAGTCTAGGGGTGGGCACTTGCTGAGGAGAATTAACCCTCGCATGTGTAGTCACTCTAGGGGTGGGCACTTGCTGAGGAGAATTAACCTCGCAGGTGTATGGCAAGTCTAGGGTGTGGCACTTGCTGAGGACAATTAACCCTCGAATGTGTTATGGCAAGTCTAGGGGTGGGCACTTGCTGAGGAGAATTAACCTCGCATGTGTATGGCAAGTCTAGGGGGGGCACTTGCTGAGGAGAATTAACCCTCGCATGTGTATGGCAAGTTAGGGGTGGGCAATTGCTGAGGAGAATTAACCCTCGCATGGTTATGCAGTCTAGGGTGGGCACTTGCTGAGGAGATTAACCCTCGCATGTGTATGGCAAGTCTAGGGGTGGGCACTTGCTGAGGACAATAACCTCGAATGTGTATGGCAAGTCTAGGGGTGGGAACTTGCTGAGACAATTAACCCTCGCTGTGCATGTGTATGGCAAGTCTAGGGGTGGGCACTTGCTGAGAGAATTAACCCTCGCATGTGTATGGCAAGTCTAGGGGTGGGCACTGCTGAGGAGAATTAACCCTCGCATGTGTATGGCAAGTCTAGGGGTGGGCACTTGCTGAGGAGAATTAACCCTCGCATGTGTATGGCAAGTCTAGGGGTGGGCACTTGCTGAGGAGAATTAACCCTCGCATGTGTATGGCAAGTCTAGGGGTGGGCACTTGCTGAGGAGAATTAACCCTCGCATGTGTATGTCACTAGGGGTGGGCACTTGCTGAGGAGAATTAACCCTCGCATGTGTATGGCAAGTCTAGGGGTGGGCACTTGCTGGAGACAAGTTAACCCTGCATGTGTATGGCAAGTCTAGGGGTGGGCACTTGCTGAGGAGAATTAACCCTCGCATGTGTATGGCAAGTCTAGGGGTGGGCACTTGTGAGGAGAATTAACCCTCGCATGTGTATGGCAAGTCTAGGGGTGGGCACTTGCTGAGGAGAATTAACCCTCGCATGTGTATGGCAAGTCTAGGGGTGGGCACTTGCTGAGGAGAATTAACCCTCGCATGTGTATGGCAAGTCTAGGGGTGGGCACTTGCTGAGGAGAATTAACCCTCGCATGTGTATGGGCAGTTATAGGGGGCATAGTGCGGAGAATTAACCTCGCATGGGTATGGCACGTTGAAGGGTGGGCACTGCTGAGGAGAATTAACCCTCGCCGTGTATGGCAAAAGTTAGGGGGGGCAATGGCTGAGGAGGAATTAACCCTCGCATGTGTAGTCCTCTAGGACTGGGGGCACTTGCTGAGGAGAAGTAACCCTCGCATGTTAGGCAAGTTCTAGGGTGGGCACTTGCCTGAGGAGAATAACCCTCGCATGTGTATGGCAAGTCTAGGGGTGGGCACGTGTGAAGGAGAATAACCCTCGCATGTGATGGAAAGTCTAGGGTGGCACTGCTGAGGAGAGTTTATTTATTTATTTATTTAATGGATATCTTGACGATATCTTATTTACCGACGCCTCAACCTAATAAGGTCATGTGGCGTCGAAAACATTTGTAAAAATAAAAATTGTTTAAAAACGTGATCTATGTTAAAAGGTTACATTTTAAATAATATATATACTCGATAATCACAATAAGTTGCATTATAATCTATTTATAAGGTGAGTTTCTTTTAAAAAACCTAATATTGTACTTGGCAGTACTGAATCGAATAATTCTTGTATACTATTTGTATTAAAGTATGCATTCCTTGTAAAGATGAGGTCGGCACAGTGGAGCAAAAAGTGCTTCACTGTGAATATCTCATCACAAGGAATACATATGGGTTGTTCTTCTGCATTTAAAATATAAGAATGTGTAATCCAAGTGTGTCCAATACGACACCGAGTCAAACGAACTTGTTCTTTTCGGTTTAGTTTTGTACGATATGTACTTGAAAATATGGGTTTAATTTCATGTAACTTATTTCCAACTTGTTTGTCCCAATTTATTTGACATTTACTATCGACATATTTCCTAATATTGGATTTTAAATCCGTATGCGGTATTTTAGAGTTTGTTATTGGCAAGTCTAAAGCAGACTTTGCTAGAAAATCAGCTTCATCATTTCCTCGTATGTTTATATGACTGGGAATCCAACAAAAAACAACAGTTTTTGAGGAGCTAATAGATATGTATCTTTTAAAGATTTGTTGAATTAGGGGGTTGGAATGGTTTGGTTGTTTGAGAGATGTTAAAACCGACAAAGAGTCGGAAAATATAATAAATTTGTCGTTTTCGTTAACAGTTATAAGGGAAAGAGCTAGGTCGATAGCTTGTGTTTCTGCAGAGAAAATTGAACTGTCATCAGGTAATCTTACAGTACTTGATTTAGTATGGGTAACTGCTGCACATGCAACCTTTTCAAGTCTTTTTGAGCCATCTGTGTAGATGGATATATAATCTTTATATTTAGATTTTATTTCTAAAAATTTTGTTTTAAAAATATCTGGACTAGTTTCACTTTTCTTATTCTCATACAAATGAAGATCTAAAATAATGTTTGGGGTAGTCAAAGTCCACGGTTCTTTATTTAACAACTTGTTTTCTTGTATAATTGTTGTATCTATTTTTGCTTCTACTAATAATGGTTTAATACGGAGACCTAGTGGTTTTATGGCGGATGGAGAGTTTCCGTAAACTATTTTGTTTTTAGGCTCGAAAACGCAATTGAATGCAGGATTTTTGGGATTTGCAGCTAGTTTGGTTGTATATTGTAACGAGAGTTTCTCTCTCCGTATGTATAAAGAGGGTTCATTTGTTTCAGCATATAAGCTTTCTACGGGAGATGTGCGAAAAGCTCCTAGAGCCAGTCGTAGACCTTGATGATGTATTGTATCTAACTTTTTCAAGTAGGATTTTCTCGCCGATCCATACACAATGGATCCGTAATCCAGTTTGGAACGGATAAGTGATCTGTATAGATTTATAAGAACTGGACAATCGCTTCCCCAATTTGTATTGGAGAGCACCTTCAAAATATTTAGAGCTTTTAGACATTTCGTCCGTAGATAATTTATATGAGGTATGAATGTTAATTTTTTGTCAAATATAAGTCCTAGGAATTTTACTTCTTCTACTACAGGAATTTGTGAACCGTAAATTTTTAAATTTGGATCTGGATGTAATCCTCTCAATTGACAGAAATGTACGCATTGAGTTTTAATTTTAGAGAATTTGAAACCATTTTTGTTTGCCCAATCTTCAAGTTTATTTAGACATTGTTGGAGTTTTTGTTCAATGGTTTCCATATTTTTAGATTTGTAGAACATTACAAAATCATCTACATATAAGGAGCAATCTGTTTCGTTTAAACATTTCACAATGCTATTTATTTTAATATTAAAAAGTGTTGGGGATAAAATACTACCTTGAGGCACCCCTTGCTCTTGTTTGTATGTATCGGAGAGCGTTGAGCCAATTCTTACTTTAAAATTTCTATTTGATAAAAAATTGGCAATAAAATTTGGCAAGTGGCCTTTCAGACCAAAATCGTGTAAATCTTTGAGAATACCATATTTCCATGTGGTATCATATGCCTTTTCTAAATCGAAAAAAACTGCTACCAAATGTTCTTTTTTGATGAAGGCATTACGAATATAAGTTTCTAGTCTTACTAGATGATCAGTTGTACA
>CM026402.1:65840446-65899702 GCA_014843695.1 Archivesica marissinica
GTAGCGTCAACGTCATAATACACGGTATATCCTACACCAGTAGCGTCAACGTCATAATACACGGTATATCCTACACCAGTAGCGTCAACGTCATAATACACGGTATATCCTACACCAGTAGCATCAACGTCATAATACACGGTATATCCTACACCAGTAGCGCCAACGTCATAATACACGGTATATCCTACACCAGTAGCGTCAACGTCATAATACACGGTATATCCTACACCAGTAGCGTCCACGTCATAATACACGGTATATCCTACACCAGTAGCGTCCACGTCATAATACACGGTACATCCTACACCAGTAGCGTCCACGTCATAATACACGGTATATCCTACACCAGTAGCGTCCACGTCATAAACTCATAATACACAGTATATCTACACCAGTAGCATCATCGTTATAATACACGGTATATCCTACACCAGTAGCATCATCGTCATAATACACGGTATATCATACCTGTAGCGTCAACGTCATAATACACGGTATATCCTACACCAGTAGCGTCAACGTCATAATACACGGTATATCCTACACCAGTAGCGCCAACGTCATAATACACGGTATATCCTACACCAGTAGCGTCAACGTCATAATACACGGTATATCCTACACCAGTAGCGTCAACGTCATAATACACGGTATATCCTACACCAGTAGCGTCAACGTCATAATACACGGTATATCCTACACCAGTAGCGTCAACGTCATAATACACGGTATATCCTACACCAGTAGCGTCAACGTCATAATACACGGTATATCCTACACCAGTAGCGTCAACGTCATAATACACGGTATATCCTACACCAGTAGCGTCAACGTCATAATACACGGTATATCCTACACCAGTAGCGTCAACGTCATAATACACGGTATATCCTACACCAGTAGCGTCACGTCATAATACACGGTATATCCTACACCAGTAGCGTCAACGTCATAATACACGGTATATCCTACACCAGTAGCGTCAACGTCATAATACACGGTATATCCTACACCAGTAGCGTCAACGTCATAATACACGGTATATCCTACACCAGTAGCGTCAACGTCATAATACACGGTATATCCTACACCAGTAGCGTCCACGTCATAATACACGGTATATCCTACACCAGTAGCGTCCACGTCATAATACACGGTACATCCTACACCAGTAGCGTCCACGTCATAATACACGGTATATCCTACACCAGTAGCGTCCACGTCATAAACTCATAATACACAGTATATCCTACACCAGTAGCATCATCGTTATAATACACGGTATATCCTACACCAGTAGCATCATCGTCATAATACACGGTATATCATACACCTGTAGCGCCAAGGTCATACTACACGGTATATCCTACACCTGTAGCGTCAAGGTCATAATACACGGTATATCCTACACCAGTAGCACTCACGTCATAATACACGGTATATCCTACACCAGTAGCGTCAACGTCATAATACACAGTATATCCCACACCAGTAGCGTCAACGTCATAATACACGGTATATCCTACACCAGTAACGTCCACGTCATAATACACGGTATATCCTACACCAGTAGCGTCAACGTCATAATACACGGTATATCCTACACCAGTAGCGTCAACGTCATAATACACGGTATATCCTACACCAGTAGCATCAACGTCATAATACACGGTATATCCTACTCCAGTAGCGCCAACGTCATAATACACGGTATATCCTACACCAGTAGCGTCAACGTCATAATACACGGTATATCCTACACCAGTAGCGTCCACGTCATAATACACGGTATATCCTACACCAGTAGCGTCAACGTCATAATACACGGTATATCCTACACCAGTAGCGTCAACGTCATAATACACAGTATATCCTACACCAATAGCGCCAACGCCATAATACATGGTATATCCTACACCAGTAGCGTCAACGTCATAATACACGGTATATCCTACACCAGTAGCGTCAACGTCATAATACACAGTATATCCTACACCAGTAGCGCCAACGTCATAATACACAGTATATCCTACACCAGTAGCGCCAACGTCATAATACACAGTATATCCTACACCAGTAGCGTCAACATCATAATACACAGTATATCCTACACCAGTAGCTTCAACGTCATAATACACGGTATATCCTACACCAGTAGCGCCAACGTTATAATACACGGTATATCCTACACCAGTAGCGTCAACGTCATAATACACGTTATATCCTACACCAGTAGCGTCCACGTCATAATACACAGTATATCCTACACCAGTAGCGTCAACGTCATAATACACAGTATATCCTACACCAGTAGCGGCATCCTCATAATACACGATATATCCTACACCAGTAGCGTCCACGTCATAATACACGGTATATCCTACACCAGTAGCGTCAACGTCATAATGCACGGTATATCCTACACCAGTAGCATCAACGTCATAATACAGTGTATATCCTACACCAGTAGCGTCAACGTCATAATACACGGTATATCCTACACCAGTAGCGTCAACGTCATAATACACAGTATATCCTACACCAGTAGCGTCAACGTCATAATACACGGTATATCCTACACCAGTAGCGTCAACGTCATAATACACGGTATATCCTACACCAGTAGCGTCAACGTCATAATACACGGTATATCCTACACCAGTAGCGTCAACGTCATAATACACGGTATATCCTACACCAGTAGCGTCAACGTCATAATACACGGTATATCCTACACCAGTAGCGTCACCGTCATAATACACGGTATATCCTACACCAGTAGCGTCCACGTCATAATACACGGTATATCCTACACCAGTAGCGTCCACGTCATAATACACGGTATATCCTACACCAGTAGCGTCAACGTCATAATACACGGTATATCCTACACCAGTAGCGTCAACGTCATAATACACGGTATATCCTACACCAGTAGCGTCAACGTCATAATACACGGTATATCATACACCAGTAGCGTCCACGTCATAATACACGGTACATCCTACACCAGTAGCGTCCACGTCATAATACACGGTATATCCTACACCAGTAGCGTCCACGTCATAAACTCATAATACACAGTATATCCTACACCAGTAGCATCATCGTTATAATACACGGTATATCCTACACCAGTAGCATCATCGTCATAATACACGGTATTCATACACCTGTAGCGCCAAGGTCATACTACACGGTATATCCTACACCTGTAGCGTCAAGGTCATAATACACGGTATATCCTACACCAGTAGCACACACGTCATAATACACGGTATATCCTACACCAGTAGCGTCAACGTCATAATACACAGTATATCCCACACCAGTAGCGTCAACGTCATAATACACGGTATATCCTACACCAGTAACGTCCACGTCATAATACACGGTATATCCTACACCAGTAGCGTCAACGTCATAATACACGGTATATCCTACACCAGTAGCGTCAACGTCATAATACACGGTATATCCTACACCAGTAGCATCAACGTCATAATACACGGTATATCCTACACCAGTAGCGTCAACGTCATAATACACGGTATATCCTACACCAGTAGCGTCAACGTCATAATACACGGTATATCCTACACCAGTAGCGTCAACGTCATAATACACGGTATATCCTACACCAGTAGCGTCAACGTCATAATACACAGTATATCCTACACCAGTAGCGTCAACGTCATAATACACGGTATATCCTACACCAGTAGCGTCAACGTCATAATACACAGTATATCCTACACCAGTAGCGTCAACGTCATAATACACGGTATATCCTACACCAGTAGCGTCAACGTCATAATATACGGTATATCCTACACCAGTAGCGTCAACGTCATAATATACGGTATATCCTACACCAGTAGCGGCATCGTCATAATACACGATATATCCTACACCAGTAGCGTCCACGTCATAATACACGGTATATCCTACACCAGTAGCGTCAACGTCATAATGCACGGTATATCCTACACCAGTAGCGCCAACGTCATAATACACAGTATATCCTACACCAGTATCGTTAACGTCATAATACACGGTATATCCTACACCAGTAGCGTCAACGTCATAATACACGTTATATCATACACCATTAGCGTCAACGTCATAATACACGGTATATCCTACACCATTAGCGTCAACGTCATAATACACGGTATATCCTACACCAGTAGCATCCACGTCATAATACACGGTATATCCTACACCAGTAGCGTCAACGTCATAATACACGGTATATCCTACACCAGTAGCGTCCACGTCATAATACACGGTATATCCTACACCAGTAGCGTCAACGTCATAATGCACGGTATATCCTACACCAGTAGCGTCACCGTCATAATACAGTGTATATCCTACACCAGTAACGTCCACGTCATAATACACGGTATATCCTACACCGGTAGCGTCCACGTCATAATACCCAGTATATCCTACACCAGTAGCGCCAACGTCATAATGCACGGTATATCCTACATCAGTAGCGTCAACGTCATAATACACGGTATATCCTACACCAGTAGCATCAACGTCATAATACACGGTATATCCTACACCAGTAGCGTCAACGTCATAATACACGGTATATCCTACACCAGTAGCGTCCACGTCATAATACACGGTATATCCTACACCAGTAGCGTCAACATCATAATACATGGTATATCCTACACCAGTAACGTCACCGTCATAATACACGGTATATCCTACACCAGTAACGTCAATGTCATAATACACGGTATATCCTACACCAGTAGCGTCAACCTCATAATACACGGTATATCCTACACCAGTAACGTCAATGTCATAATGCACGGTATATCCTACACCAGTAGCGTCAACCTCATAATAAACGGTATATCCTACACCAGTAGCGTCAACGTCATAATACACGGTATATCCTACACCAGTAGCGTCAACCTCATAATAAACGGTATATCCTACACCAGTAGCGTCATATGGCGAATCTCCAGATATCATTATTGGAGGAAGACCCCTGGTGCTTCGTCGAGCGGTCTTTCAGGCACACATTGGCACCCGGGTAGAACCACATGTTTACCTAAGTTAGATTCCGCACTTGAACTAATTCGACGCCCCCGTGGAATTCACACCTACCCCGACGAAGTGCACGTGATTTGAAGCAGGCCACGTAAGTTATTCTTAAGTTAGTATCATATTCTGCCACGCTTTAAAGCGACGCTACATTGGAATAAAGGTTGGTGTTTTTTTTAATTCCTGCACGTCAAACTCCAAACCATGTTTTTATACATCAGTAAATAACTGAACGACAAATATTAGTTCTTGAATAACTGTGTGCTTAAAACATCAAATACTCTTTCTTCATTTAAATGTAAAAAATCTTATTATTTTCGAAAAGCGTAGATCTTCAAGTAATACTGTAGGATCGGACATTCTTAGGGAGGTGGAGTCGGACTCACCCCTCACCCACCGCCCCGCTGTAGCCGCTAGAGAAGTGATTCACTTAATATGGTATGGTGTTTTCGAATTTGTGTTGCAGCGGTAACATACAGTTCCAAGCGTCGGACATGGAACCTAAGCGTCTGAACAGTCTCGATGAGATCATGGCGTCTCTGGAAGGCGGACGTGGAGTGCATTTCCTGGCGACGACCTTCCTGTGCCGAGGCGGTCGGGAACACTCTTTTTCTAACTTCGGAGGACACATTATCAGTAAGTTAATGTGAAATATGTGTTTATCGAGTCAATTAACATGTATCTATTAGGCACATTCTGTTCCACACTTCGACGCTTAACAGCCAGTCGCCATTAAAATATTGGCCTATTATCGAAACCCTCTAAAATGAAGAGTATCCTTGTATAGTTACTGTTCAAATGTAACCTATCACATTTAATGAATAAACAAGAACATGATAACATAACTAGGTGGTCATTCTGGAACTGTATTCACATTTACCAGTCTATTTCTCAGTGTAGTTATCATGGTATGGACACATCAGTTCATCATTGCGTCCGACCATAGACCAGCATTTTCACTGAGCTCCCTACCTGCCTGGTAGACATGTGTCGTAGCAATAGGTGAGTACATCCTGTACTTAGAGACACATGACGTTGGTCTGGCATGTACTAGTAATAATAATAATAACCCATAAATGTAAAAAAGGTAATGAGGACATTAATATTCTTGACAAGTTCTCTTAATTTTATTAAAAACATATACGATATGACCTTTTTGAGGCACCATGTAATATCATTGTCAGGTGATAATCATGCGACTTTTTGAAGCAGGGGAGATAAAACTACCGATATATATTAGAAAACACCCTCTTCTTCATACACTTTGTTTAAAAATGCAGTTGCTATGCAACTGATAAAACTGATAGCAAACCCTATTTCTTTTTTATACTAATTATAAAACGGATTATTCACTTATTTTAAGACCCATATTGGAAAACTGCTTCAGCGGAGTGACTGATGAAGTGTGTGAATACCTTGCACAAACAATGCATGACGTCATTGTACTTCCGGTCCAATTTAAATTGCGCGAGACGAAAAGTATCGAAAACATGTCAACATACGATACCAATCCTTTGGGAATGTTTAATTAACGTTTAACTACACGGTTTTACCAATCCATTGGGCATGTTTAACATTTAACTGCATATATTTACCAATCCATTGGGCATGTTTAACTGCATAGATTTACCAATCCAATGGGCATGTTTAACTGCATATATTTACCAATCCAATGGGCATGTTTAACTGCATAGATTTACCAATCCAATGGGCATGTTTAACTGCATAGATTTACCAATCCAATGGGCATGTTTAACGTTTAACTGCATATATTTACCAATCCAATGGGCATGTTTAACTGCATAGATTTACCAATCCAATGGGCATGTTTAACTGCATATATTTACCAATCCAATGGGCATGTTTAACTGCATATATTTACCAATCCATTGGGCATGTTTAACTGCATATATTTACCAATCCATTGGGCATGTTTAACTGCATATATTTACCAATCCAATGGGCATGTTTAACTGCATATATTTACCAATCCAATGGGCATGTTTAACTGCATATATTTACCAATCCAATGGGCATGTTTAACGTTTAACTGCATGGATTACTGTTAGTGTTGATTGCTTGAAAGCCCTGCAATTAACTGATTAAACACGTGCTCTTGCAGATTACGAAATGAAGACAGAAAGCGGCATGATACACGAAGTAAGGTCATCGGTGCAACAGACGGTACATTATGACGCCAAAGCCGGCATGCACGTGCTTGACGTCATTGATATGAGATTATACGACAACCGTACAATAGAGATTATTGACACCAGAGGACGCCCACTGTATCAAGATCTCGTGCATGTGCACGTGTCCTATTGCACTCTTCACGCCGACATGCCAGGTGGCACGTTCAATGCCTTCGCCTAGGGGGGGGGGTGGTTTCAAGAAATAACCCATACTGGAAATTATTCAATTTACTTATATTATCTGCAAAATACACACACATGTATGTAGATAGAAAGTTGTGTTACTTAGATACGAATGTTAGCCTAATGTTTGCCGTTATTTGCCTACGACAATATTGCCTACAACCCAGATTGCTACGCTGTGTTTTCCAATCTGATATTACGTTTGCTGGTTTGATACGGTCACGAGCCCGTATCAAACTAGAAAAGCAGTATCATAAATAGTTCCTTAGAAAATGTCGCTTGAATGTCGTGTTTAGCCAGCCACGAATGACGTTATACATTACGTCATATATTACGTCACTAAGAGTTCAGACTGAAAGCATTCGCGTTAACAACATATATTTGTATCAATAACCCAAGCGGTTTGCTGATTCAGACTGGAAACCAAAGGTAGTATATGACCGGTCAATTTTATCTCTGTGGCGATTAGTGAATAATATTGACTGATGACCTTTGTGAATTTGTCTTGAGTAGTCGAGGTATAATAAAATAAATGTTAGTTTCTCGGGTGGACAATATCCATGACAGACTATGTAATATTTATATAATATAATCACAAAGCACTGTACAGGTGGTTATAGATACCAAACCGCTCACCCCGAACCCGCGGCGACGGAACCTGTGGGCCACATAGCTGCGGGGGACAGGTAAATACAGGTAAATACAGGTAAATACAGGTAAATACATCACTTCAAACTATGAAACAAAATCCATGAAAAGAAAAAAAACACTAGAAATCGTCTTTAGAACGCCATTAATAATAATAATAATAATAATAATAATAATAAAGACGTTATTTTACGAGAGACCTCATTTAAACGTTAATTTATCATGAGTCCCTCAACTTATATACAAATAAAATGCACTCAAAATAAAGGACTATAAGTGAGAACTGCATATTGGAATTATAAACATTCACATATATACGTGTACGTTCACAGACGGATCTGTAGTCCAGTGGTAGCACGCTGGACTGGTAATCCCGGGATCGCAGGTTCGATTCCCCGTCTGATCCTAATAAAATTAACAGTCTTTCAGATGGGACGTTAAACCGAGGTGCTTTACACCGTGCACGTAAAAGAACCAGAGAAGACTCTGGGATGGGTCTCTGTCTGTATCATTGCACTATCCTCCAAAAATCTAAAATGACGAATATCTTCAGGAGGCGTCGCTCATATGGGCAACCGGTAGCGACGATAAATAAACGTAAAACACACACACGAATTATATAGTAATGTAAAAGCTGAAAAGTAGAGAAATTTACTAATGGATTTAAATGCAGTGTACAGCCGGAAATAAATACGATTGCGAAGCAAGTTATAGATTGGTGCAGGCATGGACAAACACGCCATGCATATTGGCGAGGGCCTAAATGCCATGGTAATGGTAGGGGCATAGCTAGCGAAATTAACTTTGTAGTCCCGACTAATACCTTGAGCCTTAAAGGTGCAATGTTGCTCAAAAGGCGTGGGGCAATTTTAAATAATAGAACGTCAATTGTGTCCGACGCATTATAGTGTACGTCTTAGACGTTCAAATCCCGATATTTCAGAGATGTTTTTTTAAAAATGAGTTTAAAGTTGCCATATGGAGATAAATGTATCATTTACTAATATTTTCCTCGGCCTTGTATTGAGGTTTTGGCATTTTTATTGTGTTTATTTTCTCAAAACATCTGTAAAGCCCGGGTTTACGTGGCCTATTAGTAGCTACGCCACTGGCAATATGTACACTCGCCCATATTGTTCGCAGGCGTCGGTTGTAAATAATCTCAACCATCATTATCATAATAATTTATGTAACAAAAACATAACTCTTTCAAATTTGGCAAATAAAAACACAACTCGTCTTGTCCGAGACAAACTAGTCTTAAATATATACAAGATTTAAATTGAAATGTTTGTTGGGAAATGTATCACATCATCTAAACTACACAGAGCAACACAGTCTCTCAAATTACACAGAGCAACACAGTCTCTCAAACTACACAGAGCAACATTCTCTCAAATTACACAGAGCAACACAGTCTCTCAAACTACACAGAGCAACACAGTCTCTCAAACTACATAGAGCAAAACAGTCTCTCAAACTGCACAGAGCAACACAGTCTCTCAAGCTACACAGAGCAACACAGTCTCTCAAACTACACAGAGCAACACAGCAGTCTCTCAAACTACACAGAGCAACACAGTCTCTCAAACTACATAGAGCAACACAGTCTCTCAAACTACACAGAGCAACACAGTCTCTCAAACTACACAGCGCAACAGTCTCTCAAACTACACAGAGCAACACAGTCTCTCAAACTACATAGAGCAAAACAGTCTCTCAAACTGCACAGAGCAACACAGTCTCTCAAGCTACACAGAGCAACACAGTCTCTCAAACTACACAGAGCAACACAGCAGTCTCTCAAACTACACAGAGCAACACAGTCTCTCAAACTACATAGAGCAACACAGTCTCTCAAACTGCACAGAGCAACACAGTCTCTCAAACTACACAGAGCAACATAGTCTCTCAAACTACACAGAGCAAACACAGTCTCTCAAACTACACAGAGCAACACAGTTTCTCTAACAGTTTATCAACCTACACGTCAAGGTGCTAACGCTTCGAGTGCCTCTTCCGGTATACTATCAATCACGCGACCCGTCTTCAGGGTCATAATGGTAGACACGACCTCTGGGTTGGCTACCGAGAACACGGGCCATAGTGGCTCGGACATTTCCGATACAACAAGGTTCTTAAACCGGAAGATAACTTTCTTGTTTTTCACGTCAGTGATAATCCAGTGCCTGCGTTCAGCATCCAGCAGAAATCCGTAATACAGACGGACGAACGTACCCGGGATTGATTTCGTTCGAGCTGAAATGGCAGTGTGAGAGAGCAGTTGACCGTTGTGCCAAGTTTGCAGACACACTTTTCCGCACACGTGACAGCCTCGTGCACTGACGCACCACGCATAGGGATGACAGTCGACGGATGGATGTCGATCAATACAATCCAATTTCGATAAACCAATTTCAAAGACGTGCTCTTGACGAATCAGCTTCGACACCTTGTAAACCACGCCCACTTCAAAGTAATATAATCCCGACTTTTGAATTGGCCTCGTTGCCATGGCTCCCCGGTAAATGGCGAACCTGCCTTGGTCACGACCTGTACGCCGTGTCGTATTACCTTTGTTAGGTTTGGCCTTCAAGGTTTTGCCCTCCTCAACTATTTCCACAGACGAACTCGATGTCGTGGCATCTAGAACAAAACCCGGACCTGTATAACAACAGGAAACTAGTGAATTATAAAACAAAATAGCAACACCTTTTAAAATGGAATGCAAAAAGGAGCGACTTATTGCGTACTGTGCATACTTTGAATATACAAACATGTTAGCATATCTTTTATTGGAATATTATTGTTTAGTGCATGGTGTATGCCCGCTCTTCTTCTCAAGCGGCATATACGCCGCAGCGAAATAGCCACGATTCAAAGAGGAAGCCATGTTGGAAGAGAGTGATTAACTCCCGTACCGTGCCGTACCACTTTGTCCGGGCATAACGATATTGTAACATAGCGACTGGCGCTGTCCACATACCTAAAGGCAGCCACTGCAAATCCACATATACAGTGGACGATAATATCGAACAATTCATGTATGTGTGTGTTTTACGTTTATTTATCGTCGCTACCGGTTGCCCATATGAGCGACGCCTCCTGAAGAGATTAGTCAGTTTAGATTTTTGGAGGATAGTGCAATGATACAGAGAGAGACCCATTCCAGAGTCTCCTCTGGTACTTTTACGTGCACGGTGTAAAGCACCGACACGATACCTCGGTTTAAAGTCCCATCTGAAAGACTGTTAATTTTATTAGGGTGGGATGGGGGATCGAACATGCGATCCATAGATTACCAGTCAAAACCGAACAATTCAAATCATAGCTCATCTATATATCAGTTAGTGACATCAGTACGCATGCGCATTGTCATATCCACAATACACTATTATGGGCGTTTTGCCCCATAGCATGGTGGGCCTCTTGCCCCATTTGACCCACTAAAACAATAGAAAGGTCACACTCTACTTTCGCCCATTATCACCCAAGTGCCGTTTGCAATATCACTAATAAGTATTTTAGCTTGTCACATTTCCATTTATCCAGACAGAATGCCAATTCCCTGTGATGTTATCCACAAAATGGTAATGCATGTTATGACTAAGGTTTGTGCATAAAATGCAAAACTGTATATTTGTGTACTTACTGTTGTCTGCACTTGCAGGATGTTTTGACTGTTTGATCTACAAGGTGGCAGCACCAATGTGAAAAACAAACCCTGATGGACAAAGCTTGTAAACACAAGATATGAGGGGTGGGCCTTTTACCGCATGTGGGCATCTTGCCCCACCCTACCCTACTTTATTGGTTTTGAAAATTAATAAAATAAAGACAAGAATCAATCACCATCAGACAATAACTCTTATGAAAATTATTCAATTAACCTTCTGTTTCAACTTTTTGTCCATGTTTGCGTAGGCCTACAATACGGTACCTGTGACGTCATGGTGACGTCATTTCTACATCACAGTGATATCATAGAACATTTTAAACATGCTTATTTGGTTAAGAGGTATCATGTTTCTATCTATTGGTAATACATTTATAGGGTCTAATTCCATCCATAAAAAAGTTTGTAGTACATTGAAATTTCAGGGCGTGGCCATTTTGAATTTATGCTAATTAACCCCTTTCCCGTGGTGGGATTTTCGAAGACTTTTTTTCTGAGGTTCAGTATGACCCCCCAATGCATTTAAAACAATAAAACCTTTTGTTGCAATTTTTTTGGGGTAAGGCCATTATTTTTCATATATTGACCCGTCTATTTAGACAATCAAAATTAAATGAATGCATATTTTTCGTTGATAATTACCACATGATTTTGCTCTATGTTGGTATGACTGAAGTTACACGCCGCTTCAAGTCATATTAATCAAAAGCAGTGATAGCGCAGTGGTTTAGCGGTGTTAGCTTGAGGTGCGAAGGTCCGGAGTTCGACCCCGCTGGAGCCGTTACGATGTGCCCTTAGGCAAGGCATTTAAATTCCACATTGCCTCTTCTCTCTCCCTCGTGGCGATGGATTCCATCAGGAATGAGGTCCCGAGAGTGATTAATATAGTTGAAATAATTGTTTCGCAATCGAGCTAAAATAAATTTGTATAAACTAATGAAACACGTCACATGTATGTATGTATACTTAAGATGACGTCACAAGCATGTGATCCGTAATCGGGGACATATCATGTGACATTTCTGAAATAAACACGTAACGAACGTGAAGTAGAATGCAGACCTATCAAGTTTGTATCTGACGGATAATATACAACAAATAAATGTAAACTGGGTCAACAGACATGCGCAATAACAACGTGTCTATCGTGAATGACAACGTGTATGATACAGCGTTACTGTTATATCTCAGTAGTTGTGCCTGTGCATATTTATTCTTAAACTATTCTGATTTAAATTATCTCTAAATGACTCCCAATAATAAACACACGTCAATTCCGGAGCGCAGCTGGCCGTTATATGAAATCCTACTTTCACTTTTGAGAGTTTGTAGAGTACAAAAACACTGTTTATTGAAAGTTTAGTGTTCGGATTTCGGAATAATTTGTTGTAGCAATCTTGTGTTTGCTTTGTACGTCGCCGTGTCGCTTTAAGATCAACACAAATATATACAGTGGATGTCAGTATCTGACGATACGCAACCAGAGGCGAATCAACATAGAACGAATTACTGCTTTAATGAATTTGGCTGTCCGATTAGCGCATTGGTTAGCGCAATGCAACCCGAGTTCGATCCTCAGACCGGAAAGTACTGAGATGGTACAGTGGTCGCCATATCGGACAGGTGAGTTTTCTCCGGTACTCCGGTTTCCTCCCACATGAATGACCACATATACGCTTTCATCCGCGCCAACAAGAGTGATTAATATAAGTTGTTAAAACTTACTTCACAATCGTTGTAAAATAAATAAGTATAAAAAAGATCAACACAAATGTATACAGTGAATATCAGTACTGTGCTTTCAAAGTAAAGTAATAACGGTGGCCCATATGAGCGACGCCACCTGAAGAGATCATCACATTGCCTCTTCTCTCCTTCATGACGATGGATTCCATCAGGAATGAGGTCTCGAGAGTGATTAATATAAGTTGAAAGAACTTGTTTCGCAATCGAGCTAAAATAAACTAAGAGATTAGTTATTTTTGATTTTGGAGGATAGTGCAATGATACAGACAGAGGCCCATTCATCTGGTTCTTTTACGTGCACCGACACGAGATCTCGGTTTGATGTATCACCCGAAAGACTATGTTATGAGTGGTTTTAGTATTGTATAGCGGGGCGGGTGGGGGGGGGGGGTCCAGTACAACCTGCGATCCATAGATTATAAGTCCAGTGTGTTAACCACTGTACGACTCGTCCGCAACAAAACATCAAGTTTGCTAGAGATCGTTACTAATACAGCAAACGACACCCTTGTACACATCGAAATGGGCAACATTTGCACAGAAACGATTGCATAGTTGAGTGAATGAATTGGACATGACAATGTCCATATCAGTTAAATGTATCAAAAATAACTTAATGTATTAATTTTTTTAAAGCTACATGTATTTGGGAAAAAAATTGACTAATAATTTAGTTTTGTTTGAGTATTTTTGTGGGCTTAAAGTCGCACCAACAGCTTAGGTCATAGGGCGACTCCCCAGCGACCCCTTGTGCCCCTCCGAGACGTATACTCGGATAGAACCACCGACCTAGAGCAAGCCAGCTGGATAGCTTCCTCGCATGAGAGAATTCGTCACCCCCAGTGGGATTCGAACCTGTGGTAAGTAATTTTGAAGCACTCGATATATACAATGGGTAAGCTATCGTGTTGATATATACATGTCTACAGCAACGCTCGATCCATTCATTCAAATACACAATCGTTCTGTACACCGTGTGTATATGTATTATCGAAGCCCTGCGCTTACCACTAGATGTCGCTGTACGCATTGGTCGACTCATGTTTGTTTCATCTGTTTCACCTGAATGAAATGACAGTTGATTTTATATATACTTTATTATTTTGTTATGTCAACAAACAAAATGTCTATTAGTTAAAATACTCCGTTTTGAGGCAAATATTTGGAAAACAAATTATACCATATCATAGGAAAATACATTCTAAAGAAATTTGCGTTTTCACCGATGTAGTGTCGCTTTAATACATATACTTACGGACAAAAGTTGTGCACGGGTATTTTTTATATCAGCAATTAAAGTCAAGAACAAGCAGAACAACAATGAGTATTATGTCAATGAACAATTGAAGTTGGATGTCGGGTGTTCGAGCCTCGTCTGGGCTTTATTCTGAAATGGCGAGTTGGTGAGCCGCCGCCAGCTAGCTAAATAATGGTTACTGATCAGTCTGGTCTACAAGGATGGGATTCCAGAAGTACTTCTGTGTTGCGTGTGTTTACGTTTATTTATCGTCGCTACCGGTTGCCCATATGAGCGACGCCTCCTGAAGAGATTAATCATTTTACATTTTTGGAGGATAGTGCAATGATACAGACAGAGACCCATTTCAGAGTCTCCTCTGGTTCTTTTACGTGCACGGTGTAAAGCACCGACACGAGACCTCGGTTTAAAGTCCCATCTGAAAAACTGTTAATTTTATTAGGGTCAGACGGGGGTAAAACTGGGGTGTCGCGTTAGTCATGTCCCTTTAAATAGAGGTGACACTGCAACACTTTACTATAGCGGATATGTTGGATTTTTTATAAACGTTTAAGATTTCGGAGAAATCAGATCGATCATATTCATGAAGCGTATTTTAGTCCAATTTAAATGACACATAGTGTAGTCCAATTTAAATGACAAATAGTGCCGTAAAACCAAGATCATTCGGTGACATATAATTTACTCAAACACTGATACCAACGGTAATGGATGCAAACTAGACTCTATGTATACATGCATTATAAAATTATAATACTGTTCAAACTTAAAGCGACACTACATCGGTGAAAACGCAAATGTCTGCAGGATGTAATTTGCTATTATATGGTATAATTTCCCCCCCCCCAAATATTTGCCCAAAAACTGATTATTTCAACAAATAAGCAAAATTTTAATATCGTATACACCACGTGTTGACATAACAAAATATTGTAAATAGGGTCGTTAATGCGATACAAAGCGTTTATCCTGAATAACACGAGATATGCTACATATGTACCGTGATATCTCACATGTGTGCCTATACATATTTATTTGTAGACTAATCTTAATTAAATTATCTCTAAGCGAAAGTATCGCGTGTTTAGTATTGACTTCAATGACAACAAACGACAATTCAGGAGCCTGGATGACCGTTATATGAAATCCTTCTTTCACGTTTGAAAGTTTGTATACCACAAAAACACTGTTAAATTGATTCGATGGTAGTGTTCGATGTATTCAGAAGAATGTGTAGTAGCAATGCCTTTATACGTGAAAAAATGCATTTTATTTGCTTTTTGCGATGTAATGTCGCTTTAAAACACAATATAGAGGTTGGTGGCTTTCTTACGGAGGTTCAGACGGTCTACGTGCATTGACGTTGGTGTAGCTACCCTAAACACGTGGTCATTTTGCATTGGGGTTCCTTGTAGGTAAACTGTTGCGCGGTGCTTTCCTTTTGTGGTCCCCATGTAAATGGCTTTGTAACGCCCGTCGCCACCAGTGTTATCGATGACGGTAGCTGTGCGACGCCGACCGGAAGGATCTATGACGTCTACTCGAAGATCATCACCACCTGTAAATGAGAAACATTAGTCAGTAACCTCCCCTGGATACTCCCAAACGTAGAGTGCTCATCTTAATGAGGGACCTCGCTGGCTTTTCTATTACCTCCCTTGGCAGATAAAGTCCGATTTATCCCTAAACGTATAGCGGTACATTCAGTTGGAATCCTTTGTATTTACTGTTGTACCCTAACCAAATGTTGCGTTATGATAATGTTATTGTATCCAGATCATGTTAATTAATTGATAAAACAAATTTACTGATTGTTTTAACTGTAGGATATACTGTAGGATATCTATCGACTGTAGGATATCTATCGACTGTAGGATATCTATCGACTGTAGGATATCTATCGAGATATAGTAACATAAGTGGAAGAAAATTGATAGCATGTTGTGCAAAGGAAACAACGATAAAAACAGAGGAAACCACTTAATAGGAACTATCTACTTTTAGAGAGTATTCAGGGGCAGTAACTGACCAATGTCTCTAATTAGTTCCTCTGACTTTATCGTTGTTTCCGTTGCACAACATGCTATAAATGTTGGTTTAAAACATATTTATGTATTCATTCATAATGTACATATTTATTGTATACAGAATGAAAATGGATTTAATCAAAAGCTTAAAGCTTATTGAGATTATCTCCCCTATACATGTTCATCCATTTTCGCATCTTACCATTATTCAATTATTAAATCTCGACATATATTACCGACTCCGTGGCCTAGTGGTTAAGGCGTCCACCTACGGAGCGGGAGCTGGAGGTCGAAGGTTCGAACCGCGTCAGGGTTTCGTTCTGATATGGCCGGTTGTTGAACCACCAGCTAGTTAAATAATGGTTGATGCCTACCAGGATAGTGCAATGATACAGACAGAGACCATTCCAGAGTCTCCTCTGGTTCTTTTACGTGCATGGTGAACAGCACCAACACGAGGCCTCGGTTTAACGTCCCACCTGAAAGACTGTTAATTTTATTAGAGTCAGAATGGGGATCGAACCTGCGATACATGGATTACCAGTCCAGTGTGTTACCACTGGACTACAGATCCGTCTGCATCAATCTGTATTAAAGTCTCATCTATAGCACGTATCAACCAATTTGCATTACAATGTACATGTACTATTATTACAATCAGACAACAAGTGTGTACAAGGATCATTTTGGGAGCAGAACTGCTCACCAAATTGTTCTGACGTCACAGACGTCTGTGATTTGAGCTGTTTCAATAGAGTAAGTATGCGACCCAGTGGCTCTATTCCTGTTATCAGTTGCTCAACTGCGACCCTGGATTAGTCAGATAGTCTAAATCTGAATCTTTAGAAACAAAGGAATAAATGTTGCATGTGTCACCTTCAGATTGTTGGAGTCCTTCACTGTCGAATAACGTTACATTCAGTATCGTCTGCTCTCTGTCTTTGATGACGTCAATGGGCTCCACGTGAGTATTCGGTCCATACGCAGACGTCGTCCAAATCTCGCCCAAATCTCGTACGTGTTTGTTGAAATCTTCGTGAAGTTTCTTAGATTTGAATTTGATGTCGTCATTGTCATGTGGAATCGTGTCGAATTCTTCGTCACGAAGAAAGTTCAAGCGTTCAAAAATCGTGTCTTTGAAGAACAACAGTTCCGATTGGCTTCCGTACATTGTGATATTGCCGGAGAATTCGTTAGCGTCTTCCATACTGTTGATATGGAAGTTGATACTGTCCATTTGCTTTTCTAATCTCTTCTTCTTGTCTCTACTCCTTGCATGTGCCTTGTCTTTCAATTCAACACGTCTACGTTCGAGTGCTTTGACGGCACCGTCGAAGGCAGAGTCAATGTTAGCAATAGCTAGTTCCAAGTTTGAATGCAGATTTTCCGTCGTGTTGTCAATGGAACTGGTTGTGTCTTGAGCAGAGAGAGTACGGTGCTTTACATCTGACATCAGGCCTTCGATAGATCTTCGGGTGTCTCCGTACACTTCGTGGATCTCCCGAATGTCGTGACCTTTAGATTCCTGGTGTTCAGCAACTGCACAGAGCGCGCACACAGGACGGTCACAAGCGTCGGTCATGCAGTAGAACGCAAACGGCTGCTCCTCGTGACCGGAGACATCACAATAGTGTACTTGCTGGAAATCATCCAGCGGGGCCTCTTGTAGCTCGTCAAGGCCAAGAACATGATGTCGCTTAGTGACCTTGGTGCGTTGATGGGCATCGTAACAGTCGACACAGAGAAACTGCGCACACTCTTTACACCTATGCTTGGCCTTGTGTGATTTCTGGCTACATTCCTGGCACGGGATATCGGGGTTTACACCTTGCACCTGAAATATGCACACACAGCTGTTTCAACTTTGTTTGTTTGTTTGTTGTGTTTAGGGTTAAACAACGCACCAACAGTTTAGTCTTTAGTCAGATGACGAATCTCCAGCTGTTATTGGTATCGGAAGACCCCGGGTAAAACCACCGACCTACTGCAGGCCAATGAAATGACGCTGAAATATTTACTTGGTAAATAGTTTCCGGTGAAATTATGTCGTCTGCTATTGGTTAAATAATTAATTCAAGGAATGAATCGCGTGTTAATAGTTTCCATCGGGGAATAAATTACAGTGGGTGTGGTTAAAGTCTGTGGATGCTTCATTGTTGTCAATGAGACAACGACAATATATCACACTTTACATTTGAAGTGTTTTAGTCCAGATGATTTGCAACTTACCGTGTACCGGAACAGGTAAATAGATCATCCTAGGAACAGCGTAAACTGTAAGACACGCCTTTCCTCGAGACGAACGCTGCCTAACACTTCGAGTGCGCATGTCAACTGCATATCATTAGTTGGGAACCCTCATACGAAATTGTATACAATCAGGGCACATGCGTTTATCGAAGGAAATGCAATAGCGATGTAAATATATACATGTAAACAGCATATAGTAAACGTATTTATCACAAGATGGAGAAACGCATTACATATATATATAGAAGAATCAATGAGTAATTAAATTACACACTCCTCTCTCCCTCCCCCTCTCTCTCTCTCCCTCCCTCCCTCTCTCTCGCTCCATCTCTCCCTCTCCCTTTATCTCACTCACTCTCACTCTCTCCCTCGATCGCTCTCTACTCTCTATTTCTCCCTCTCTCTCTCTCTCTCTCTCTCACACCCTCTCTCTATCTCTCTCTCCCTTCCCTCCCTTCTCACGTGTCATTATCTTTTCAAACGTAAATCAACGTATATAGCATTGAAAACGTTAGCGATTCGTTTTGCTCTATAAATGAACTTGTTTATAGCTGTCATGTGTGTTTAAACCATTATTTGGGAAGAGCCTAATGTTGTAAGAACGTGTGGCTCGACTCAGTTTTGCTTTCTTTGCATATATTGTATGTAGATTCTGTGTCATAATAGAGCAAAATAACATCTGATTAAACAAAAAACAATTACTTTAGTTTATACAAATTTATTTTAGCTAGATTGCGAAACAAGTTCTTATAACTTATATTAATCACTCTCGAGACCTCATTCCTGATGGAATCCATCGCCACGAGGGAGAGAGAAGAGGCAACGTGGAATTTAAATGTCTTGCCTAGGGGCACAATCGTAACGGCTCCAGCGGGGCTCGAACTCCGGACCTTTCGCACCTGAAGCGAACGCGCATCCAATTACAAAACACAATTACTCAGTATACATGTAGTAGTTCTGGAACCGCAGAATATATTACCCGTATATGATTAGCCAGGAACAATCTAGTCTCGTCTGCTCTGAAGAGTTCGATATCCCCATTTGGAACATTATGACGTATATCACATGTCGGGCACTTGACAGTACCACGTGACGCAGTGGATTCTAGACACGAGATGCAGAGAGCGTGTAGGCATGGCAACACACGTGGTATTTGAAGAAAGTCGTTGTATTCCTTGGTACATCCGGGGCATTCCGTGTACTGTTGGCGGATTGCATCGGGCTGGACGGAGACTTTACTAGCAGTACCCTTGGAGCTTGTTGCCATATTTCCACTATAAAACAATAATAATTGACATATAGTTTCAGTACAGAGGGATATGTAGTCCAGTGGTAACACGCTGGACTGGTAATCCAGGGATCACAGGTTCGATCCCCCGTCTGTATCATTGTACTATCCTCCAAAATCTAAAATGACTAATCTCTTCAGGAGGCGTCGCTCATATGGGCAACCGGTAGCGACGATAAATAAACGTAAAACACACACACACAAGCTGTATAGCTTTCTGTCAAATTCCTTATTTCAATTGTTGTAAATAATCATGTATATGAAAGCAAATAAATATGTTTAAACATCCCCCCCCCCCAGAATAGAAAAGCTGTCAGTGATGAAAAAAGTCGCACTCGTGTCTCAAATAACCAATACCTGTTGGAAAGGAATTAATATAAGTTGTTAAAACTTGTTTTCCAATCCAATACTTACATTATGTAATGTGTGTATATTTTGTAGATCGGGGAGTTTATAGATATGACAAACTCTGGTATTTTCGTATATATGGATATAAAGAGCCAGAGTCCGGCTATCAGCTGATACATATAATGTATATATGTATATATTTACTAGTATAGTATATATTAAGGTAAACAGGATAGCTTCGCAACTTATCCGTTTGACTAGTAGAGATAGAGTGTGGGATAAGGGTCTTGAACAAGTTAGTTGGAAAGTCCACCTAATTAGTTGAGTTAGTTCACTCATTCACACATCTGACCTGATTGTCACTCACAATCACTCACCCATAATACTTTATACACAATAGTAGTGAAGACTAGTATATATTATACAAAGACATAGTATGGGACCAGGCTATATAATTATGATATGATTCAGACCAGTGATTTTATTAGGCTATATAGGGAAACTATTGGGTGGTACGCTTGCAGCAGGGTTTGGAAACATTATAATGTACATGTACTAAATATCAATAATTATTTCCCTTTAACATAAATATGACATGGGTTACATAGTTCCCCCTCTTGGAGAAAAGGTCTCCTGACGTTTTAATTACCTGAAACTAAATGAATATTGTAGATCAATCCAAATAATCAAGCTATATAATAACAATTTTATTTACTGCATCATTCACTATCCAACATCCGACATTGTCAACTGAAATAATTTTACAAACTGAAATAAAAACATAACAACCAATACAATGTAATTAAAGATACTAATGTAACGATCATTAGTAAAGTATTACACCGTGCATGGGTATGTTCAATATGGCTGGCTTACAGGTATATGTCCACAATAAAGGACATATGCTACAAATCTGTTCCAACTATGTGGAGACTTGTAAAGGTAAGATTAACCTTCAAATTGTACAAACATGAACATTTACTATGAAATAAAAACAACCATTTCAAATGACATAATGAAATGTAATACTAATGTACGCGCATTGTATATATACTGACATAGAATGATTAAAACATTGCACTAACACAGTAAAATACCAGAATACAGTATATTTTGAAACAATTAAAAACTCAATATCTGACGCTGTCTTACACATAGTACACAACCTTGTCAGTGTTTGGTACTGCTGTCAATGGGACCACCCATTCTCCATACCGGTCCGGTGGCTTCCTTTGGCGCACCGGACGACGGGTCGGTTCAGGAGTTTGGGCATTGCCAGCAGGGACAACAACAGGTTGGTCTATTATGGACTCTAAATGTGAGACAGATCTCTGTACTGATGGTTCTGAGGTGGTGTTATAAGATATATCATGAATCTGTGAAGATTCAGGTATCGTACTACCGGTACCAAGTAAACTGGGTACAGAGGGTTGAGATGTCGCAGAGTTAGATCTGGTTGAGTGTTGCACTCCTGGATTGTTCTCGACGATACGGCTAGAAATATGGGTTGGACTACCAGTAGTCGCAGGAACCATCCTAGGTATCGTCGGAGGCAGCAATCCAGGGTGATTATGCTTTCGCAAAGCTGGAGGTCTGTATAGTTTGACGCTTTCGCCTTCGCTATCTAAATCAGAACTATCAGATTGGATTGCGTGAGGTACATGTACTGGTGGTGTCTTGAGATTGGTTCTGGCCAACTCCTTGCGGATAGGGCCTATCTCAGATTCTACACTTACATCCACCGTCGGTGTATCTCTGGGTACACAATTGAATGGCAGGAGCATATTCCTATGCAACGTCCGGATTGGTCCTTTGCCATTCTCAAGTTGTACACGAAATACTGGTATGTCGGGGTTCGGCATAGCTAGCACAACATAAGGGTCGCGATCCCATCTGTCTGCTAGCTTATGTGTCCCCTTGATACCGACTTTATTTACAAGTACACGGTCTCCAACTTCTATCTTGGACTCATGAACTTTACAGTCGTACCTGTCCTTGTTCTTGGCAGCCTGCCTGCCAGCTTCATTGGCAGCTGCCCTATATGCATTTCTAGCCGGTTCTTTAGTTTGGCTACATATGTCGTAGGTGTGAATTCACCAATGTCTTGTGGATCTGTACCTAAGTAGGCATCGACAGAAAGTCGAGGATGCCACCCAAACATTAAATAGTGTGGCGAAAAACCGGTTGCGTCACTCTTGGTACCAGTGTATGCCTGAACAAGAGGGGCGATATACGATTTCCAGTCGCTCTTTTGGTGTTCCTCTAAGGTACCAAGCATGCGCAGAAGAGTGCCGTTGAATCGTTCTGCTGAACCATTACCCAGAGGGTGGTACGGCGTTGTACGGCTTTTACGAATGCCCGTGAGCTTACACAGTTCCTGTATAGTCCTACTAAGAAAATTTCGACCTTGGTCACTGTGAAGTCGCTCGGGAAAACCATAAAACCGGAAATAATGGTCATACAAGGCCTTGGCAGTGGCTTGTGCAGTCTGGTTGCGACATGACACTGCTTGAGCATATCTGGTGAAGTGATCCACTATAACCAGTATGTTTTCCACACCACCTTTGCTAGGTTCGAGCTTTAAAAAGTCGATGCACACTAGCTCCATAGGTCTAGAGGTAAAAATTGGTACAAGCTCTGCGAAAGGTTTAACATGGGTCTTTCGTCTAATACATGAGCTACAATTGGTGATGTACTTGTTAACATCCTCTTCCAACCCAGGCCAGTAAAACCGTTGTCTGGCCAGCCAAAGGGTCTTTTCCTTGCCCTGGTGACCAGCATCGTCATGAATACCCTTCAAGGCAATAGTCCTGTGGGATACAGGTAAAACAAGTTGACGAACTGACTGGTCATCCAAGAAAGCGGTTCTGTACAGAATTCCCTCATCGAGATGAAGTCTGTTCCATTCTCGGAGAAAACGCTGTACAGCTTTTGACTCGGATCCTCTCCCTCTAGGAAGAAAATCGCTTTCGAGGAGGTCAATCACCCTTACAATGATAAAATCATTCAATTGCTCAGCTTTCCAGTCAATCTTGTTAACATGTTCAGATTCAAACATCTCATCGGCCGAATGAGGAGCTGCCGAATCTGATAAACAGTCGACAAGTGGTGTAGCATTTACAGCACCTTGAAAAATCGCTTTCATTTCGTCTTGAAAAACGTATCGACGAGATAATCCATCTGCTTCTCCGTTTTGGCTGCCACTACGGTATTCAATATAAAAATTGTAATTGGCTAATTCTGCTAGCCAACGGTGGCCTGTTGCATCAACCTTTGCAGAGGTTTTGACATAGGTTAAGGGATTGTTGTCAGTAACCACCTTAAAGTCAGTCCCACACAAGTAGTCATGGAATTTATCTGTTATACTCCACTTAAGGGCTAGAAATTCCATCTTGTGGGCGGGATAATTCCTCTCACTGGGTCTCAAACTTCGGGATGCGTAAGCAATAACACGCTCCTCCCCGTCTTGGACCTGGTACAATACTGCTCCTAATCCAAGGGAGGATGCATCCGTGTGCAGAATAAAAGGTTGGGAATAGTCTGCATATGCCAAGATTGGGTGTGATGTTAATTTATCTTTGATTGTATCCAAGGCAGCTTGCTGGGCATCACCCCACATCCATGGAACGGTTGTCTTGGTCTTCTTCTTGGTCTTTTTCTTGGATTTTTTCTGGTTAAAACCATGTCCTTCTAATAAGGAGTTTAACGGCTGTACAATCTGGGCATAATCCTTTATAAATTTTCTGTAGTAGCCCGAGAATCCAAGAAATTGTCTGAGAGATTTCAGATCGTGACATGCTGGCCAATCTTTAACGGCGGAAACTTTACCGGGATCCGTAGAAATACCTTGATAGAAACGACATGACCCAAGTAAGTTACGGATTTCTTGAAGAATTCGCATTTTGAAGGTTTAAGCTTCAAGTGATGCTGATCCAACCGTTGAAAGACGGATTCAATCCTCTCTATGTGTTCCTCAAATGTAGATGAGAAAATAAGGATGTCATCTAAGAAAATTAAACATTCTCTAAGATGCATATCACCCATGCATTTTTCCATCAGTCGCTGGAAGGTTGCGGGTGCATTGGTGAGTCCGAAACCCATCCGGTTCCACTCATAAAACCCCAGTGCTGCGACATTAAAAGCTGTTTTGGCCTTATCCTCTTCTGCAACTTCGACCTGCCAGTAGGCTGAATGTAGGTCAAGTTTACTAAAATATTTGGCAGAAGAAAGGACATCAATAGTGTCATCAAATCTGGGTAACATAAAAGCATCCTTTCGGGTCTTGTTGTTCAATCGACGCCAATCCACACAAAACCTGAGTGCACCGGAGGATTTTCTAATCAAAACAACGTTAGAAGAGTAAGGACTATCAGACTCTCGAATAACGTCTGCCTCCAACATTTCCTTTATTTGCTGACGCACTTCCTCATACATGGCTGGAGGGATTCGTCTGTATGGGTCTTTAAACGGTGTATTGTCCTCTAACACTATCTTGTGCTGTACAAGATTTGTTTTACCCAAGTCCTGACTGTCTTTGGAAAATACATGTGTCCATTTACCCAGGACTTGTTGAAACCGCAAAACTTGAGACGGAGACAAATTTGTATTGTCAACGTTGACACCCAGGTCTTCGAGAGAGGTATCTGAAGATGTATCCTGGCAAATATATGTAGACAGATCATCCACAACTGTTGCTTCAGAAATTTCACAAATCTGTGTTTTGGGTTTAAAAGATAAAGTCTTCGCAGTCATATTACAAATCCTGACTGGGACTTTAACTGTGGATTGTTGATTGACTTTAACAATCCGAGGACATACTGTATAACCTGTAACAGTTTCAGGTGTCTCAGTGACAACAGATGAGATGTTGTTGTCGAAATTACGGACTATCCCATTGATAGTAACTGTCTCATATGGTGCTACCGTAATCGTTTTGGTACCGTACGCTTTTACTGAGAAGGTCCGGGAGTCGAGGCTATCCATCGCCGACTTCCATTCTACTGGGATGTCAACAGTAGAATTGTCTGAAGATGGGGACAAAAATGTCTTACACCTTCTAAGAACGTTTGTTCCCACAATGACGGAACACGTTCTGTTAAAACTATTGTCTGGGATGACCAGAACAGGAATATCCAATTTAAAAACAGATAAAAACGGTAATGTGATGGTAGACTCAAAATAACCTGAGTACTCCATGCGTGAACCATCAGCAATTGATAAGTCAAGACCAAGAGTGGTGAGAGGCTGTAATACAACATCTGAAAGTCTCTTGAAACAAGAAAGAGAAAGAGTGGTTACTTGACTACCAGTATCAATCAAGGCTTTAAAAGAACTGCCGTTGATAACAATATCATGTTCATTCGGTGAACCTATAAGACGGTTCACAAATTGTTGTTCTGGTGGGTGTGGGTTCGTTTGGGCAACTTGATCACCAGTCCCTGTTTGGCCCTCAACAGCGACGGTATCTAGTTTAACGATTGGCGATATTGGGAAATTGCCTCTTCCGCGACCAAATGATCTTGGTCCGGAGTTCGGCTGCAGGTATGATCCTTGCGGATTGTAATCCTGCTGACTATAACCAGAAGCTTGGTTGCCACCACTGTATCTCCCAGGTCTATGACCGCGACCTCTGTTGGTACTAAATGGTTGTGGTGGTAGAGAGAATGACTGATGTTGTTGTTGCTGGTTGTGGGTAGAGTCCAGCTTCTGTAAAATCTGGTCGAACTTGGAGTTGATCTTCTGGTCCATCATGTTCTCCCAGGAAGTGAGTTTGGTATCAAACTGATCCAAGCGAGACTGCATTTTCTTTTCCAATAAAGAAAACTGTTGTTGCACGTCTGAGTCCGCAGTAACTGTATTGTTCTTAACAGAAACCTTCTTAGAGAAAGGAGTTGTCTGTAGAACATTACCAGTTGAAGAAGAGTTGAGATTAGAAGTCGAAGTGCGCAACATCTCTTTCTCAACTTTGCGGATTTCTCGAAGTAATTGGTTGTAGTCCGCCAGGGTATCATACTTGTGGCGGGTTTGTAGTCGCAACATATCCGAGGATAACCCTGTCCAGAACTTATGACGAAGTATGTCATTCCTTGCAACACCTGGTAACTGACCCTTATTGATGATGGCCTGTAACAACGTTTCTAGGCGACATGCATAGGATGTTACTGATTCGTCCGCTGCCTGAGAGGAATTAAAAAATTATGTCATCAGGTCCTCTTTGGTCGATGCATCTGAGAACATGCAGTCTAGCTTATCCATAATCTGGACAAGTGTTGACTCCTGACCTAGCGGACTCACCATCATACGGGCAGAACCACGAAGTGAACTGCGCACAGTGTACAACAGGTTGGTGGCTGATATTTCCGGATTGTTCATCAGACATTGGACTTCATATCTCCATATAACGTAAGGCACCTCCCCCTTGTTGATAGGTTCATCACCCGAGAAGCTGGGTATCTTAGGAGGGTTGGATGAAAACTGTGTCGGATATGGAAGTACATTGGGGGTTGAAACAAAAGGAAATCCAGAAGGTGGTCTATTAAGAAAAGACTGCACTGGTGGGGTACTATCTGCAAGGTTGTCTGGAATGTCAAACCGTCTGCCTCTGAACGAAGTGAAGGGCGGTGGGGTGCTTGAGCCGACTTTGGAACCAAGTCAAAATGCTCACTCAACTGTTTATAAACCTGGTCCATCATCCCCGGGGGTAATCCTCCAGGAGTGCTCTCCTTTCCTGGTGTATCCATTATAAAAATTATAACCAGGATATAAGGACAATAAATACAAGAGTTGCACAAAAATATGCAACAAAATCAATAGTGGACACGCGAATACGGCGCAAAAATACCGTCGCAACCGTACGTAATATCGCGATAAATAATTGTTGAAACGCAAAAATATTTCGCAAAAAAAATTACAAACGCAAGAATTATATATGCTATAAAACAAATGTATGGTTGGCCTTTAATACTCTGTTGAGAATCAACAGTAGCTAATTATAACTGTCTATACAATGTAACACCTTCAATATAAAGGCTGAACTGACCAATAAGTAGGTCACAATGAAAAGGTGTAAACTGATTGTATGTAAACAGATCAGGAATTTAACCTATCCACAATCAATACTGTATACCTGTAAATAAACACAGACTATATTTTAACACAATACACACAACACAAAATTTAATGGACTGTAAAAGAATACACAATTACTGGACTGTAACACAATATACATATAATCCTGAAAATAAATTTAATTGATTTAACAGTGATTATACAATATGTTGTATGGCAAATAGAAATTGGTGCTCCTACTGGCATCTATCTATACCTGAAACACGAAATTTGGAACAACATTACCCTCTGAAAAGAATGACAACCACAGGCCTTAGCAAGGGCGTATATATAGCCTAGTTATATGGGTAATATTATACTGGGGCGTAGGAATATATGGGGTAACACAGATCACATAAATATAATATACAATATAGATCTATCCGATACTACAACAACATCTACTCACTTACATACCTTTCTTTCTGCTACTCACGATTCAATGTTGCCGGAACAATAAGTTTAATTAATATGTGCAACTTGTGAATAATGACATGCAGGGATGTGTGTTAGTAATACAGAATAAAGAAACCTTATTTATACAACCAGGTAATCGAACTTCTATGTACTTCTATGTCGACACCGATTTGTATAAATAACATACACTTAATTGAATAAATATGGTACCGTATTTTTCAGAAGTAGGTCACTACCAAACTCTAGTGACACATTCACAGAATGATGATAATTAAATAATGTACAGTAAATGAATTTACAAATGTAGCACACTAATTACATGTATACAATTTTGAAATATATCGGTTCACAATCACACGAGAATACAATACGTGGAATCAAAAATAACCGTCAATGAATTTACTAGGACTATCAATTAATAGATCATGTACAGTTTTAACAATAACTACACATCTAGTATGAAAAGCCTAGTAAATGAAGTAGACTAATGAAATACAAATGCTTTTAAAATGAAATTTACAAAATGACTGGTACGAACCGATACCTTTCAAAAGCACAACAATATAGACAATACATAATACAAAACACTTACGTGACAAGGCCTGCAGGTTGACCTATATTTGACCTTAAACACACGAGGAATAGCGGTACAAATCTGACGGTCGACGCACTAAACACACGAGGAATAGCGGTACAAATCTGACGGTCGACGCACATCGTATTTGCCACATGCGAGGCCCTGCATGGTATACATCTAATACATGAGCACCACTTATATCTATTATGACCCACGTACATATCAGAGGTTATAAATTGCTGAAATTGAAGTTCTGTATTTTTATAGTACTTACAACTGGTATAAACAATTCAACTCCACTTATGGCCCAAATAAGGCTGGTTGCGCGGGTTAGGCAGCCAGTTCCTGCATTGCTGTACCACACATTCAGGCATCAGTTCCCTCTTATGCCAAGTACAGTCTCCTCTTCTAGCCGCTACTTTTCTCTCTATATATCTGACATCTTTCCATGCGCCACAATTATATAGCATTGCCCAAAACCTCCTGTATAGAAGCTTTCTCTCATGTGAATTTAGATTATGCGGTGGACGATTATTAGCAGGCCACCAAAGTTGTTTGTTCTGTTCATTTATTATGCAAGGGGAACACAAGCACAGTGGACACTCAGCAACACCTTCAGCATGCTGAGGCATAGGGGGAGGTACGTAAGCAGCCTCTGCAACGGGCATGGCGGTGGCTGTTTCTTCTATTTCCATCTCTACGTCCCAGTTCTTATTTTGCAAGAAAGTCAGCAATTCTTTTCTCTGCTCATCAGTTACATACATTGTTATTTTACTCAATGGCATCTTGTAGAAATCGGCAGAATATGTGTAATACTCGTATGTTCAAGAGATTATAATTATAATATTATACATGTACTCATAGCATTCACTGTGATTATTATGTAGCATCAATATCGGTAAACACACACTGACACAGAGAAATATTTAAAATATAACAGAAAACTTGCGAATAATACTGTAGATATATAATTAAATGAAGTATGAAGGTTACCATATAACGAACACATATAGTTTATTCATATAAATACATACATATTATATACATGCATACAAATTATCAGTCTCAGTGATTACGCTACGGCTGATGAGGCACCTACATAACATGTAATCTATGTCCCTGGGCTGATCTGGATTATGTAGTTTGAATACTCATAACTATCAATTTTCTTTACAATCAATAATATACGTTTACTTAAATTGTCAGGGCCTCATTTTGAAAATACCTACATACGCCAACTTATACTGAATGTACTGCTACATTGTTGATACAAGCCACTAATCACATGGAACAGGTAGTAAAGTATAAATCTTTACAATTGGACGGGGTCAAACTGCAGGCCTTTAAACAATATTCCTGTATACACACAGTTTTAACACTTCAGATTAATTAATCACTGTACACCTAAATATTTACACCTTGCACTTAAAAAAAAACACACACTTGTAAAACACACTTTCCCGTTTTAAAAAAACCCCTTCCACTTGAATCATCCTCCTGGCGCCATTCGACTCCACAGTGGTGATATCACTACTTTTCCCATTCGTGATGATATGCCGTAGACCCCAACTTCCTCGTGCGCAGTTTTACGGCCTGTAAGCATGTTGCCGACTCTGGCTCTCTTCTATCATTCTTTGACGGGGAGCCATTTGTAGACCGGGGAGTTTATAGAAATGACAAACTCTGGTTGTTTCCGTATTTTCGTATATATGGATATAAAGAGCCAGAGTCCGGCTATCAGCTGATACATATATACGAAAATACGAAAACAACCAGAGTTTGTTATATCTATAAACTCCCCGGTCTACAAATGAGTATCCCCGCCTGTCACGCGGGAGACCGGGGTTCAATTATAGAAATGACAAACTCTGGTTGTTTCCGTATTTTCGTATATATATATATACGTATTTGTAAAATGTATACTTTAATAAATAAAGTTTAAACTAATACCTGTTGTATATCCAGATCACATACACAAGAGTTAGTTCCCTTTTCTAATTTTCGCCTTGTTAGTGAATGAAGGTTGCTCATGGGTAGGGCCTACTTGCGTTCAGGTAAGATATATTAGTGCGGTCCTCCCGGTCTGTAAGCTTCTGCAAATGTTGCCAACTGTTTTTTCTAAATACTGATCTTATATTTTGGATTGTACGGTACTTTTTGTTTTTGATCAGTTAACCAATGATCCGGGAGAATGATTTCAGTATTGAGAACAGTCAGTGTAGTTCATGCTCTCTCTCTCTCCCTTTTGTTTTAATGCAATCGGACACCAGATATACATACAATAAAATCAATCTATATATGTGGAACGGCACACAAGGAAATACGTTCAATAAATGAACGATGTTTAGATTATAACGTAGTAAGGGTTATAAAGGGTTTTTAAGCAGTACCGGGGCTCCGATGTATGTATACGTTTATTTATCGTCATTCCCTGGTTACTCGGGGCAATGCCTGCCCTGGTTACTCGGGACGACGCCTCCCCTGGTTACTCGGGGCAACGCCTCCCTGGTTACTCGGGGCGACGCCTCCCTATTTGCTCGGGGCAACGCCTCCCCTGGTTACTCGGGGCAACTCCTCACTGGTTACTCGGTGCGACGCCTCCCTGGTTGCTCGGGACAACGCCTCCCTGGTTACTCGGGACGACGCCTCCCCTGGTTACTCTGTGCAACGCCTCCCCTGGTTGTTCGGTGCGCCGCCTCCCTGGTTACTCAGGGCAACGTCTCCCTGGTTACTCGGGGCGACGCATCACTGGTTACTCGGGGCGACGCCCCCTGGTTACTCGGGGCAACGGCTCCCAGTATACTCTGGGCGACGCATCCCTGGTTACTCGGGGCAACGGCTCCCACTTTACTCGTGGCGACGCATCCCTGGTTACCCAGGGCGACGCATCACTGGTTACTCGGGGCGACACATCCCTGGTTACTCGGGGCGACACATCCCTGGTTACTTGGGCCAACGCCTCCCTTGTTACTCGGGGCAATGGCTCCCAGTTTATTCGGGGCAACGCCTCCCTGGTTACTCGGTGCGACGCCTCCCTGGTTTCTCGGTGCGAGGCATCCCTGGTTACTCGGGGCGACGCATCCCTGGTTACTCGCGGCGACGCATCCCTGGTTTATTCGGGGCAACGCCTCCCTGGTTACTCGAGGCGACTCCTCCCTGGTTACTCGAGGCGATGCCTCCCTGGTTACTCGGGGCAACGTTTCCCTTGTTACTCGGGGCAACGCCTCCCTGGTTACTCGGGGCGACGCATCCCTGGTTACTCGGGGCAGCGCCTCCGTGGTTACTCTGGACGACGCATCCCTGGTTACTCGGGGCAGCGCCTCCCTGGTTACTCGGGGCAACGCCTCCCCTGTTTACTCGGGGCGACGCATCCCTGGTTACTCTGGGCAACGCCTCCCTGGTTACTCTGGGCGACGCATCCCTGGTTACTCTGGGCGATGCATCCCTGGTTACTCGGGGCGACGCATCCCTGGTTACTCGGGGCAACGTCTCCCTGGTTACTCGGGACAACGCCTCCCTGGTTACTCATGGCGACGCTTCCAGACATATATTAGTCGTTTTATTTAAGAAATAAAAAGTATCAACCGTGATATATCGCAGAATAACCCGACTTTGAAGTTCTTATGCGTAGAAATATATCACGAAGGCCGAAATATTTCTACGCATAAGAACTTCAAAGTCGGGTTATTCTGCGATATACCACGGTTGATACTTATTATTTCGATTCTAACACGACTTACTTCTAATAATTTTAAAGGAGTATTTTCTTCAAACGCCGCTGCATTTGGCTTTCGAAATTTCCTCCCGCGTAAGGGGTGATGACGTTATTTTTTATGGAAAATATCAATCTAGTGCATAAATGAACAAAAGTTGTAACTGATCAATAATTTTATTTATTTTGTCAAATAAAACTGTACAGAATAGTAACTGAAACGTTACTTATAGTCCGCCGGGTTATGTAAAGAAGCAAAAATTTCATACATAATCTTGGCAACCATGTTTTTTTCCATCTAAATAAACTAAGGTACGATAAAAATGCGGTTGCCAGTTTTTCTTTTTGGTCCCAAGTGGTTATACGGCCATTTTTCAAAATGGCCGCCCCCCGAAAAATGAATAAATTTAGAATAATTATTAAGTCTGTAATAATTTGTACCCCATTAACATGTAATACATGTATAATCATGGCTCTTATGACAATAAAGAATATTAGATATATTAGAGTGAAAAAATCGATCCTTGATGGACGTTATTCAGCAAATAATCCAAAATGGCCACCTTTTTTCACGTATTTTCGCATAAATGCGCATGATTTTTGAACCGATTGAGTTAAAAATACGATGTTTGTGTCTAGCCCCAGGTTATCCAATACGATGAACCCAATACATCCAAATTCAGAATGATTCATTAAGTTTTGGTTCATGTGTAGAGCATTATCGTGAAATAATGGCCGAGATATAGTGATTTTACGTAAGAAAAAACACAAATTGTAACTGAACATGCTGATCGTCAAAATGAAATTGACCTAGCATCTGAAATGTGTGTGTACAATGTAAACTAAGTAATATATGTATTGTAAAGTATAACCAACCGTTTATTATCGATATCATTTACATATATGTTGAACGTTTGAATGGTAACATTGTCATAGGGTCATTATCATGATTATGTACATTTTATGCAGGTATGATGAACACTAATCTAACATATTCGTCCATCAGGACTGTGACTTTTTCATGATTGTGACTATGACTTGTTCATCATAATTGTGACTGTGGCATATACGCCTAATACTGTGACAAATACTGTGACAAATAAGATCCAATACTTTGATAAATACTGTGACAAATGCTGTGACAAATATTAACCCTAACCCTGAGAGATATTAAACGATTGAATCAAGCATATTCCAGCCATCATCTTGTATGTCCTCTCCAATAATAACGGGTTCAGTGTTCTGGCATTTGTCATCCCCTGAACAGTGGCACAGTTCAGTGCAGACAATGTTGTGTTGTTTACAAGAGCACCGACGCGAACATTTCTTGGTTGAGTTGACATTGGCGGAGCCACAGTTGCATCGAATCAGTTGCACAACTGATTCTGGTGCTGGCGCTTCCCTTGATAGCACGGGACACAACTTTCCGTCTTCTAACTGCCATCCAAGCATCACGGGATCTAGGGTGATTGGGTTCAGGACTAGGTCTTGGGACCAAACATTTGCTTGTAGGTGTGCACGTCGGATGTGTTCCAGCCATGCTCCCTCGGTGGGCGGGAGTTTTTCCACTCCTTGATCCAATCTGAGCCGTTTGAACATGTACCATCGGATATCCTTTGCTCGAGAGATGTGCAAACCTTTGGGACAGAGGATGGAGCATATGAACTCTGCACATCCTTTGACAACTTCATCAGATGGTTCTGCGCCTTCTCCAAGCCCAATCAGAGCAGTAATCACCGCGGGAGTTGAATTAAGGAATGCTCCAAAGCATCCCTTCTTAGATGTCCCCTGTATGTGCCCGGTTGTGTCGCATCCAGTTAATGCATGCCAGTTGATAATAGCAGATGCTTTATCTGCACCTAGCGCATCATAGATCGGTTTCAGCCAAACTTTACGACGGTTCTCGCTGGTTCCCATGATCAGTGCTGGTTGTTTGCCAAGTAGCGGTACCCTACGGAGAGCGAGAAGAAGGACATCCGTGTCTTGGGAGTATATGTGGACGTCCAACCCTGATCCTGCAACTTCCACTGCATGCAGCACCATGATAGTGTCAGCCTCTTCCTGTGTGCTAACCCCCGTGGAAACGTAGACATCAGAGTTTTTCATGACACTGCTGCGTGTGACGGTAACTAGTTTCTGAATAGAACTCTGGTTGATCAGTTGTTGCGCTAGGTACAACGTCAGCGAATCCTTTGTTGCGTTGCTTGACAGAAATAGACTATTGTCCTTGATGGCAGTTGAATCTTCTACGATATAAGACCGGATAGCTTTGACCTTGCCTCTGCGACGCTCCCTTGTTCCTTCCTTCATGGACGATACTTTGGTGTAGTTATCAAAGATAACCCTCACTTGGTCATAACCGCGACCTTTCGAGTCGATCAGGTTCACATAAGCTGTGCCTAGTTCCATACAGGTCCTGACGTTCTTGACTGACATGAGCTCCTGCACGACAGCCATTCCATCAACGATGAGACAGACACCAATGTCCTCGTCGGTGATTTGTGTAGTAGCTGATGTGGATGTGTGGTCATCTGGCTGCAGATCTTCCAACATGTGAATTACCGTACTCTTGTCAGTTGTCGGATGGACAGATCCATTGGGTTGCATCAATACCCGATGTGTGTTCGCAAACTCGTGGATGCCAATAACCTCTTCCAAGTCTACGTTATCTCTCGAAGATCGTGCGACTATCAACATCCTCGCAAAGAGTGAAGAAGACGCCTTCACTGTCAGTACCTCAGAGCCAGCTTTAAGTTTCAACTCCTTCGCAGATGCTGTCCAAGACAGCAACTTGACCTTCGTCATCTTGGCCCACAGGTTCCCATCCCCAGTCAGACGACCTTGAACGAATCTCGTGTAAGCATCCATCCCGATGGTCTCTGTAGACAGGATGCTGTCCTTGATGTTGTCAGGAATGATTTCGTTAGATAGGAGTTTGTGCATGTGTTCTGTTGTGGAATCTTCGGCGGAATCAGACTCACAAGCACTGGATCCACTGAACAGGTTGCATGGCACCAACACCTTCTTGAGTTGTGTGATGGATTGTTCCTGTTTACGGACTTTGGCTTGACAGAGGCAGTGGTGTTGCTGATGGTGTGTCTCGCTGTTGGTGACTGCTGTCAGACGTTCTCCCTCTGCGGCAATACGTGCAAGCTCAGGACCAGTGAGACAGAACTTGAGCAGAGTAGTGGGATTTGATGTGATTCCGGAGATCCCGCCTTGGCCCTTTGTAGATTTGTTGAGGTGCTCCATTGCTTGGTCCACAGCAATGCGTGTGAATGGGACGGTGTTGCTCGTATTCACTGTGAAATCACCATTCACAAACTCTTGCCAAATCTCTGGGTTTGTGGTTTGCATGTCATGCATGCGAGCTATGTACTCTGGTATGTTCTGTGCATAGTCCAATCTGTTGTACGCGAAGAAATAGACGCATAGCTTCTCCAGTGTTGACAAGTAGAGGAACCAGTTACCCTCTCTCGTAGCTCGTTGAAACTGGAGAAGGACCATGACCTGCTTCATGTACATTCGTGCCCACTTGTACATTGGATTCTTCTCATGAGTGTGATCATAGTCCATGAGTTGCTTCTCGAGGTTCATGGACTCCAGTTTCATGGCGAAGGTCTGGTGTGCCGTGCGGACATCATGTTTGACCTTGCATGCTTCCGTGAGCTCGAGGGCTGCTGAACAGAGTGACTCACACACTTGTGGATGGTCGTCAAGGAATGCTGATAGCCATAGATCGAAGAGTGATTGGAGTGTGATTTGGTGCGCTTGGAGAGCCCTATTGTGGTGATTACCATTGATGATCTGGGTCACTGTGATACTGCTGTACATGTCAGCTTCTTGCCAGGCATCATCAAGACCGCTCCCTTCAATCGTTCTTCCCAGACATCGAAGAGCACACAACACTGTGTGAAATGCACCCGGACATAGGACCCATTTGTTCTTGTACTGGGGATCCAGGTATTCGAGCTTCAGCGCCCTCTTGTACAGGTCCATATCCATGGTCGCTACGAGTTTGCTGTCCGGCCCACTCACAAGCTCGTTTAATCGAGACAGCTGATCCTTAGGGCCCGCCCCGATTTTTTTTATTATACGATATTTATTATTTTATAATGGCCTAATGTACAGTGCATATACATATACATATAAAGTACACATTTTGTTTTGTTTGTAAATAGGGTGGTTCTCACCTGTCTCGGGTCTCATGCAAGCCGTAGTCTATGTAGCAAGTGTCGACATGGCTGTAAATTATGTACACGTCATATCCACACGCTACCAGCAGACAAACCAATACGCTGTATTTTACGCATTAGATCGTGCGCTGAATGCTGTTCCCGGTCAGTACTCATATAAGTATATAATACATGTACGACAATTGGAATGGATACCAGTATGCCTGTATATCAAATACTGTCCCCTGTCCAACATCAATAAATTTAATGCGTGGACTCCAAACATCCAAATCACTTACTCATGCATTAGTAACGAGCTGAATACAGAGCCCTGTCTGACACCAAATAATTGTATAAAATACATATAATATAGTTCTCATATTTATACCAATGTATGTGCTAAATAATATGGAAATAATATTGTACATCACATCTGTATTTTTAGAAAGCAAATGGCGTTAACCAAATAACAAGGGAGATAACACACAGTTGGAGTGGGGAACAACTACGGCCAAACTATGATAGTACCGCAGACAACCAACTGTCAGTGAATAACAACGTCCAAAGCAATATGATAAATGACATGTGTCAGCACAATGCACAATGCGAAAAGCGCGTAAAATATGGTGGCCATTTTTGGATTTTTTGCTAATTACCTCTATACTAGGGTGGATAATGTTACTCTATTTATTATAAAATGCTTTGTTGTCTTGGTAACTATGATTATAAGTGTATTATATGTTATTGGGATATAAATTAGCTTTATTTTGATAATTATTCTAAATTTAACCATTTTCGATGTCGGCCATTTTGAAAAATGGCTGTAAAACCACTTGGGACCAAAAAGGAAAACTGGCAACCGCATTTTTCTTAAACATTACTTTATTTAGATGGAAAAAAACATGGTTGCCAAGATTATGTATGAAATTTTTACAAAATTTCATTTAATTACATAACCCGGTGTACTATTAACAGAAAAACAAGATAGACAAGAGATTATCTGATTCTAAAAATAGCTCACTTCCGTGAATTCCAACGGTATTTTTTACAAACATCACGTGACTTTCATTCATAAACTTTACACGCATTGTATAAATGACGTAGCCAAAACACGGTGCGCGTGCAGCATAGTTCAAGGTAGGTATGTTGCAGAATAACCCGAGATTGATTTTACTCTACACGTATGTATGTTATTAGCTGGGTCGTGTTAGAATTTCTGTTAAATACTCCACGATATAGACGACCAATTCCAGAAGCAGCCCTGGTTCTTTTACTGGTGTATAGCAACGATACATGCGATGTCGGTGTATAGTCACACCTGAAAACACGGTAAAAATAACAAATATGTCCTTAAATTTCATTATGATTGACGGATCTGTAGTCCAGTGGTAACACGCTGGACTGGTAATCCAGGGATCGCAGGTTCGATCCCCCCGTCTGACCTTAATAAAATTAACAGTAGCGACGATAAATAAACGTACAAACACATTATGCATAATTTGTATAAATCCAAGATGGCCGACTTGAACACTTATAATTGTGTCGTAACATCATTGACTGACCATTCATTGACCACTTGTCAGTTATCGATATAACCTCGCTTTCTTAAAGTCTCCTAATATAGATTGACTACTCCGGACTATGACTGACTACTCCGGACTATGACTGACCACTCCGGACTATGACTGACCACTCCGGACTATGACTGACCACTCCGGACTATGACTGACTACTCCGGACTATGACTGACTACTCCGGACTATGACTGACCACTCCGGACTATGACTGACCACTCCGGACTATGACTGACCACTCCGGACTATGACTGACCACTCCGGACTATGACTGACCACTCCGACTATGACTGACCACTCCGGACTATGACTGACCACTCCGGACTATGACTGACCACTCCGACTATGACTGACCACTCCGGACTATAACTGACCACCCGGACTATGACTGACCACTCCGGACTATGACTGACCACTCCGGACTATAACTGACCTCTCCGGACTATGATTGACCACTCCGGACTATGACTGACCACTCCGGACTATGACTGACCACTCCGGACTATGACTGACCACTCCGGACTATGACTGACTACTCCGGACTATGACTGACCACTCCGGACTATGACTGACCACTCCGGACTATGACTGACCACTCCGGACTATGACTGACCACTCCGGACTATGACTGACCACTCCGGACTATGACTGACTACTCCGGACTATGACTCACCACTCCGGACTATGACTCACCACTCCGGACTATGACTGACCACTCCGGACTATGACTGACCACTCCGGACTATGACGGACTACTCCGGACTATGACTGACCACTCCGGACTATGACTGACCACTCCGGACTATGACTGACCACTCCGGACTATGACTGACTACTCCGGACTATGACTGACTACTCCGGACTATGACTGACTACTCCGGACTATGACTGACCACTCCGGACTATGACTGACCACTAGTCATGTTTGACATAACATCACTCATTTTCAAATTTGTTGACATTTTCGAAGACTTCGAATCGAGTTTGACCACCCCGGACACTGATTAAAGCACCCACTGACCACTGGTTGTCAACCATATTGTTTACATAACATCGTCATTTTTCGATTTTGGTGACATTTTTCTTGTAGAGACCAACAGTCTGTGTTTCATTACTTGTAGGGACCAACAGTCTGTGTTTCATTACTTGTAGAGACCAACAGTCTGTGTTTCATTACTTGTAGAGACCAACAGTCTGTGTTTCATTACTTGTAGAGACCAACAGTCTGTCATTACTTGTAGAGACCAACAGTCTGTGTTTCATTACTTGTAGAGACCAACATTCTGTGTTTCATTACTTGTAGAGACCAACAGTCTGTGCTTCATTACTTGTAGAGACCAACAGTCTGTGTTTCATTACTTGTAGAGACCAACAGTCTGTGTTTCATTACTTATAGAGACCAACATTCTGTCATTACTTGTAGAGACCAACAGTCTGTCATTACTTGTAGAGACCAACAGTCTGTGTTTCATTACTTGTAGAGACCAATGGTCTGTGTTTCATTACTTGTAGATACCAACAGTCTGTCATTACTTGTAGAGACCAACAGTCTGTGTTTCATTACTTGTAGAGACCAACGGTCTGTGTTTCATTACTTGTAGAGACCAACAGTCTGTGTTTCATTACTTGTAGAGACCAACAGTCTGGCATTACTTGTAGAGACCAACAGTCTGTGTTTCATTACTTGTAGATACCAACAGTTTGTGTTTCATTACTTGTAGATACCAACAGTCTGTGTTTCATTACTTGTAGAGACCAACAGTCTGTGTTTCATTACTTGTAGAGACCAACAGTCTGTGTTTCATTACTTGTAGAGACCAACAGTCTGTGTTTTATTACTTGTAGAGACCAACAGTCTGTGCTTCATTACTTGTAGAGACAAACAGTCTGTGTTTCATTACTTGTAGAGACCAACAGTCGGAGAGATGCAAACCCCATTCTGGTATTTGACACTTTATGGCAAGCATTCAGAGATATGCAAACCCCGATCTGGTATTTAACACTGTTTATGGCAAGCATTCAGAGAGATACAAACCCCCGATCTGGTATTTAACATTGTTTATGGCAAGCATTCAGAGAGATGCAAACACCCGATCTGGTATTTAACACTTTATGGCAAGCATTTGGAGAGATACAAACCCCCGATCTGGTATTTAACACTTTATGGCAAGCATTCAGAGAGATGCAAACCCCCGATATGGTATTTAACACTTTATGGCAAGCATTCGGAGAGATACAAACCCCCGATCTGGTATTTAACACTTTATGGCAAGCATTCGGAGAGATACAAACCCCCGATCTGGTATTTAACACTTTATGGCAAGCATTCAGAGAGATACAAACCCCCGATCTGGTATTTAACACTTTATGGCAAGCATTCAGAGAGATACAAACCCCCGATCTGGTATTTAACACTTTATGGCAAGCATTCAGAGAGATACAAACCCCCGATCTGGTATTTAACACTTTATGGCAAGCATTCAGAGAGATACAAACCCCCGTATGCTCTCACCTTTATGACAGGTACATCAGTAAGAATAGAGATACAAACTATATTTTATTACAACAATGTCGCAGTCAATTCACAGGTCAAAAGCAAACTGTTTCCATATATGAGTGTATGGTCAACATTTAGTAAACATAGCCGTACTGAGTGTATGGTCAACATTTAGTAAACATAGCCATACTGAGTGTATGGTCAACATTTAGTAAACATAGCCATACTGAGTGTATGGTGAACATACTCATGTATACTTGGATATACAAGCCATGTATACTCATGTATATTGGATATACAAGTTATGTATACTTGGATATATGAGCCATGTATACTCATGTATACTTGGATATACAAGCTATGTATACTTGTATATATGAGCCATGTATACTCATGTATACTTGGATATACAAGCTATGTATACTCATGTATACTTGGATATACAAGCTATGTATACTCATGTATACTTGGATATACAAGCTATGTATACTCATGTATACTTGGATATACAAGCCATGTATACTTGGATATACAAGCCATGTATACTCATGTATACTTGGATATACAAGCCATGTATACTTGGATATACGAGCTATGTACACTCACATATTCACAGCAATAACACAGCATTTGTGACAATAAATAATACATACATCTAATAACACATTCAACAAGAGTAAATCCTTACTGCTCATGACTTACTTAAAATATTACACGTGTGTACATACAAGGAAATATGTGATGGCTGTATTAAACATAAACAGCAAAACGAGCAAAGTTATATATATATATCACAGACCTTTACATAAATGTCGGCACAAATTGAATTGCTAGAAAAATTGTTAAGCTGTAAAACAAGCAGTTATATATATATATCACAGACTGTTACATAACATTATTTCACAAAACATTATCTTGCAAATGTCGTAGTGCTCTCGCCAATAGAAAAGTAAAAAAGTAAAGTGTTTGTTTATTATAGTGTCACCCATTATAGTGCCAGCCATTTCTGACTTATGAGACACCTCTTTTTATGATCAGTACTTCCCGAATCCTATGTTTGTATGCCAGGCACCAGGCTGGTAGGCAATCGGTAATCATTATTTAACTACTGTCGACCTCCCTGCTCCGTAGGCGGATGCCTTAACCACTAGGCCACGGAGACGGTTACATATACGACATAGTTCATTAAATATAGGACATACTTCGTTACATATACGACATAGTTCATTAAATATAGGACATAGTTCATTACATATACGACATAGTCCATTACATATACGACGTAGTTCATTTGCATGACTAGAAACGCATTAAACAATGCAAACGTTGACATGACAATTATACAAAATTTAGGCATTAAATACACAGTCTCCGTGGCCTAGTGGTTAAGGCATCCACATAGGGAGAGGGAGGTCGAAAGTTCGAACATCGTAATGGGTTCATTCTGATATGGCCGGTTTGTGAGCCGCCAGCTAGTTAGATAATGGAGTTTATGTTTAAGTTTAAACTTGATTTATTTTACAACGATTGCGAAGCAAGTTTAAACAACTTATATTAACCACTCTCGTTGGCGCGGATGAAAGCGTAAATGTGGTCATTCGTGTGGGAGGAAACTTGGAGTACCCGGAGAAAACCCACCTGGCCAATCTGGCGACCACCGTACCATCTCACATACTTCCTGGTCCGAGGATCGAACCCGGGTTGCCTTGGTGAGAATGAATAATGGATACCGCTGCCCATCTGTTTGATATCACAGTTAACGCATAAAAACTGTCTCACAAGTTATGTGTTTTCTATTCTAACATAGTTCGGCATTTTGTCTGTATACACCAAGAAGGAATTTACCCTGTTTAATTCTGTAATAATATTATGTTATATTTCGGGTTTTACGCCTGCATCAGCACCATTTTGGGCTATATCGCCGGCGGGCAGTATACCTAACAACACCTTTCCTGGGCAGGCTCCAACGGTTAACCAGTACTTGGGTGCACCAACCTCCGTAAGAAACTGCCAACTTTTTCATATAAATGAGACACGGTCTGAGCAGGGCTCGAACCCGTGACCATCAGTGATGATAGGTCACAGTGGTATACAAGTCAGCGACCATAACCACTCGACCACGGAGGCGGACGACCATCAGTGATGATAGGTTACAGTGGTATACAAGTCAGCGACCGTAACCACTCGACCACGGAGGCGGGCGACCATCAGTGATGATAGGTTACAGTGGTATACAAGTCAGCGACCGTAACCACTCGACCACGGAGGCGGACGACCATCAGTGATGATAGGTTACAGTGGTATACAAGTCAGCGACCGTAACCACTACGACCACGGAGGCGGACGACCATCAGTGATGATAGGTTACAGTGGTATACAAGTCAGCGACCGTAACCACTCGACCACGGAGGCGGATGACCATCAGTGATGATAGGTCACAGTGGTATACAAGTCAGCGACCATAACCACTCGACCACGGAGGCGGCGACCATCAGTGATGATAGGTTACAGTGGTATACAAGTCAGCGACCGTAACCACTCGACCACGGAGGCGGGCGACCATCAGTGATGATAGGTTACAGTGGTATACAAGTCAGCGACCGTAACCACTCGACCACGGAGGCGGACGACCATCAGTGATGATAGGTTACAGTGGTATACAAGTCAGCGACCGTAACCACTCGACCACGGAGGCGGACGTAATTCTGTAATAAAACAATGCTTAGTGCATGACGTCATTTTACTAGAATTGTTGTAGTAGTTGTGCGACTAAAAAAAATAACGCAAACTATATCTGCACTTTTTATATATTTTGGTCATGTTAGAATCAAAATAACACTTGTATTTGCGTTATATACAGGGATCATTCTAGAGGGCGATGTGGGCGAAATTGTCGCCCTAGGGACCCTGACTTCGCCCTCTGGGGGCCCCACTTCTCCCTAAAAAAATAAAAAATTTTTTTTGGGTTTTTACGATTTTCAAACAAAATGTTGTCTAGTAAGACTGTCTGGCCCATTATAAAGCACTCCTTCTATTCAAATGTTGTATTTAATGGTTGTACTGTGCATTTTAACCCTATTTTGCAGAAGTATATTAAAGAACACCATTTAAGGAAGCGATCACACGCTTTCTCACTTCTCACAAAAATTCTGACCTAGAATGAACCCTGTAATATATAGTAAAATAAAGCATACTTTGTCATTCTGAGCGCCGGAATTAACCGCTTAGGCTTAATGGCCTGCTTGGTTAATTCCTACACGCCAGAATTCCAAATTGGTTTATTTGCCAATAAACTGAAAACCAAATATTATTTATTAATCCAACTACAGCCTACATCCGTTTTGTCAAAGTCGGTTATGTCAAATTATCCGGTTACCTCGAAATCTGATCAAAGTCCCGTTTCAGCCACTATCATTTTACATATAACAGGCTCCATTTATATAGAATTTCGCTAAGTTAAACTTCGGCTATGTCGAAGTATTTTGTTCAGTCCGAAATAACGGATGTAGACTGTTGGCTTTCCAACGGTGTAGCTCATTTATTGGCTTGCTTGATTTGATTGTAAAAGTTAGATCCCTGAACAATAGACTTGAAAAAATATAAAACAATATAAAAATATATATATATATGTATTCCACGTACAACAAAGATACATATTATTTTTTTATCTCATGTAGAAATACCATAGCATAGCAGGCATTGATATATTTTGTCTGGTCAGTCATATAAATATATATTAATATAGAGATCATTAATTAGGCCATATTGAGTTTCTGATAATATCAATGCCTGGGGAAACTCGACAGGTTTTCTGTGTAATTATTGATTATCATTAATCCTATTAATAGGCCTATTAACGACCGACTTAATTAATGACGTACTTGAATCGAAAGCGAGGCACTGCAATGTTGATAAAACTTTATAATTGGCCGCCATTGTTTACAGGTCAACTAAACGATAAATAGTTTTAAAAGTACAATGTGCGTCTGATTTGTCATATTTACTCAAGATTTAAGTCGTCCTTACATATTTTTTTATCTTCGTGTAGATACACCGAGGCATCCATTATTTCTTAGCAAATAAAATACAAGAGAGAGAGAACTAGGAAAGCACAGAAGTTTCATAATAAGACAGGCGCGTAGTTGTCTTTACACCACAATGCCCGGCCTTGTACATTATATTCAGGAAGTGGGGTTTTTTTTGCTGGAGCATTCTAGTTCAGAATTTTTGGGAGAAGTGAGAAAGCGCGTGATCGCTTCCTTAAATGGTGTTCTTTAATATACTTCTGCAAAATAGAAATAGGGTTAAAATGCACAATACAACCATTAAATACAACATTTGAATAGAAGGAGTGCTTTATAATGGGCCAGTGTAGACAAAATTTTGTTTGAAAATCGTAAAAACCAAATTGTTTTTTGTTTTTTAGGGAGAAGTGGGGCCCCCAGTCAGGGTCCCTAGGGCGACAATTTCGCCCACAACATCCTCTAGAATGATCCCTGCTGGATATATAGTAGATGAAAAACTGAACATTTCTTATGTGTTTGTTAGTGTATAAACTTCCCTTAAATGGTGCCAGAGTGCACCATGTCATGTCTAGGTTTCAAAGAATTAGTGGGGAGGATGCCCCCAGACCCCCTACCGGATTCGCACCTACTGTGCTTAATAGTTCAAATGGGCGTGTACATCATTTTCAGCTGGCTACGCCGCTGATAGAGCATGTATTTTGTGTACATGGAGTTAAGGATAATGAAACCCCACATGGGCGGGACTAGCTTGATCGTGGCCAATAGGTGTGCGAGACAATCAGTTCTGTAACTTTTATATTAATTTTACAAAACAATATAAACTGTAAAGATTGAACATACTTAAATTTCTTATGCAGGGGCGTAGCATGCAGGGGTGTAGCATGCAGGGACGTAGCATGCAGGGTAGTAGCATGCAGGGGCGTAGCATGCAGGGGTGTAGCTAGCAGGGGCATAGCTAGCAGGGACGTAGCATGCAGGGGTGTAGCATGCAGTGGTGTAGCTAGCAGGGACGTAGCATGCAGGGGTGTAGCTAGTAGGGGCGTTGCTAGCAGGGGTGTAGCTAGTAGGAGTGTAGCTAGCAGGGGCGTAGCTAGCATGGGTGTAGCTAGTAGGGGCGTAGCTAGCAGGGGAGTAGCTAGCAGGGGTGTAGCTAGCAGGGACGTAGCTAGCAGGGGAGTAGCTAGCAGGGGTGTAGCTAGCAGGGGTGTAGCTAGCAGGGCGTAGCATGCAGGGGTGTAGCTAGTAGGGGTGTAGCATGCAGGGGTGTAGCTAGGAATGTAGCTAGCAGGGGCGTAGATAGTAGGGACGTAGCATGCAGGGGCATAGCTAGCAGGGACTTAGCTAGCAGGGGAGTAGCTAGCAGGGGCGTAGTTTGGTGAGAATCCAACAGGGTTACAATAATTATGCACAACTAGACATCATACCGATGCTTGCTGTCAAGTTTGCTGAGAATCCAACAGGCTTACAATAATTATGCACAACTAGACATCATACCAATGCTTGCTGTCAAGTTTGCTGAGAATCCAACAGGCTTACAATAATTATGCACAACTAGACATCATACCAATGCTTGCTGTCAAGTTTGCTGAGAATCCAACAGGCTTACAATAATTATGCACAACTAGACATCATACCGATGCTTGCTGTCAAGTTTGCTGAGAATCCAACAAGGAGTATGGGAGATGAAGCCCGGACAAGATAATGCAGACTTAAGTAGCTACCCAGGTGAGTGTTTTACGTTTTATTTATCGTCACTACCGGTTGCCCATATGAGCGCCGCCTCCTGAAGAGATTAGTCATTTTAGATATTTGGAGGATAGTGCAATGATACAGAAAGAGACCCATTCCAGAGTCTCATCTGGTTCTTTTACATGCACGGTGTAAAGCACAGACACGAGACCTCGGTTTAAAGTCACATCTGAAAGACTGTTAAGTTTATTAGAGTCAGACAGGGGATTGAACCTGCGATCCTTGGATTACCAGTCCAACGTGTTAACCACTGGACTACATAGCTACCCATTGTTCAAACAAGTGCATTTAATGCCACAAGCTAACCATAGACCACTAGACAGTAAATCTATTGTTCTCCTAGCCAGGTAAGTACACAAGCTAACCGTAGACCACTAGACAGTAAATCTATTGTTCTCCTAGCCAGGTAAGTACACATGCTAAACGTAGACCACTAGACAGTAAATCTATTGTTCTCCTAGCCAGGTAAGTACACAAGCTAACCCTAGACCACTAGACAGTAAATATATTGTTCTCCTAGCCAGGTAAGTACACAAGCTAACCCTAGACCACTAGACAGTAAATCTATTGTTCTCCTAGCCAGGTAAGTACACAAGCTAACCATAGACCACTAGATAGTAAATCTATTGTTCTCCTAGCCAGGTAAGTACACAAGCTAACCGTAGACCACTAGACAGTAAATCTATTGTTCTCCTAGCCAGGTAAGTACACAAGCTAACCGTAGACCACTAGACAGTAAATATATTGTTCTCCTAGCCAGGTAAGACACAAGCTAACTGTAGACCACTAGACAGTAAATCTACTGTTCTCCTAGCCAGGTAAGTACACATGCTAACTGTAGACCACTAGACAGTAACTCTACTGTTCTCCTAGCCAGGTAAGTACACAAGCTAACTGTAGACCACTAGACAGTAAATCTATTGTTCTCCTAGCCAGGTAAGTACACAAGCTAACCGTAGACCACTAGACAGTAAATATATTGTTCTCCTAGCCAGGTAAACACAACTAACCCTAGACCACTAGACAGTAAATATATTGTTCTCCTAGCCAGGTAAGACACAAGCTAACCCTAGACCACTAGACAGTAAATCTATTGTTCTCCTAGCCAGGTAAGACACAAGCTAACCATAGACCACTAGATAGTAAATCTATTGTTCTCCTAGCCAGGTAAGTACACAAGCTAACCGTAGACCACTAGACAGTAAATCTATTGTTCTCCTAGCCAGGTAAGTACACAAGCTAACCCTAGACCACTAGACAGTAAATCTATTGTTCTCCTAGCCAGGTAAGTACACAAGCTAACCCTAGACCACTAGACAGTAAATCTATTGTTCTCCTAGCCAGGTAAGTACACAAGCTAACCCTAGACCACTAGACAGTAAATCTATTGTTCTCCTAGCCAGGTAAGTACACAAGCAAACCGTAGACCACTAGACAGTAAATCTATTGTTCACCTAGCCAGGTAAGTACACATGCTAACCCTAGACCACTAGACAGTAAATCTATTGTTCTCCTAGCCAGGTAAGTACACAAGCTAACCGTAGACCACTAGACAGTAAATCTATTGTTCTCCTAGCCAGGTAAGTACACATGCTAACTGTAGACCACTAGACAGTAAATCTATTGTTCTCCTAGCCAGGTAAGTACACAAGCTAATCCTAGACCACTAGACAGTAAATCTATTGTTCTCCTAGCCAGGTAAGTACACAAGCTAACCCTAGACCACTAGACAGTAAATCTATTGTTCTCCTAGCCAGGTAAGTACACAGCTAACCCTAGACCACTAGACAGTACATCTATTGTTCTCCTAGCAGGTAAGTACACAAGCTAACCCTAGATCACTAGACAGTAAATCTATTGTTCTCCTAGCCAGGTAAGTACACAAGCTAACCGCAGACCACTAGACAGTAAATCTATTGTTCTCCTAGCCAGGTAAGTACACAAGCTAACCGTAGACCACTAGACAGTAAATCTATTGTTCTCCTAGCCAGGTAAGTACACAAGCTAACCGTAGACCACTAGACAATAAATCTATTGTTCTCCTAGCCAGGTAAGTACACAAGCTAACCCTAGACCACTAGACAGTAAATCTATTGTTCTCCTAGCCAGGTAAGTACACAAGCTAACCGTAGACCACTAGACAGTAAATCTATTGTTCTCCTAGCCAGGTAAGTACACAAGCTAACCGTAGACCACTAGACAGTAAATCTATTGTTCTCCTAGCCAGGTAAGTACACAAGCTAACCCTAGACCACTAGACAGTAAATCTATTGTTCTCCTAGCCAGGTAAGTACACTCTTATGTGCCAGACAGTTATGTTATGTTATATTTCGGGTTTTACGCCTGCATCAGCACCATTTTGGGCTATATTGCCGGCGGGCAGTTTACCTAACAACACCTTACCTGGGCAGGCTCCAACGGTTAACCAGTACTTGGGTGCACCAACTTCCGTAAGAAACTGCTAACTTTTTCATATAAATGAGACACGACCTGAGCGGGACTCGAACCCGTGACCATCAGTGATGATAGGTTAAGTGGTATACAAGTCAGCGACCTTAACCACTCGACCACGGAGGCGGATGTGCACAGACAGACGGACAGACAGACAGACAGACAGCAAAGGCAAAAACAATATCTCTCCCGTCATTATGCTGAGAAATACAGAGGCAAAGGCATTGAGTGTTAATTCATGGAATGTGGAATTTTTGAGTAAAAAATAACTTTAGTAAAACATAACAACATACGTTACAAATACAGGATGGGACATCTTTGAGCACATACATCCCTACTGGTATCTTGTAAATCTACAGATGCTGAGCACATACATCCCTACCACAGGGATTCGGCACATTTGGGGGTACTAGTATATATATTTAAGTACAGGGATTCTACTCTGTGGGCTGTCAGATTTCGCATCGATCAGTAAAATGGCCCTATCTGAGACAATTGTGTACAAAGCTGTCCAAATATAACGCCTATCCCGAGTCTTTATATTGTTCTTCAAATAAAACACAACTTTAAGCTGCATGCATGTATACTTTGCAAACAATTGCCACAAACATTGGCCATAGCAGGTCACATTTCCGTACTAGGACACGGGTTCTGTCAGCAACAAAAAAAAATCTTCGTCGGGAGAGTTTTAACTGTGAATAACATTATCAATAAAATGTGTTTCCACTAACGTGTAGGTTTATTCGGCAAAAATGTACGTCAAAAAGAGATTTCGTAGCATTTTCAATTTGTTTTGAAAAATTCTAAAGCGGCGCAATTCGCATTGAAACGAGCGTTGAAACGAGCGTTCTGATTGGATTATGATTATTCTTCATATATAAAAAAACATCTTGTTACATTCTAATAATCCAATCAGAACGCTCGTTTCAACGCTCGTTTCAACGCGAATTGCGCCGCTTTAGAATTTTTCAAAACAAATTGAAAATGCTACGAAATCTCTTTTTGACGTACATTTTTGCCGAATAAACCTACACGTTAGTGGAAACACATTTTATTGATACTGTTATTCACAGTTAAAACTCTCCCGACGAAGATTTTTTTTTGTTGCTGACAGAACCCGTGTCCTAGTACGGAAATGTGACCTGCTATGGCCAATGTTTGTGGCAATTGTTTGCAAAGTATACATGCATGCAGCTTAAAGTTGTGTTTTATTTGAAGAACAATATAAAGACTCGGGATAGGCGTTATATTTGGACAGCTTTGTACAAAATTGTCTCAGATAGGGCCATTTTACTGATCGATGCGAAATCTGACAGCCCACAAAGTAGAATCCCTGTACTTAAATATATATACTAGTACCCCCAAACGTGCCGAATCCCTGTGATCCCTACTGGTATCTTGTAAATCTACAGATGCAGTATCTGCTCTTTACCCTCTGGCATTTTGAATTTAAACAGTTCATTTGGGTCAAGATGGTCGCCATAAAACTTGGACGCCATATCTCTGTCTTGACCCAGTTTTTGTGGGACTTCTTTCTGGCGCCTGGCCTCATGTTTCATCAAGTTCTGTTGTAACTGAGTCGGCCGTTTCCTGCAACACAACAGACAGTACACTTGTATGCATGTAAATGTGCAAGTCGTGATAGCGCAGTGGTAACGCGTTCGCTTCAGGTGCAAAAGGCCCAGCTGCTCATTGGCCGTTACGATTGTGCCCTTAGGCAAGGGCATTTAATTTCACATTGCCTCTTCTCTCTCCCTCGTGGCGATGGATTCCATCAGAAATAGGGTCTCAAGAGTGATTAATATAAGTTGTAAGACCTTGTTGCACAATCGAGCTAATATAAATACAGCGGGGCTCGAACTCGGGGCCTTTTGTACCTGAAGCGTACGTGCTACTACTGCGCTATCACAACTTCCAAGAGACTTCCAGTAAACTCCCAATCCTTTATCCTACAGTAAAACTCCCAATCCTTTATCCTACAGTAAAACTCCCAATCCTTTATCCTACAGTAAAACTCCCAATCCGTTATCCTACAGTAAAACTCCCAATCCGTTATCCTACAGTAAAACTCCCAATCCGTTATCCTACAGTAAAACTCCCAATCCGTTATCCTACAGTAAAACTCCCAATCCGTTATCCTACAGTAAAACTCCCAATCCTTTATCCTACAGTAAAACTACCAATCCTTTATCCTACAGTAAAACTCCCAATCCTTTATCCTACAGTAAAACTACCAATCCTTTATCCTACAGTAAAACTACCAAACCTTTGTCCTACAGTAAAACTCTCATCCTTTATCCTACAGTAAAACTCTCATCCTTTGTCCTACAGTAAAACTACCAATCCTTTATCCTACAGTAAAACTACCAATCCTTTATCCTACAGTAAAACTACCAATCCTTTATCCTACAGTAAAACTCCCAATCCTTTATCCTACAGTAAAACTACCAATCCTTTATCCTACAGTAAAACTACCAATCCGTTATCCTACAGTAAAACTCTCATCCTTTATCCTACAGTAAAACTCCCAATCCTTTATCCTACAGTAAAACTACTTATCCTTTGTACTATTGTAATATAGACTTACGGCCCGGGAGGTACAGGGTTTTTATAGGCACTGCACCCAGCTATTGTAATGTTCCTCTCCACCCTGGCAGGTGGGTGCATTGTATCCCATTGCATTCTCTTGTATTTTTCAAAGCACTGTGGACATGGGTTATCATTTTTAACTGTAAAGTAAAAAAGTTAAAGATATATTATTTTCTGTGACATAGCAAGCTCACAGTATCATGTTGTTTATGTGAAATTGCAAGCTCACAGTATCATGTTGTTTATGTGACATAACAAGCTCACAGTATCATGTTGTTTATGTGACATAGCAAGCTCACAGTATCATGTTGTTTATGTGACATAGCAAGCGCACAGCATCATGTTGTTTATGTGACATAGCAAGCTCACAGTATCATGTTGTTTATGTGAAATAGCAAGCTCACAGTATCATGTTGTTTATGTGACATAGCAAGCGCACAGCATCATGTTGTTTATGTGACATAACAAGCTCACAGTATCATGTTGTTTATGTGACATAACAAGCTCACAGTATCATGTTGTTTATGTGAAATAGCAAGCTCACAGTATCATGTTGTTTATGTGACATAGCAAGCTCACATTATCATGTTGTTTATGTGACACAGCAAACACACAGCATCATGTTGTTTATGTGACATAGCAAGCACACATCATCATCATGTTGTTTATGTGACATAGCAAGCACACAGCATCATGTTGTTTATGTGACATAGCAAGTGCACAGCATCATGTTGTTTATGTGAAATAGCAAGCTCACAGCATCATGTTGTTTATGTGATATAGCTAGCTCACAGCATCATGTTATTTATGTGACATAGCAAGCACACAGCATCATGTTGTTTATGTAATATAGCAAGCTCACAGCATCATGTTGTTTATGTGACATAGCAAGCTCACAGCATCATGTTGTTTATGTGACATAGCTAGCTCACAGCATCATGTTATTTATGTGACATAGCAAGCACACAGCATCATGTTGTTTATGTGATATAGCTAGCTCACAGCATCATGTTGTTTATGTGACATAGCAAGCTCACAGCATCATGTTGTTTATGTAACATAGCAAGCTCACAGCATCATGTTGTTTATGTGACATAGCAAGCTCACAGCATCATGTTGTTTATGTGACATAGCAAGCTCACAGCATCATGTTGTTTATGTGACATAGCAAGCTCACAGCATCATGTTGTTTATGTGACATAGCAAGCTCACAGCATTATGTTGTTTATGTGACATAGCAAGCTCACATCATCATGTTGTTTATGTGACACAGCATCATGTTGTTTATGTGACATAGCAAGCTCACAACATCATGTTGTTTATGTGACATAGCAAGCTCACAGCATCATGTTGTTTATGTGACATAGTTCACAGCATTGAATCCGGGTTGCATTGGTGAGAAGCGAGCGCGCTAACCACTGCGCTAATATTGTAATTTACCATATTCAAGGGGTGAGAATGAACCTGGTGGTGGGGTTTATTTGGTGGACACGGGGTGAGAATGAACCTGGTGGCGGGGTTTATTTGGTGGACACGGGGTGAGAATGAACCTGGTGGCGGGGTTTATTTGGTGGACACGGGGTGAGAATGAACCTGGTGGCGGGGGTATATTTGGCATGACCCTGGTACGTGTACCGAATCTTTCATAATACCTCCTTTCTCCATGAGTAATGGGTGGCCGTATTTCCTGGCTGTGTCAAGTGGCATGTCGCCTTTTATATTCTGGACATCGATCTCCCCGTCGTGTTGTAGGAAACAATTCAAACAGTTTGGGTAGCCGCCTTCACATGCATAGTGCCCGGGTGTGTTACCGAAATCTGAAACAATTCAAGCATTTGGGTAGCCGCCTTCACATGCATAGTGCCCGGGTGTGTTACCGAAATCTGAAATATTGTACAGGGCGGCATGGGCGAAATAGTCACCCTTTATATCGAAATTAACATCACGCAGATATAACCTTTATAAGACCCTGGGTGCCATTTCACACCAATAGAACCACCGACCTTCTGCAAGTGGATAGCTTCCTCGCAGGACACCCCCTCCCCGAGTGGGATTCGAACCAGCAGCAGTGAGGGGCAATTTATTTGAAGTCAACGACTGTAACCACTCGACCACGGAGGCTCCTTCGCTAAAATAAATTTGTATAAACAATATTTTGTATGTACACAATAAAATAACTGCTTGTCGGCTGTCTGATTAGCGCAGTGGTTAGCGCGCGCGCGCTTCTCACCATTGCAACCTGGGTTCGATCCTCGGACCGGGAAGCATGTGAGATGGTGCAGTGGTCGCCAGATCGGACAGATGGATTTTCTCCATGTACTCCGGTTTTCCTCCCACACGAATAACCACATTTACGCTTTCATCCGCGCCAACGAGAGTGATTAATATAAGTTGTTAAAACTTGTTTCGCAATCGTAAAATAAATAAAGCTTAAATTTAACACAAACGTGAAAGAGAAACTTACAGTCCTGGTTATTTGGGTCCGCCCCTTTATCCAGCAACCAGTGCAACACATCTATTGATCCTGTCAACGCAGCCTGAAACAACAAACAACATTTGAAAGTAGTGATAGCGCAGTGGATGCGCGTTCGCTTCAGGTGCGAAAGGTCTGGAGTTCGAGCCCCGCTGGAGCTGTTACGATTGTGCCCTTAGGCAACGCATTTAAATTCCACGTTGCCTCTTCTCTCTCCCTCGTGGCGATGGATTCCATCAGGAATGAGGTCTCGAGAGTGATTAATATAAGTTGAAAGAACTTGTTTCGCAATCGAGCTAAAATAAATTTGTATATAAACAACATTTCATTTTATTATATTTCCGTCAGATCAGTGTTGCCGTCTCATTAGCGCAGTGGTTAGCACGCTCGCTTCTCGCCAATGCAACCCGAGTTCGATCCTCGGACCAGGAAGCATGCGAGATAGTACGGTGGTCGCCAGATCGGACAGGTGGGTTTTCTCCGGGAACCTCCCTCACGGATGACCACATTTACGCTTTCATCCGCGCTAACGAGAGTGATTAATATAAGTTGTTAAAACTTGTTTCGCAATCGTTGTAAAATAAATAAAAGTTAAACTTTAGATGAATGGTGATGGTCATATTTTATTAAACTCGTTTTTGGAATTTTGCTATTAAGCGATTAAAGTTACAGAATTCACAAAACGTGTACACAAAACGTGTACACAAAACGTGTACACAAAATGTGTACACAAAACATGTACACAAAACATGTACACAAAGCCTAATACACGACATGGCTCCAGTTTACACGTTGTTCAAAATGTTCATTGCGCAATGAAAGTATTTATATTTCGGGTTTTACGCCTGCATCAGCACAATTTTTGGGCTATATCGCCGGCGGGCAGTTTACCTAACAACACCTTTCCTGGGCAGGCTCCAGCGGTTAACCAGTACTTGGGTGCACCAACCTCCGTAAGAAACTGCCAATGCAATGAAAGTTGTCTTGTTTAGTTAGTATCAGTTATATAAAGCTACGTACGTGTTCTACTGTAGGTTATGCACCGGTAAACACCCGCGATGCCGCTTATATCATTGTGCAGGGGAAATAGTCTTGTTTAGTATCAGTTATATAAAGCTACGTACGTGTTCTACTGTAGGTTATGCACCGGTAAACACCCGCGATGCCGCTTATATCATTGTGCAGGGGAAGTTGTTTAGTATCAGTTATATAAAGCTACGTACGTGTTCTACTGTAGGTTATGCACCGGTAAACATCCGAGATACCGCTTACATCATTGTGCAGGGGAAGTTGTTTAGTATCAGTTATATAAAGCTACGTACGTGTTCTACTGTAGGTTATGCACCGGTAAACATCCGAGATACCGCTTACATCATTGTGCAGGGGAAGTTGTTTAGTATCAGTTATATAAAGCTACGTACGTGTTCTACTGTAGGTTATGCACCGGTAAACACCCGAGATGCCGCTTATATCATTGTGCAGGGGAAAAGTCTTGTTTAGTATCAGTTATATAAAGCTACGTACGTGTTCTACTGTAGGCTATGCACCGGTAAACACCCGAGATGCCGCTTATATCATTGTGCAGGGGAAATTGTTTAGTATCAGTTATATAAAGCTACGTACGTGTTCTACTGTAGGTTATGCACCGGTAAACACCCGCGATGCCGCTTATATCATTGTGCAGGGGAAATCTTGTTTAGTATCAGTTATATAAAGCTACGTACGTGTTCTACTGTAGGTTATGCACCGGTAAACACTCGAGATGCCGCTTATATCATTGTGCAGGGGAAGTTGTTTAGTATCAGTTATATAAAGCTACGTACGTGTTCTACTGTAGGTTATGCACCGGTAAACACCCGCGATGCCGCTTACATCATTGTGCAGGGGAAATCTTGTTTAGTATCAGTTATATAAAGCTACGTACGTGTTCTACTGTAGGTTATGCACCGGTAAACACCCGCGATGCCGCTTACATCATTGTGCAGGGGAAAAGTCTTGTTTAGTATCAGTTATATAAAGCTACGTACGTGTTCTACTGTAGGTTATGCACCGGTAAACACCCGCGATGCCGCTTACATCATTGTGCAGGGGAAATAGTCTTGTTTAGTATCAGTTATATAAAGCTACGTACGTGTTCTACTGTAGGTTATGCACCGGTAAACACCCGCGATGCCGCTTACATCATTGTGCAGGGGAAATAGTCTTGTTTAGTATCAGTTATATAAAGCTACGTACGTGTTCTACTGTAGGTTATGCACCGGTAAACACCCGCGATGCCGCTTACATCATTGTGCAGGGGAAATAGTCTTGTTTAGTATCAGTTATATAAAGCTACGTACGTGTTCTACTGTAGGTTATGCACCGGTAAACACCCGCGATGCCGCTTACATCATTGTGCAGGGGAAATAGTCTTGTTTAGTATCAGTTATATAAAGCTACGTACGTGTTCTACTGTAGGCTATGCACCGGTAAACACCCGCGATGCCGCTTACATCATTGTGCAGGGGAAGTTGTTTAGTATCAGTTATATAAAGCTACGTACGTGTTCTACTGTAGGCTATGCACCGGTAAACACCCGCGATGCCGCTTATATCATTGTGCAGGGAAATCTTGTTTAGTATCAGTTATATAAAGCTACGTACGTGTTCTACTGTAGGTTATGCACCGGTAAACACCCGCGATGCCGCTTATATCATTGTGCAGGGAAATCTTGTTTAGTATCAGTTATATAAAGCTACGTACGTGTTCTACTGTAGGTTATGCACCGGTAAACACCCGCGATGCCGCTTATATCATTGTGCAGGGAAATCTTGTTTAGTATCAGTTATATAAAGCTACGTACGTGTTCTACTGTAGGTTATGCACCGGTAAACACCCGCGATGCCGCTTATATCATTGTGCAGGGAAAAGTTGTTTAGTATCAGTTATATAAAGCTACGTACGTGTTCTACTGTAGGTTATGCACCGGTAAACACCCGCGATGCCGCTTATATCATTGTGCAGGGGAAGTTGTTTAGTATCAGTTATATAAAGCTACGTACGTGTTCTACTGTAGGTTATGCACCGGTAAACACCCGAGATGCCGCTTACATCATTGTGCAGGGGAAGTTGTTTAGTATCAGTTATATAAAGCTACGTACGTGTTCTACTGTAGGTTATGCACCGGTAAACACCCGCGATGCCGCTTATATCATTGTGCAGGGGAAGTTGTTTAGTATCAGTTATATAAAGCTACGTACGTGTTCTACTGTAGGCTATGCACCGGTAAACACCCGAGATGCCGCTTACATCATTGTGCAGGGGAAGTTGTTTAGTATCAGTTATATAAAGCTACGTACGTGTTCTACTGTAGGTTATGCACCGGTAAACATCCGAGATGCCGCTCACATCATTGTGCAGGGGAAGTTGTTTAGTATCAGTTATATAAAGCTACGTACGTGTTCTACTGTAGGTTATGCACCGGTAAACACCCGCGATGCCGCTTATATCATTGTGCAGGGGAAGTTGTTTAGTATCAGTTATATAAAGCTACGTACGTGTTCTACTGTAGGTTATGCACCGGTAAACACCCGCGATGCCGCTTACATCATTGTGCAGGGGAAGTTGTTTAGTATCAGTTATATAAAGCTACGTACGTGTTCTACTGTAGGTTATGCACCGGTAAACACCCGAGATGCCGCTTATATCATTGTGCAGGGGAAATCTTGTTTAGTATCAGTTATATAAAGCTACGTACGTGTTCTACTGTAGGTTATGCACCGGTAAACACTCGAGATGCCGCTTATATCATTGTGCAGGGGAAGTTGTTTAGTATCAGTTATATAAAGCTACGTACGTGTTCTACTGTAGGTTATGCACCGGTAAACACCCGCGATGCCGCTTACATCATTGTGCAGGGGAAATCTTGTTTAGTATCAGTTATATAAAGCTACGTACGTGTTCTACTGTAGGTTATGCACCGGTAAACACCCGAGATGCCGCTTATATCATTGTGCAGGGGAAATCTTGTTTAGTATCAGTTATATAAAGCTACGTACGTGTTCTACTGTAGGTTATGCACCGGTAAACACCCGCGATGCCGCTTACATCATTGTGCAGGGGAAATCTTGTTTAGTATCAGTTATATAAAGCTACGTACGTGTTCTACTGTAGGTTATGCACCGGTAAACACCCGCGATGCCGCTTATATCATTGTGCAGGGGAATTGTTTAGTATCAGTTATATAAAGCTACGTACGTGTTCTACTGTAGGTTATGCACCGGTAAACACCCGCGATGCCGCTTATATCATTGTGCAGGGAAATCTTGTTTAGTATCAGTTATATAAAGCTACGTACGTGTTCTACTGTAGGCTATGCACCGGTAAACACCCGCGATGCCGCTTATATCATTGTGCAGGGAAATCTTGTTTAGTATCAGTTATATAAAGCTACGTACATGTTCTACTGTAGGTTATGCACCGGTAAACACCCGCGATGCCGCTTACATCATTGTGCAGGGGAAATCTTGTTTAGTATCAGTTATATAAAGCTACATACGTGTTCTACTGTAGGTTATGCACCGGTAAACACCCGCGATGCCGCTTACATCATTGTGCAGGGGAAGTTGTTTAGTATCAGTTATATAAAGCTACATACGTGTTCTACTGTAGGTTATGCACCGGTAAACACCCGCGATGCCGCTTACATCATTGTGCAGGGGAAGTTGTTTAGTATCAGTTATATAAAGCTACATACGTGTTCTACTGTAGGTTATGCACCGGTAAACACCCGCGATGCCGCTTACATCATTGTGCAGGGGAAGTTGTTTAGTATCAGTTATATAAAGCTACATACGTGTTCTACTGTAGGTTATGCACCGGTAAACACCCGCGATGCCGCTTACATCATTGTGCAGGGGAAGTTGTTTAGTATCAGTTATATAAAGCTACATACGTGTTCTACTGTAGGTTATGCACCGGTAAACACCCGCGATGCCGCTTACATCATTGTGCAGGGGAAGTTGTTTAGTATCAGTTATATAAAGCTACATACGTGTTCTACTGTAGGTTATGCACCGGTAAACACCCGCGATGCCGCTTACATCATTGTGCAGGGGAAGTTGTTTAGTATCAGTTATATAAAGCTACGTACGTGTTCTACTGTAGGTTATATCATTGTGCAGGGGAAGTTGTTTAGTATCAGTTATATAAAGCTACGTACGTGTTCTACTGTAGGTTA
>CM026402.1:65900702-66031582 GCA_014843695.1 Archivesica marissinica
TATATCATTGTGCAGGGGAAGTTGTTTAGTATCAGTTATATAAAGCTACGTACGTGTTCTACTGTAGGTTATATCATTGTGCAGGGGAAGTTGTTTAGTATCAGTTATATAAAGCTACGTACGTGTTCTACTGTAGGTTATATCATTGTGCAGGGGAAGTTGTTTAGTATCAGTTATATAAAGCTACGTACGTGTTCTACTGTAGGTTATATCATTGTGCAGGGGAAGTTGTTTAGTATCAGTTATATAAAGCTACGTACGTGTTCTACTGTAGGTTATATCATTGTGCAGGGGAAGTTGTTTAGTATCAGTTATATAAAGCTACGTACGTGTTCTACTGTAGGTTATATCATTGTGCAGGGGAAGTTGTTTAGTATCAGTTATATAAAGCTACGTACGTGTTCTACTGTAGGTTATATCATTGTGCAGGGGAAGTTGTTTAGTATCAGTTATATAAAGCTACGTACGTGTTCTACTGTAGGTTATATCATTGTGCAGGGGAAGTTGTTTAGTATCAGTTATATAAAGCTACGTACGTGTTCTACTGTACCCGAGATGCTGCTTACATTGTGTATACGGTAACTTAATTATTAAACGTTTATTGACATTACATGACAAGGCTCTATTTACACGTGTAAACGTGGAACCCCTACTTGCAATACAGATATCATACAATGCTACACCCTTGTAAACGTGGAACCCCTACTTGCAATACAGATATCATACAATGCTACACCCTTGTAATCGTGGAACCCCTACTTGCAATACAGATATCATACAATGCTACACCCTTGTAAACGTGGAACCCCTACTTGCAATACGGATATCATACAATGCTACACCCTTGTAAACGTTGAACCCCTACTTGCAATACAGATATCATACAATGCTACACCCTTGTAAACGTGGAACCCCTACTTGCAATACGGATATCGTGCAATGCTACACCCTTGTAAACGTGGAATCCCTACTTGCAATACGGATATCGTGCAATGCTACACCCTTGTAAACGTGGAACCCCTACTTGCAATATGGATATCGTGCAATGCTACACCCTTGTAAACGTGGAACCCCTACTTGCAATACAGATATCATACAATGCTACACCCTTGTAAACGTGGAACCCCTACTTGCAATACGGATATCATACAATGCTACACCCTGTAAACGTGGAACCCCTACTTGCAATACGGATATCGTGCAATGCTACACCCTTGTAAACGTGGAACCCCTACCTGCAATACGGATATCGTGCAATGCTACACCCTTGTAAACGTGGAACCCCTACCTGCAATACGGATATCGTGCAATGCTACACCCTTGTAAACGTGGAACCCCTACCTGCAATACAGATATCGTACAATGCTACACCCTTGTAAACGTGGAACCCCTACCTGCAATACAGATATCGTACAATGCTACACCCTTGTAAACGTGGAACCCCTACCTGCAATACAGATATCGTACAATGCTACACCCTTGTAAACGTGGAACCCCTACTTGCAATACGGATATCATACAATGCTACACCCTTGTAAACGTGGAACCCCTACTTGCAATACAGATATCGTGCAATGCTACACCCTTGTAAACGTGGAACCCCTACTTGCAATACAGATATCATACAATGCTACACCCTTGTAAACATGGAACCCCTACCTGCAATACGGATATCATACAATGCTACACCCTTGTAAACGTGGAACCCCTACCTGCAATACGGATATCATACAATGCTACACCCTTGTAAACGTGGAACCCCTACCTGCAATACGGATATCATACAATGCTACACCCTTGTAAACGTGGAACCCCTACTTGCAATACAGATATCGTGCAATGCTACACCCTTGTAAACGTGGAACCCCTACTTGCAATACAGATATTGTACAATGCTACACCCTTGTAAACGTGGAACCCCTACCTGCAATACAGATATCATACAATGCTACACCCTTGTAAACGTGGAACCCCTACTTGCAATACAGATATTGTACAATGCTACACCCTTGTAAACGTGGAACCCCTACCTGCAATACAGATATCATACAATGCTACACCCTTGTAAACGTGGAACCCCTACTTGCAATACAGATATCGTGCAATGCTACACCCTTGTAAATGTGGAACCCCTACTTGCAATACAGATATTGTACAATGCTACACCCTTGTAAACGTGGAACCCCTACCTGCAATACAGATATCGTACAATGCTACACCCTTGCATAATTATTGAGAACAAAAACATTTTCAACATTTTTTCAAGATTTAGATTTCTATTTATATAAACAAAAATAAGGATTGACTTGTTACCACATGTGCTGGTGTTTTGCCATCAACTTGTGTCACCTCTAGCGATGTCCCCTGTTTGGCAAGGAAGCGGGCACAGTCCAATTTGTTATGTTTGGCAGCATGATGCAAGGCCAGATAACCGTTACTGTCCCCTAACGTAATATCACAGTCACGCTGCACCAGTAAAATCAAGCATTGAAGAGCTGGAAAAATAAATGTCACAAATAGACGGATCTGTAGTCCAGTGGTAACACGATGCACTGATAATCCAGGGATCGCAGGTTCGATCTAGTCTTTCAGTTGGGACTTTAAACCGAGGTCTCGTGTCGGTGCTTTACACCGTACACGTAAAAGAACCAGAGGAGACTCTGGAATGGGTCTCTGTCTGTATCATTGCACTATCCTCCAAAAATCTAAAATGACTAATCTCTTCAGGAGGCGTCGCTCATATGGGCAACCGGTAGCGACGATAAATAAATGTAAAACACACACATCATCGCGCAGCGCTTGAATTTTATTTTTAGAACTTCTAAAAGTAAACCGACATTACTAGACTCTATAAGTATACCGTTAACTCTCCCGTTTCATGAAAATAACCAGAGGAGACTCTGGATTGGGTCTCTGTCTGTATCATTGCACTATCCTCCAAAAATCTAAAATGACTAATCTCTTCAGGAGGCGTCGCTCATGAGACGATAAATAAACGTAAAACACACATACATGTATACCTTATGTTATCATATTATCACCTCTGTTGCTTGGTGTAGAAACACTTGCAAACATAATTATATGATTAATATTTCATGATCTCTGACACAATAATAGAAGACAGACAGATGGTTTCTAGTAGAAATAAGCACATTATTCAGAGTAATTTACTAGAAATATCACATGTGCATATTTGGACAAGATATTGTTCTCCATTTCTACATTTATTTAGTTCATTTTATCTCCAAAAAATTATTGCAAATCAAAAATGAATATAAGGATAATTAATTTTCCAAACTCTGCAAGGATTTTAAAATGTGAGTACCATTTGAATATGTCGATAGATTTCTTTTATTTATAGAGGGTGACCTAATTAGTTCTAAACTGATCTTCCTTAAGGTCCTCTTAAATTTCTTAACACTATAAAAGGGTTTGTTTATTATAGTGTCACCTCACTTCTGTCCTACGAGACACTGAAATATACATCCTCCAATATACAATATTTACATCGCTATTGCATTTCCTTCGATGAACGTATGTGCCCTGATTGCATACAATTTCGCATGAGGGTTCACAACTAATGATATGCAGATGACGTGTGCACTCGATGTTACGGAAATGCGCATTCGCAATGTTAGGCAGCGTTCGTCGCAAGGAAATGCGTGTCTTACAGTTTACGCTGTTCCAATGATGTTCTAATTATCAGACAGATCCCCGCCACACAGATCCCCGCCACACGATAAGTCGCAAATTTGGACCACTGAGATCAATCTAAATAATGCATCAACCCTGATTTAAACAGTCATCATGTTTAAAACAGGGTTGGCTGTTTAATACAGGGTTGGCTGTTTAATACAGGGTTGGCTGTTTAATACAGGGTTGGCTGTTTAATACAGGGTTGGCTGTTTAATACAGGTTTGACTGTTTAATACAGGTTGACTGTTTAATACAGGGCTGGCTGTTTAATACAGGGTTGACTGTTTAATACAGGTTGACTGTTTAATACAGGGTTGGCTGTTTAATACAGGGTTGGCTGTTTAATACAGGGTTGGCTGTTTAATACAGGTTTGACTGTTTAATACAGGTTGACTGTTTAATACAGGGCTGGCTGTTTAATACAGGGTTGACTGTTTAATACAGGTTGACTGTTTAATACAGGGTTGGCTGTTTAATACAGGGTTGGCTGTTTAATACAGGGTTGGCTGTTTAATACAGGTTTGACTGTTTAATACAGGTTGACTGTTTAATACAGGGTTGACTGTTTAATACAGGTTGACTGTTTAAACAGGGCTGGCTGTTTAATACAGGGTTGACTGTTTAATACAGGTTGACTGTTTAATACAGGGCTGGCTGTTTAATACAGGGTTGACTGTTTAATACAGGTTGACTGTTTAATACAGGGCTGGCTGTTTAATACAGGGTTGACTGTTTAATACAGGGCTGGCTGTTTAATACAGGGTTGACTGTTTAATACAGGTTGACTGTTTAATACAGGGCTGGCTGTTTAATACAGGGTTGACTGTTTAATACAGGGTTGACTGTTTAATACAGGTTTGACTGTTTAATATAGGTTGACTGTTTAATACAGGGTTGACTGTTTAATACAGGTTGACTGTTTAATACAGGGCTGGCTGTTTAATACAGGGTTGACTGTTTAATACAGGTTGACTGTTTAATGCAGGGCTGGCTGTTTAATACAGGGTTGACTGTTTAATACAGGTTGACTGTTTAATACAGGGCTGGCTGTTTAATACAGGGTTGACTGTTTAATACAGGTTGACTGTTAATACATGGCTGGCTGTTTAATACAGGGTTGACTGTTTAATACAGGTTGACTGTTTAATACAGGGCTGGCTGTTTAATACAGGGTTGGCTGTTTAATACAGGGCTGGCTGTTTAATACAGGGTTGACTGTTTAATACAGGATGACTATTTAATAAGGGTTGACTGTTTAATACAAGATGACTGTTTAATACAGGGTTGATTGTTTAATAAGGGTTGACTGTTTAATACAGGTTTGACTGTTTAATACAGGGTTGACTGTTTAATACAGGTTGACTGTTTAATACAGGGTTGACTGTTTAATACAGGTTTGACTGCTTCATACAGGGTTGGCTGTTTAATACAGGGTTGGCTGTTTAATACAGGGTTGGCTGTTTAATACAGGTTTGACTGTTTAATACAGGTTGACTGTTTAATACAGGGCTGGCTGTTTAATACAGGGTTGACTGTTTAATACAGGTTGACTGTTTAATACAGGGTTGGCTGTTTAATACAGGGTTGACTGTTTAATACAGGGTTGACTGTTTAATACAGGTTTGACTGTTTAATATAGGTTGACTGTTTAATACAGGGTTGACTGTTTAATACAGGTTGACTGTTTAATACAGGGCTGGCTGTTTAATACAGGGTTGACTGTTTAATACAGGTTGACTGTTTAATACAGGGCTGGCTGTTTAATACAGGGTTGACTGTTTAATACAGGTTGACTGTTTAATACAGGGCTGGCTGTTTAATACAGGGTTGACTGTTTAATACAGGGCTGGCTGTTTAATACAGGGTTGACTGTTTAATACAGGTTGACTGTTTAATACAGGGCTGGCTGTTTAATACAGGGTTGACTGTTTAATACAGGGTTGACTGTTTAATACAGGGTTGACTGTTTAATACAGGTTTGACTGTTTAATATAGGTTGACTGTTTAATACAGGGTTGACTGTTTAATACAGGTTGACTGTTTAATACAGGGCTGGCTGTTTAATACAGGGTTGACTGTTTAATACAGGTTGACTGTTTAATGCAGGGCTGGCTGTTTAATACAGGGTTGACTGTTTAATACAGGTTGACTGTTTAATACAGGGCTGGCTGTTTAATACAGGGTTGACTGTTTAATACAGGTTGACTGTTAATACATGGCTGGCTGTTTAATACAGGGTTGACTGTTTAATACAGGTTGACTGTTTAATACAGGGCTGGCTGTTTAATACAGGGTTGGCTGTTTAATACAGGGCTGGCTGTTTAATACAGGGTTGACTGTTTAATACAGGATGACTATTTAATAAGGGTTGACTGTTTAATACAAGATGACTGTTTAATACAGGGTTGATTGTTTAATAAGGGTTGACTGTTTAATACAGGTTTGACTGTTTAATACAGGGTTGACTGTTTAATACAGGTTGACTGTTTAATACAGGGTTGACTGTTTAATACAGGTTTGACTGCTTCATACAGGGTTGGCTGTTTAATACAGGGTTGGCTGTTTAATACAGGGTTGGCTGTTTAATACAGGTTTGACTGTTTAATACAGGTTGACTGTTTAATACAGGGCTGGCTGTTTAATACAGGGTTGACTGTTTAATACAGGTTGACTGTTTAATACAGGGTTGGCTGTTTAATACAGGGTTGGCTGTTTAATACAGGGTTGGCTGTTTAATACAGGTTTGACTGTTTAATACAGGTTGACTGTTTAATACAGGGCTGGCTGTTTAATACAGGGTTGACTGTTTAATACAGGTTGACTGTTTAATACAGGGCTGGCTGTTTAATACAGGGTTGACTGTTTAATACAGGTTGACTGTTTAATACAGGGCTGGCTGTTTAATACAGGGTTGACTGTTTAATACAGGGCTGGCTGTTTAATACAGGGTTGACTGTTTAATACAGGTTGACTGTTTAATACAGGGCTGGCTGTTTAATACAGGGTTGGCTGCTTAATACAGGGTTGACTGTTTAATACAGGATGACTGTTTAATACAGGGTTGACTGTTTAATACAGGGTTGGCTGTTTAATACAGGGTTGACTGTTTAATACAGGGTTGACTGTTTAATACAGGTTGACTGTTTAATACAGGGTTGGCTGTTTAATACAGGGTTGGCTGTTTAATACAGGTTGACTGTTTAATACAGGGTTTGACTGTTTAATACAGGGTTGGCTATTTAATACAGGGTTGACTGTTTAATACAGGGTTGGCTGTTTAATACAGGGTTGACTGTTTAAGACAGGATGACTGTTTAATACAGGGTTGGCTGTTTAATACAGTGTTGACTGTTTAATACAGGGATGACTGTTTAATACAGGGTTGACTGTTTAATACAGGGTTGACTGTTTAATACTGTTTAATACAGGGTTGACTGTTTAGTAGTGGTGACTGTCAACACAGGTTTGCCTACTGTATTTACATGTATATGTATCTTGTATATTTTCAGTTGTACTGTTGTTTCTATCGGTCCTTTTACTGGTCCTTTTACTGGTGCTAACCAGCATGCATCAGCATTACACAAACACCCACAGAAACAACAACCAGAGAAACAACAACCAGAGAAACAGAAATGAACAAAGCTACAGAGTAAGAACATTTAGAAACATTACAAACGTCACCTCTAACAATGTTCTTTGTGTGTCGTTTTACGGTCGTTTAGGAAACCTTATGTTTCAGTATGCGTCTGCTTTCGGAATAGCGAAACAAACAAACCGGACATTTCTGGTGAGTGAGCATGATGTCATTCCGCAGGTGTTTAACACGTCTGCACAGACAGTACCTGATAAACAATACTGTAAACTTGCATACAACAAACTGGAAAAATACCACTGTGCATTTGATCCTAACGTAGCAAACTTCTCAAAACTTTATCCTAAAGTAAAACTGTACCAATATCTTCAATCATGGAAATATTTCGCTTCCGTTACAAATGAAGTGAGAAAAGAATTCAAATTCAACGAGGATATAACGAAACAAGCCGAAGGAGTATTTAATGATGCAGCTAAAACGACTCGGTTCTACCGAAATCATTCGACCTATATAGGTTTACACATCAGAAGGGGCGATATGTTTCTGGCGCAAATAAAGAGCAGAAAACAGGCTCCGGGATACAACCTTGCTCCGATGGGGTACATCGAGAAGGCAATGAGCTACTTCAGGTCTCATTACGAGCGTGTCACTTTCGTGATTTGCTCCGACGACATCAGATGGGCAGTATGGCAGCTAGGAAGGTACCAACAAATTCTAAATTTAGTGTTCATTCACAAGGAACCAGAAATAGATCTAGCGGTACTGGGTTTGTGCAACCATACGATCATGACGACGGGGACCTTTGGCTGGTGGGGGGCTTGGTTAGCTGGTGGTACGACTGTGTATTACAAACACTATGTGAAGGAAGACAGTGCCATACGCAAGCAGTTTAGTGCGGACTTTTCCGATTACTTTTATCATGGCTGGATACCAATGGAGTAAAATAAACAGCTTTGGTTGTAATGTTCATTCTTAGGATAACTCAAAGACCGTCATAGATTACACAAAACAGTATTCTCAACAACCCCTAAAACAGCATTATATTTGCCGGTATTTTAGATATATGCAGATATGTAATTTTGAAGGGCCAGCTCTGATGACTGCTTAGTCTCGCATTCCACTAAAGTGGGCGAAACAATATGTAACAGAGATGAGTGAAGTTACAGTTTGACAAACCATGTGCGAAGTTTCAGTTTGACAAACCATGTGTGAAGTTACAGTTTGATAAACCATGTGTGAAGTTATAGTTTGACAAACCATGTGTGAAGTTACAGTTTGACAAACCATTTGTGAAGTTTCAGTTTGACAAACCATGTGTGAAGTTATAGTTTGACAAACCATGTGTGAAGTTATAGTTTGACAAACCATGTGTGAAGTTATAGTTTGACAAACCATGTGTGAAGTTACAGTTTGACAAACCATGTGTGAAGTTATAGTTTGACAAACCATGTGTGAAGTTACAGTTTAGGAAGTCGTGATGGTGCAGTGGATGCGCGTTCGCTTCAGGTGCGAAAGGTCTGGAGTTCGAGCCCCGCTGGAGCCGTTACGATTGTGTCCTTAGGCAAGGCATTTAAATTCCACGTTGCCTCTTCTCTCCCTCGTGGCGATGGATTCCATCAGGAATGAGGTCTCGAGAGTGATTTATATAAGTTGAAAGAACTTGTTTCGCAATCGAGCTAAAATAAATTTGTATAAAAAATAAAAAAAAGTTACAGTTTGACAAACCATGTGTGAAGTTACAGTTTGACAAACCATGTGTGAAGTTACAGCTTGATAAACCATGTGTGAAGTTACAGCTTGATAAACCATGTGTGAAGTTACAGCTTGATAAACCATGTGTGAAGTTTGATAAACCATGTGTGAAGTTACAGTTTGACAAACCATGTGTGAAGTTATAGTTTGACAAACCATGTGTGAAGTTACAGCTTGATAAACCATGTGTGAAGCTACAGCTTGATAAACCATGTGTGAAGCTACAGCTTGATAAACCATGTGTGAAGTTTGATAAACCATGTGTGAAGTTACAGTTTGACATACCATGTGCGAAGTTTCAGTTTGACAAACCATGTGTGAAGTTATAGTTTGACAAACCATGTGTGAAGTTACAGTTTGATAAACCATGTGTGAAGTTATAGTTTGACAAACCATGTGTGAAGTTATAGTTTGACAAACCATGTGTGAAGTTACAGCTTGATAAACCATGTGTGAAGTTACAGCTTGATAAACCATGTGTGAAGTTTGATAAACCATGTGTGAAGTTACAGTTTGACAAACCATGTGTGAAGTTACAGTTTGACAAACCATGTGTGAAGTTACAGTTTGACAAACCATGTGTGAAGTTACAGTTTGACAAACCATGTGTGAAGTTATAGTTTGATAAACCATGTGTGAAGTTATAGTTTGACAAACCATGTGTGAAGTTACAGTTTGACAAACCATGTGTGAAGTTATAGTTTGATAAACCATTTGTGAAGTTATAGTTTGACAAACCATGTGTGAAGTAATAGTTTGACAAACCATGTGTGAAGTTACAGCTTGATAAACCATGTGTGAAGTTTGATAAACCATGTGTGAAGTTACAGCTTGATAAACCATGTGTTAAGTTACAGCTTGATAAACCATGTGTGAAGTTACAGCTTGATAAACCATGTGTGAAGTTTGATAAACCATGTGTGAAGTTACAGCTTGATAAACCATGTGTGAAGTTACAGTTTGACAAACCATGTGTGAAGTTACAGTTTGACAAACCATGTATGAAGCTACAGTTTGACAAACCATGTGTGAAGTTACAGTTTGACAAACCATGTGTGAAGTTACAGTTTGACAAACCATGTGTGAAGTTACAGTTTGACAAACCATGTGTGAAGTTACAGTTTGACAAACCATGTGTGAAGTTACAGTTTGACAAACAATGTATGAAGCTATAGTTTGACAAACAATGTGTGAAGTTTGATAAACCATTTTATTTTACAACGATTGTGAAACAAGCTTTTAACACCTAGTCATTCGTGTGGGAGGAAACCGGAGTACCCGGAGAAAACCCACATGTCCGATCTGGCGACAACCGTACAATCTCACATACATCCAGGTTCAAGGATCGAACCTGGGTTGCATTGATGAGAAGTGAGCATGTTAACCGTTAATCAGGCAGCCGTAGTTTCAGCTAAAAACATGAAGTGGTTACTGAGAGAATTTGATGCTAGTATATAGAATACCTTTAATCAAGTGTCTAAACCAGGTCCCGATGTACCTACCTCCATACTGACCCGCATAATGCACAGGTGTCTTGCCGGTCTCACACCTACAGTCAAGTGTCTAAACCAGGTCCCGATGTACCTACCTCCATACTGACGCGCATAGTGCACAGGTGTCTTGCCGGTCTCACACCTACAGTCAAGTGTCTAAACCAGGTCCCGACGTACCTACCTCCATAATGCACAGGTGTCTTGCCGGTCTCACACCTACAGTCAAGTGTCTAAACCAGGTCCCGATGTACCTACCTCCATACTGACCCGCATAATGCACAAGTGTCTTGCCGGTCTCACACCTACAGTCAAGTGTCTAAACCAGGTCCCGACGTACCTACCTCCATACTGACCCGCATAATGCACATGTATCTTGCCGGTCTCACACCTACAGTCAAGTGTCTAAACCAGGTCCCGATGTACCTACCTCCATACTGACCCGCATAATGCACATGTATCTTGCCGGTCTCACACCTACAGTCAAGTGTCTAAACCAGGTCCCGATGTACCTACCTCCATACTGCTCCGCATAATGCACATGTATCTTGCCGGTCTCACACCTACAGTCAAGTGTTTAAACCAGGTCCCGATGTACCTACCTCCATACTGACCCGCATAATGCACATGTATCTTGCCGGTCTCACACCTACAGTCAAGTGTCTAAACCAGGTCCCGATGTACCTACCTCCATACTGCTCCGCATAATGCACATGTATCTTGCCGGTCTCACACCTACAGTCAAGTGTTTAAACCAGATCCCGATGTACCTACCTCCATACTGACCCGCATAATGCACAGGCGTCTTGCCGGTCTCACACCTACAGTCAAGTGTCTAAACCAGGTCCCGATGTACCTACCTCCATACTGCTCCGCATAATGCACATATATCTTGCCGGTCTCACACCTACAGTCAAGTGTCTAAACCAGATCCCGATGTACCTACCTCCATGCTGACCCGCATAATGCACAGGCGTCTTGCCGGTCTCACACCTACAGTCAAGTGTCTAAACCAGGTCCCGACATACCTACCTCCATACTGCTTCGCATAATGCACATGTATCTTGCCGGTCTCACACCTACAGTCAAGTGTTTAAACCAGGTCCCGATGTACCTACCTCCATGCTGACCCGCATAATGCACAGGTGTCTTGCCGGTCTCACACCTACAGTCAAGGTCAACTCCAAGGTCAAACAGAAACTGTAACACTTTCTTGTGATTTCTCATAGCAGCCAGGTGGGCGCATTGTCTCCCCTTGTTATCTTCTGTGACAAGGTGTCCTCCTGTTGCAAAATGGTTAAAACTAAATAAATGAGGAAGTCGTGATAGCGCAGTGGATGCGCGTACGCTTCAGGTGCGATAGGTCTGGAGTTCGAGCCCCGCTGGAGCCGTTATGATTGTGCCCTTAGGCAAGGCATTTAAATTCCACATTGCCTCTTCTCTCTCCCTCGTGGCGATGGATTCCATCAGGAATGAGGTCTCGAGAGTGATTAAATATAAGTTGAAAGAACTTGTTTAGCAATCGAGCTAAAATAAATTTGTATAAATTAAACTAAATAAATGTAATACACGATTATTTACAGACGGATCTGTAGTCCAGTGGTAACATGCTGGACTGGTAATCTAGGGATCGCAGGTTCGATCCCCCGTCTGACCCTAATAAAATTAACAGTCTTTCAGATGGGACGTTAAACCGAGGTCTCGTGTCGGTGCTTTACACCGTGCACGTAAAAGAACCAGAGGAGATTCTGGAATGGGTCTCTGTCTGTATCATGCACTATCCTCCAAAATCTAAAATAACTAATCTCTTCAGGAGGCGTCGCTCATATGGGCAACCGGTAGCGACGATAAATAAACATAAAACGTACACACGATTATTAATACTACAGCCCTATGTACAAGCATTATCGTCAATTGCTGTTTTTTTGTTCCCCGCCTGTTTGCGAATGATGGTACTGTTGTTGTAGTATAGTGTGGCCCTCCGTGGTTGAATAGTAAGTTGAGAAGGGTTGTGTTTTTTGTTTTGTGGGGTTGGGTTGTGTGGTGTTTGTGGTGGAGGAGATTCTGGAATGGGTCTCTGTCTGTATCATGCACTATCCTCCAAAATCTAAAATAACTAATCTCTTCAGGAGGCGTCGCTCATATGGGCAACCGGTAGCGACGATAAATAAACATAAAACGTACACACGATTATTAATACTACAGCCCTATGTACAAGCATTATCGTCAATTGCTGTTTTTTTGTTCCCCGCCTGTTTGCGAATGATGGTACTGTTGTTGTAGTATAGTGTGGCCCTCCGTGGTTGAATAGTAAGTTGAGAAATCAATTAACAACTATCACAGAATATATAGCAGGTACGATCCCCTGTCTGACCCTAATAAAATTAACAGTCTTTCAGATGCGACATTAAACCAAGGTCTTGGGTCGATGCTGTACACCGTGCACTTAAAAGAACCAGAGGAGACTCTGGAATGGGTCTCTGTCTGTATCATTGCACTATCCTCCAAAAATCTAAAATGACTAATTTCTTCAGGTGTCGCTCATATGGGCAACCGGTAGCGACGATAAATAAACATAAAACACGCACAGAATACTAACCACTTTCTGAGAGGATTCTCAAACATTTGATTTCCCCGTTAAATGCCGCTAGATGAGCCGGTGTCTGTCCATCCCTGTCTTTAACATTGACCTGATCTGTGTATTTGAGAAGCAGTCGTAAACATTCATGATGCCCTCCGACACACACTTCATGTACCGTAGTTCTCCCATTTGACATACGCGACAGAGGATCAGCACCTGCCTGGATAATCATATAAAAATAAGATTTTTTGAAATTTATTAAATAACACCATTTAAGGATGCGATCGCGCGCTTTTTCACTTCTTCCAATAATTCTAACCTAGAATCCTAGTTATATCTATGTATACATTTTTATTTATATTTCCATATATTATTGTCATGTGTAAATGTTTAAAATTGCATCTGTAATTGTGAAGCGCAATAGAATCATTTTTAATTTTTGCGCGATATAAATGCTATGTATTTGTATATTTATTTAAATATAAGCTACCTAGCTATCATAGACCATGATACCTCAGATAAACACAACACAATAGCCTACAACACCGGATCATAGTTAACCCTTTCCTTCATAGAGATTTAGGTTAATATACTATTATATGTCAGGGTTCATTCTAGGTCAGAATTTTTGGGAGAAGTGAGAAAGCGTGTGATTGCTTCCTTACATGGTGTTCTTTAATATACATCTGCAAAATAGGGCTAAAATGCACAGTACAATCATTAAATACAACATTTGAATAGGAGTGCTTTATAATGGGCCAGTGTATCTTACTAGACAAAATGTGGTTTTGGGAGAAGTGGGGTCCCTAGGGCGACTATTTCATCCACATCGCCCTCTAGAATGATCCCTGTATAATGATAACCTGTATACATTATGCAGGGTTCTCCATACAGGGTGGCCGCCTAAACGGGGCCAAAGTTTGAACAAATTCTGAAAATTCCAAAAATAATTGTTTTGATAAATTAAATATTTATTTATTTTACTGAGAAAATGAATAATGATACAGTTTGTGTTCATATTGCTCCCACAATGCATCTAATTTTTAAAACACTTATACAGGAATGTCCTCCGGGTACTCGCCTTTGGTGCTTTGTGTGTTTTCTTTTTCTTTACTTTAACCCTGTTTAAATTTATTTCTGGGGAGAACTCTACTGATGTACTTAAATTCTCTTCAAACGTTTTTTTCTTCAAATATATCTTAAAAACTGCAATTAAATTCTATCTTACTAACCTAAATTATTATCGGAAAATTGAAATATAGCAATCACAGTTTCTAACAATTAGTTCTTAGAATATCTCAGAGTGCAGAACATTCCAAGCAAACTTAGGCATTGTTCTAATTGAGATTTTTTGCATTTTCGTGAAAATATAGCTTGTTTAAAAACAATGTATACACACTCAAGGGGGATATATACTCAAAGTGGACATTCCCCTATGGAAGGGGGATATATACTCAAACAGGACATTCCCCTATGGAAGGGGGATATATACTCAAACTGGACATTCCCCTATGGAAGGGGGATATATACTCAAACGGGGCATTCCCCTATGGAAGGGGGATATATACTCAAACTGGACATTCCCCTATGGAAGGGGGATATATACTCAAACAGGACATTCCCCCCTTCCATTGGGGGATATATACTCAAACTGGACATTCCCCTACAGGAAGGGGGATATATACTCAAACTGGACATTCCCCTATGGAAGGGGGATATATACTCAAACTGGACATTCCCCTATGGAAGGGGATATATACTCAAACTGGACATTCCCCCCTTCCATAGGGGGATATATACTCAAACTGAACATTCCCCTATGGAAGGGGATATATACTCAAACTGAACATTCCCCTATGGAAGGGGATATATACTCAAACTGGACATTCCCCTATGGAAGGGGATATATACTCAACTGGACAATCCCCTATGGAAGGGGGATATATACTCAAACAGGACATTCCCCTATGGAAGGGGATATATACTCAAACTGAACATTCCCCTATGGAAGGGGATATATACTCAAACTGGACATTCCCCTATGGAAGGGGGATATATACTCAAACAGGACATTCCCCCCTTCCATAGGGGATATATACTCAAACTGGACATTCCCCTACAGGAAGGGGGATATATACTCAAACTGGACATTCCCCTATGGAAGGGGGATATATACTCAAACAGGACATTCCCCCCTTCCATAGGGGGATATATACTCAAACTGGACATTCCCCTATGGAAGGGGGATATATACTCAAACAGGACATTCCCCCCTTCCATAGGGGGATATATACTCAAACTGGACATTCCCTACAGGAAGGGGGATATATACTCAAACTGGACATTCCCCTATGGAAGGGGATATATACTCAAACTGGACATTCCCCCCTTCCATAGGGGGATATATACTCAAACTGAACATTCCCCTATGGAAGGGGGATATATACTCAAACTGGACATTCCCCTATGGAAGGGGATATATACTCAAACAGGACATTCCCCTATGGAAGGGGGATATATACTCAAACTGGACATTCCCCTATGAAAGGGGGATATATACTCAAACTGAACATTCCCCTATGGAAGGGGGATATATACTCAAACTGGACATTCCCCTATGGAAGGGGGATATATACTCAAACTGAACATTCCCCTATGGAAGGGGGATATATACTCAAACTGGACATTCCCCTATGGAAGGGGGATATATACTCAAACTGGACATTCCCCTACGGAAGGGGGATATATACTCAAACAGGACATTCCCCTCATAGGGGATATTCTCAACGGCTTCCCCTATGGAAGGGGGATATATACTCAAACGGGACATTCCCCTATGGAAGGGGATATATACTCAAACTGAACATTCCCCCCTTCCATAGGGGGATATATACTCAAACAGGACATTCCCCTATGGAAGGGGGATATATACTCAAACTGAACATTCCCCTATGGAAGGGGGATATATACTCAAACAGGACATTCCCCTATGGAAGGGGGATATATACTCAAATGGGACATTCCCCTATGGAAGGGGGATATATACTCAAACAGGACATTCCCCTATGGAAGGGGGATATATACTCAAACTGGACATTCCCCTATGGAAGGGGATATATACTCAAACGGGACATTCCCCTATGGAAGGGGGATATATACTCAAACTGGACATTCCCCTACAGAAGGGGGATATATACTCAAACGGGACATTCCCCTATGGAAGGGGGATATATACTCAATTATTATTATTATATTTCGGGTTTTACGCCTGCATTAGCACCATTTCGGGCTATATCGCCGACGGGCAGTTTACCTAACAACACCTTTCCTGGGCATGCTACAGCGGTTAACCAGTACTTGGGTGCACCAACCTCCATAAGAAACTGCCAACTTTTTCATATAAATGAGACACGGCCTGAGCGGGGCTCGAACCCGTGACCATCAGTGATGATAGGTTACAGGATATATACTCAAACGGATAAGGATAAATATATGATCTTACATGAGAGATGATTTCATTTCCTTTATATCACATTACATAGCGTGCTTGCTTTAATCGCTAATGTTGCTACTTTCATTTTGGCGCCAACGTCCATGCAAATTGTCAAGACATCATTAAATATGCATAATTTAAAGATTAATTTACCATAAGTTATAAGGATTATTCTCTCAACCAATCAGAATCCTTCCAGGTTGTATTACATGTGTGTACATATAAGAAAATATGTGATGGCTATATGAAACTGTATACAAGCAAATGTATGTGACACAGGGATTCGGCACGTTTGGGGGTACTAGTATATATATTTAAGTACAGGGATTCTACTCTGTGGGATGTCAGATTTCGCATCGATCAGTAAAATGGCCATATCTGAAACAATTTTGTACAAATCTGTCCAAATATAACGCCTATCCCGAGTCCTTATATTGTTCTTCAAATAAAACACAACTTTAAGCTGCATGCATGTATACTTTGCAAACAATTGCCACAGACTTTGGCCATAGCAGGTCGCATTTTCATACTAGGACATGGGTTCTGTCAGCAACAAAAAAAAATCTTCGACAGGAGAGTTTTAACAGTGAATAACATTATCAATAAAATGTGTTTCCACTAACGTGTAGGTTTATTCAGCAAAAATGTACGTCAAAAAGAGATTTCGTAGAATTTTTCAATTTGTTTTGAAAATTTCTCAAGCGGAGCAGTTCGCGTTGAAACAAGCGTTGAAACAAGAGTTCTGATTGGATTAACGATTATTCTTCATAAAAAATACAAACATCTAGTTACATTCTACAGCCCACAGAGTAGAATCCCTTAAATATATATACTAGTACCCCCAAACGTGCCGATTCCCTGTGGTATATGATAGATATGAAATACTACACCTGCAGAAATTCCTCCACAACAGGTAACTGTCCGTATGTACAGGCAATAAGTAGGGGACTTTTACCAAGTCCTTCTCTTTTGATTTTTAAATCGGCACCAAAGTTTGCTTTACCCAGTATCTGCTTCACTCTGTCTACATCACCTTTCTCTGTGGCTTCACCCAGTTCATTCTTCATACCTGCAAGATATATTTTATGTTTGTAAATGTCAAAGTTGTTTTTCTCCGTTTCATTTGTACAGGACCCACTCTCAAGTATTATCGTGGTGCAGTAAAACCAACCCACATTTTCAGCTGACGGCTGTTTACACATGTTTTGTCAAATACATGGCTTCAAATAATTTGTGACTATATGGGTCCAATTTTTTCAATTGGCTCCAGTGTTTTTCAATTAGTTTATACAAATTTATTTTAGCTCAATTGCGAAACAAGTTCTTACAACTTATATTAATCACTCTCGAGACCTCATTCCTGATGGAATCCATTATCAGGAGGGAGAGAGAAGAGGCAACGTGGAATTAAAAATGCCTTGCCTAAGGGCACAATCGTAACGGCTCCAGCGGGGCTCGAAACTCCGGACCTTTCGCACCTGATGCGAACGCACATCCACTGCGCTGTCACGACTTCCACAAGTCAATTGGTGACAGAAGTGGTGCAGACAACATTCAGAATCAGAAATCCTGCCAACTGTTGCTTATATACTAACGCTCAATTTCCACAGTTAGCTGAAAACTGGTGACGTCATTCCGGAATGAGGTAGTCTGGGAATGAGGTAGTACAAATATTTAGACTTGAAAAATGTGACATTTTACAATCCAAGCATTTTTCAAAGTCTAAATGCTAAACCTCAATTACGCGTAGCATATTTTATATTCTAAAAAGTCGTTTTTATAAATAAAATTGTTAACAAGATCAACACACATACCGTTGTTTGAATTCTGCACAGTTATAACGTCTCTTGACACAATATTATACATGAAATCAACATTTAAATTTCATGGCAGAGTTTTTCGTCATTCCAAATTGGCCATTTTGAATATGTATGTATGTATGTTCCTTTAATGTCAAACCCCTCGCGGGGACTTAGACATGTTTTCCTGGGCAGGCTTAGCCGACCTAAGCGATTAACCAGTACTAAGCAATGTGTGTGAGGTGCCTTGCTCAATGACACTACATACGTGGCCTGACCGAGTATCGAACCCGGGACTGTTCGATTCCAAATCCGACGCTCTACCACTGGACCACGGACGCCACTGAATATTTGATTATTGCGAAAAAACAAAAATAGAACTCGAAATAGACGAAAATGTTTACAAGATTTATCTCTGTGCCATTATGGTGAACCAAATAAGATTTCGTTTAATATCCAATTGTTCATACGCATGAAATGTACTAAATAATAAATCATTCGGATTTCTTTTGTGAAGACTGCGCAGAAAAAATGGGAGAATTTCACCTGTCGACTTCAAACAGCTAAATGACATGCACACCGGTAATACAATATATTTTTAACATTCTTAATATCTATATTTTGGATTATTCTTAACACCAATGCACACATAGCTTCAAAATATTGGTCAGAAATCCCGCCATCGGATCAGGGCGGAAAGTGCTATGCGAAAATTAGATTTAACGATAAGACCTTGAAATAACAGAATTTTTTTTTATGTATGGGTCTTATTTATAGGACTAGGAGCGAGGTGTCTCCGTTTTATCGACTTTTCTCAAAAAGTAAACAATCGATTTTAGTAGAGATATTTATGAATGAAAGGTAAAATGTTGATTATTCGGTCACTTGAAATTGCTTGCAATGAATGAACATTCAAAATATATAGGAGTCCGTTATGTACTACATCGTCGGAAACCAGTAACGACCCCAGTAACAGATTAACACCCTTTATAGGACAAGGGATGAGGCCGCCAGGTTCATATCAGGAGACTACACCACCAATTCTACATGGTGCATCACTCGAATGCTCCATGACTTGAGGCTTCCATCCCTCCAGGACCGAAGGAAGGCGAATCGTCTGATATTCTTCTATAAGGTGGTCGAGGGGCTGGTACCAGCCCTGCCAAGCCATGACTTTTTAACACCAGTACGTAAGAACAAACGTAAAGTAACCCCCAAGACATTTAGTGGCTATAATACTGACAACATCATAGATAGACAAACTGTGAACCACTTTAGGTGTTTTGTGCCAGTGCAGTGTAGGACAAAACAATATAGACAGTCATTCTTCCCACAGACTATTATTGACTGGAATAAACTGGAAGATAGTGTTGCATGCGCGAGTGCAGTCGGCAGCTTCAGAACAGCTGTCCACACGTGGGACTAGAAGACTCCCACACTCTCTCTCTCCCGTTGCGTCTACGCTGAAAGGCCCTGCAACGTTACTATCCAGATCCAGATCCAGGTATCTACTCTCCCATAACTTGACAGTAAGTCTATAATTCGTTCTTTTGGTTCAAAAATGTGTATTTCGTCACATAATTGAAACAGGTAGTTGTGGGATATTCAGTGGATGCAGTATAAATTATACTAACGTTCTTTTTCTGACTTCTTGCTACTATTTGTGCTCGCGGACGCCATATTGTTTGGGTCATACGGTGTTATTGGTATAGTGGTCTGGGATTGGTTGAAAAAGTGTAGCCCTTAAGATTTATTGATACATGAACTGATTGGCTGAGCAGGTATTGTCAGCAATAGCGAAAATGACTTCTAAATATTAAAATACAATATAATGAGCTGCGTTTTGGAATATTTTAGAATATTTGCATACTATTTGGTACAAATAAACGCCATATTATAAATGCAGGTGTCCGTGCAACATTCACCACCAAATTACCTTCAGTCTTCAGAGTAAGGGGTGGGTGCCTTTAGTGGGAAATTAATAAAACGCAATCGGTCTACCCCATTGAAATTTGACATTTGCTTGTGGCTCAGAGGCCAGTCTGTTGACAATTACTGTCTTGTGCCAAACTATTTTTGGGGGAAATGTAATGGTACTGTGTGTTATATAATGGTGGCCTAGGAAAGAGGTAACCATATAAGCAAGTTGCTTTCTCCTCAATCCTACATGTATTTTCTTATTGTGATCATTATACTATGTATATTCATTGAATACAATATTGTTTAAACTATGGAAATTGGAATAGCGGTGTCTGACCCTAAAAAGTCACTGTGAATTCTCCACGCAGTCACTGTGAATTATCCACGCTGTGAAACTTATTCTAGTTCTGCATAAGAATGTAACTCCTAAAGGGAAATTGGATGACAAGTGGGAAAAGGAGCCTTATACTCGTATCATTATAGGACGACCCAACCCAGATATACCAGTCTACAAGGTCAATAAGGAATCGAGCAAAGGACGAGAGAGGATACTGCATAGAAACTTACTTCTTCCTCTGATGTCCATCCCATATGAGGAGATTCCGAGTGCAAGACCATACATACACAGAGAGAACCAACAACCCCAGAAGAGTATTCCGAGACCTACATATGTAGAGACGAGTACCAGAGAGGACAGTATCTCGGACAGTAGCACTGACAGTGAACAACCTAGAAGTCCAAGAGTTGTAGCTCCACACAGAAGACCAGTGCTTGCGCCCCGTGTACGTATGAGACCAGAGGAACCATCCAACAGTTCATATGTTGTTTGTGAGGGTCAACCGAATCTTCAAACTTCGTTGGAGGATACATGGATTCAGCCTAGTAATTTGAATTTTAATTCCAATAGGCCTAGTTCTTTTAATTATACTGATTTTCAAATTTCAGATAGAAGTCAGCCAGCTATTGCTAACAGGGAGATTTCTAGAAACAACACTAGTAATACAAATCATAGTAAAACTATTAATAAAGTGTCAGAGGTTTCAGGAACTCCAGTTGCAGCTCCGAGAGGACAGAGACCGCAGCGACAGCGAAAACCGCCTGACAGATACGGTGAATGGGTGGCACGAGTTATCGCTATAACAACTGAGACTTATTTTCCTGAACAGGAAATTTGTGGATTCTACGGTTATTGGTAGACAGGGGAGAATGTCGGAGGATAAATTTCAATGTACATATAATACTGTTGAAATTCTTTATTTGTCTGTATTTTGTATATACAATGTAGTTTCTGATGATCCTATTACATGTAGGTTATTTCAGTTTCAGATTTATACTTACATTTTCAGAGTAAAAATTGCATTTACTCAGAATTATATTTGAAATTTCAGACATCTAAGAGAAGTGTTTAACACAATCAGTGTTAACATGTTTATTTCCGGTATGTCATTTGAGCATGCTACATGTATCTAGTTTGTTGTGACCATGATATGCTAATATTTTAGTGTTTTATAGATGTTGAGAAATTGAGCTATAAATTGCTATTGTTTACATTCTCTTCATATTGAAGAGAGTACCTTTAAATGGGTGTGTTTTTATTGTGTAACAGTAACTATAATCCTATATATTTCAGGGTTAGTACCTTTAATGTGTCAATGAGGATTTGGAATCTATATCACAGACATCCACCCAGGCCAAGATAGATAGTCATACTTGGTGTTTCTAAGCAGCTATTATACCAGGCTACATACGTATACCTGGTCTTGTGAGATCACATCGCCTACTTTGCTCGTTATTCAGTACCAAAGAGGCCCGGAACAGTAATTCTGTTGTTTTCGAAGGGGTGGTTGTCCGTTAACTAAGTGTAGGGTCTACCAGGCCAAGATAATATGTCATACTTTGTGTTTCTAAGCAGCTATTATACAAGACTACATACGTATACTCTGGTGGGTTCACATCGCCCACTTTGCTCGCTACTCAGTACCAACGAGGCCCGTACCCGTACGTGGTGTTGTTAAGCAGTTATTACACCAGACTGCATATGCATACCTGTTATATGGTCGCATCGCCTAGTTTGCTAGCTACCCAGTACCTTAGCATAATTATGCCCTTTTCCCCTATGGTGCTGACCCCAGTGTAGCGTCCGCCCAGCATTAATGAGTGTCATATCTGGTGTTCTTTTATAGCTATTACACAATAATAATTATATACCTATGCCCAATTATATAGGGTTTCATTGCCAAGTTGGCTAGATATTCGCTACCCAATAATTGTTATGCTATTGTCTGTAATTGTAATTTCGTTGTTTTATACCCGGAACGTTTGTTGAATAATGATATTGTCATAATAATGGAAAATTACAAGGGGGGTTAATTATTTTCAGGTTATTGTTTGCTGGAAATATTTAATGTTTGCTGCAAATGAGGGCTCACTAATGAGGGCTGAATTGTTTTTACTAAAGTGAGGTCGTTGGGAAAAGTAGAAAAAAAACAGCAATTTCAAGCTTTGTCATTAACAAGAATCAATGAACATACGCGTTTTACGACCGGCAGCAAATGTTAGAAAGCCAGTTAATCTGTAAACAAGAATAAGTCTTATGATACGTCAGCAGTTTGTCTTGTTCAAGTTGTTGTCACGGACGCTGATCAAAAATGCAAAATGCAAAATAAATCTTGTACAAACATCTTTTCATTAACTTTGGGCATTCTTGGGAAAACAATCGATTAGAGCTACTTAATTTTGTAATGTTGTTGTAAACGTGATATTGATATGTTTAAAAATAGTTGTTTTTATTAAAAACCAGGAACTATGTCTTTGTATACAAATGAGGATCGATTTTCCATGACTGCTGAAAGATACCTGGGTAAGTGTAGCGTAAAATCTTTATCTCAAACAGCCGATCAGAATATAGTATCAACCACGCATAAAGAACGCCTTCATCACTTGTTCCGACCAGGGTTAGGGTTTGGTTAGTGTATGTATGTTCCTTTAATGTCAAACCCCTAAGCGATTAACCAGTACTAAGCAATGTCACATGTGTGTGAGGTGCCTTGCTCAATGACACTACATACGTGGCATGACCGAGTATCGAACCCGGGACCGTTCGATTCCAAATCCGACGCTCTACCACTGGACCACGCACGCCACACGTTAAGGGTCAAAACGCGTGGTTGATGTCATTATTCAGTTGGGTGGTTGAGAAAAAAGGCTTACCTAAGTGTAGAGGGTTCCAACTTCCATGAAACTGATTTGTGTGGATTTTTATATGTATGTATGTATGTAAGTATGTATGTATGTTCCATTAATGTCAAACCCCTTGCTGGGACCTAGACATGTTTTCCTGGGCAGGCTTAGCCAACCTAAGTGGTTAACCAGTACTAAGCAATGTGTGTGTAAGGTGCCTTGCTCAATGACACTACATACTATCTATCTTCCGTTAATGTCAAACCCCTCGCGGGGACGTAGACATGTTGCGCGTCAAAAACCGCAAAGAAGTTAAAACTATGAGTAGTTAAAAGTATAATTTTAGAAAGTAATGAAAATAAGTTGTGGTAAAAGTTTAAAAGCAGCTGCGCAGAACAACTAGGGACTGGCATGATCAATATGGCAAACTGTCGTATTGAATTGCTGCATGGTAGGGAGATGGACAATGTCAGGAGGGAGATGGTTCCAATGGTAGATTGTTCTTGGAAAAAAGGAAAACTTGTAGTAGTCTGTAGTTGCTGTAATTAACCTATAGCTTAAGGAATGGCGAGCAGGACAGGAGAGGGGAACTAGGTAATTTTCGATGGGAATAGCAACAAGATCATTATGAATTTTATGCATAAGGGATAACCTATTGTCAATGCGCCGTTGATCTAGTCTGCATAGATTTAGGGAATGTAGCATGTCTGTAACACTAGAGGTACAATAGAAGTACGTGGCCTGACCGAGTATTGAACCCGGGACCGTTCGATTCCAAATCCGACGCTCTACCATTGGACCACGGACGCCACAATATACACATAATATACATGACCCATATAATGAATTATAGGCGCATGTTTTTGATATGTTACCGTATCTATGTCTTACACTACAAGAGCAACAATGTGTGGGGTGTTTTATGTTTATTTATTATCGCTACCTGTTACACATATGAGCGACGCCTCCTGGAGAGATTAGTCATTTTAGATTTTTGGAGGATAGTGCAATGATACTGACAAGAGACCCATTCCAGAGTCTCGTCTGGTTCTTTTACGTCCCATCTAAAAGAATGTTAATTTTATTAGGGTCTGATGGGGGATCTAACCTATGATCCCTGGATTACCAGTTCAGCACTGGACTACAGACAGACAGACAGACAGACAGACAGACAGATGCAGCCAATCCTCCCACACACATGTTGGTATATAACTTGTTTTGTTAACTGACCGGGTATGGTAGGGGTTTTCCTATAACCTGAAAGTAACCTAACCATATACAGGAGATCTGTCAGTGTGCAAACAAGTTATTATTAGAGACCAGTATTGAGTAATTTATCAATTATTAAAAAGTTATATTTTTCAGCTAAGCACAATGTTTTGGTGTATATGGAAGACAGCATTGCTCAATTGTTAGAAAGTCGAGAAGATAATCCCAAAATAAACCCTGTAAAAACATTGAGTGAATAGTAAGTATAGTGTGTGGAACACCTTTTTAGGAGTGATTATTGGAATAGCAGATATTGTGCGGCTGTGGATCGTCCAATTCAGGGTTCCCACTGTCGGTCACCAAAATATTTGGCTCAACTTTTTAAAAAAAAATGTTGGCACATGTTTTGTCAAATACATGGCTTCAAATATTTATTTGTGAACTATATGGCTCTTAGTTGGCTCCAAGTTTTTTAAATTGGCTCCAGTGTTTTTCAATTGGCGACAGAAATGGCGCAGACAAACATTCAGACAGAGGGAACCCTGCAATTGATAGTTTTTACTGAATTATTTTAATAAGAAATTATGATAAATTGTATTGTAATAAAAACTTTGTATATAGGTCATGATGGAATGCATGCTTGCACCTCTGTAGCTTGTGCAGGATGAGGTACAGTCAATGTATTGTTTGTGTTTGGAATGAGGTACAGTCAATGTATTGTTTGTGTTTGGAATGAGGTACAGTCAATGTATTGTTTGTGTTTGGAATGAGGTACAGTCAATGTATTGTTTGTGTTTGGAATGAGGTACAATCAATGTATTGTTTGTGTTTTCAATGTTTTGTTTGTGTTTTCAATGAGGTACATTACTTGAAATGAGGTACCTTGGTGTGTTTGGAATAAGGTACATTAAATGTATTGGTTGTGTTTGGAATGAGGTAAATTCAGTGTATTGGTTGTGTTTGGAATGAGGTACATTCAATGTATTGGTTGTGTTTGGAATGAGTTACATTCAATGTATTGTTTATGTTTGGAATGAGGTACAATCAATGTATTTGTTGTGTTTGGAATGAGGTACATTCAATATATTTTTGTTTGGATGAGGTTTTTTTTTGTTTGGTGGTACATCAATGTATTGTTGTGTTTGGAATGAGATACAATCAATGTATTTGTTGTGTTTGGAATGAGGTACAATCAATGTATTTGTTGTGTTTGGAATGAGGTACCATCAATATATTTGTTGTGTTTGGAATGAGGTACAATCAATATATTTGTCATGTTTGGAATGAGGTACAATCAATGTATTTGTTGTGTTTGGAATGAGGTACAATCAATGTATTGGTTGTGTTTGGAATGAGGTACAATCAATATATTTGTCGTGTTTTGAATGAGGTATGTGTTCTGGAAAATATTTAGAATTTATTTAGTTTATCTGGCATCTAAAATGTCTGTGTAGTTGGGTTATACATTTACAAGGCACAATTTCGCTGCCGTCCCTCAAACATGACATTCTTGTAAATAAGATACCTGTAGTTTCCAAAACCTCACCAGTGTATTTTGTTTATGTTTATTTATTGTCGCTACCGGTTGCCCATATGAGCGACGCCTCCTGAAGAGATTAGTCACTAGATTTTTTTGGAGGATAGTGCAATGATACAGACAGAGACCCATTCCAGAGTCTCTTCTGGTTCTTTTACGTGCACAGTGTACAGCATCGACACAAGACCGGTTTAAAATCCCATTTGAAAGATTGTTAGTTTTATTAGGGTCAGACTGAGGATCGAACCTGCAATCACTGGATTACCATTCCAACGTGTTACCACTGGACTATTGATCCATCTGTCCAGTCTTATTATTATTCTTAGTTGGTTTTATACCCCTTACGTGGATATAGACATATTGTTATGGGCAGGCTTAGCCAACTTATGGGGAGTGCCAACTAATGTTGTCACAACTTGTGGCCCCACCCATTTGCTAATTATATATCCGTTACATGATTCTTATTGTTAGATACATGTATATAGAGCAGTCAAATATGATCAAATCAAGCCAGGAGGGACCACTTTAAGCTGCATAGCTTTCTGTCCAATTCCTTATTTCAATTGTTGTAAATAACCATGTACATGATAGAAAATAAATATATTTAAACCAAATCAAGCCAACCTACATGTATGCGGTTAATTGGTATTAAGCAATGTGTATGAGGTACCTTGCTCACGGCCACTACATGCATGCCGTGATGAATATCGGACCCAGGACTCCTTGGATCCAATGCTCTACCACTTGACCACAGACGCCCAATCAGTCTGTAGTCCTTTACTGAAAATCTGCTAGAGTAGCAAAAATTCAAAGAAAATATTGCGTTTTACAAATTGTACCTGCGGATAAGTTTTGACTATCTGTGATATGGTTTTCAGTTTTACAGCTTTGAGAGATGGGAACCGTACAATGTTCAGGGGCTACCAGTTTATACACATGTATCTGTGATATGGTTTTCAGTTTTACGGCTTTGAGAGATGGGAACCGTACAATGTTCAGGGGCTACCAGTTTATACACATGTATCTGTGATATGGTTTTCAGTTTTACGGCTTTGAGAGATGGGAACCGTACAATGTTCAGGGGCTACCAGTTTATACACATGTATCTGTGATATGGTTTTCAGTTTTACGGCTTTGAGAGATGGGAACCGTACAATGTTCAGGGGCTACCAGTTTATACACATGTATCTGTGATATGGTTTTCAGTTTCACGGCTTTGAGAGATGGGAACCATACGATGTTCAGGGGCTACCAGTTTATACACATGACACCACACAATAGAGCTTCCTTTGTTAAGTTATTCTGGAAATGTTACAAGCAGATTGGCAAGAAAGGAGGTAATTAATTCTATGTTTTATTACCCAGGCATCATTCTAGAGGGTGAAATAGTCACCCATGCATCATTCTAGAGGGTGAAATAGTCACCCAGGCATCATTCTAGAGGGTGTGACTTCGCTCTCTTGGGGCCCCACTTCTCCCTAAAAAATAGAATGTTTAATTTTTTTTTACCATTTTCATACAGTAGACATTTCGTCCAGGGGAGCTCACTCCTGTTTATACATATATATCTGAGGAACTCAACCCTCACTTGTGCCTCCTGTTTATACATATATATCTGAGGAACTCAACCCTCACTTGTGCCTCCTGTTTATACATATATATCTGAGGAACTCAGCCCTCACTTGTGCCTCGTGTTTATACATATATATATCTATGATATCTGAGGAACTCAGCCCTCACTTGTGCCTCCTGTTTATACATATATATCTGAGGAACTCAGCCCTCACTTGTGCCTCGTGTTTATACATATATATATCTATGATATCTGAGGAACTCAGCCCTCACTTGTGCCTCTTGTTTATTCATATTCTGAGGACTCAGCCCTCCTTGTGCCTCTGTTTATACATATATTTCTGAGGAACTCAGCCCTCACTTGTGCCTCCTGTTTATACATATATTCTGAGGAACTCGCCCTCACTTGTGCCTCTTTTATAATATATATCTGAGGAACCAGCCCTCACTGTGCCTCTGTTTTACATATTTGTATCTGAGGAACTCAGCCCTCACTTGTGCCTCGTGTTTATACATATATATCTGAGGAACTCAGCCCTCACTTGTGCCTCGTGTTTAAATATTTATTGGACTCAGCCTCACTTGTGCCTCTTGTTTATACATATATATCTGAGGAACTCAGCCCTCACTTGTGCCTCTTGTTTATACATATATATCTGAGGAACTCAGCCCTCACTTGTGCCTCTTGTTTATACATATATATCTGATTGAACTCAGCCCTCACTTGTGCCTCTTGTTTATACATATATATATTGTATCTTGAGGAACTCAGCCCTCACTTGTGCCTCTTGTTTATACATATATATCTAGGATATCTGAGGAACTCAGCCCTCACTTGTGCCTCTTGTTTATACATATATATCTGAGGAACTCAGCCCTCACTTGTGCCTCGTGTTTATACATATATATCTGAGGAACTCAGCCCTCACTTGTGCCTCTTGTTTATACATATATATCTAGGATATCTGAGGAACTCAGCCCTCACTTGTGCCTCCTGTTTATACATATATATCTGAGGAACTCAGCCCTCACTTGTGCCTCCTGTTTATACATATATATCTGAGGAACTCAGCCCTCACTTGTGCCTCCTGTTTATACATATATATCTGAGGAACTCAGCCCTCACTTGTGCCTCGTGTTTATACATATATATCTGAGGAACTCAGCCCTCACTTGTGCCTCGTGTTTATACATATATATCTGAGGAACTCAGCCCTCACTTGTGCCTCTTGTTTATACATATCTATCTAGGATATCTGAGGAACTTAGCCCTCACTTGTGCCTCCTGTTTATACATATATATCTGAGGAACTCAGCCCTCACTTGTGCCTCGTGTTTATACATATATATCTATATATCTGAGGAACTCAGCCCTCACTTGTGCCTCGTGTTTATACATATATATCTATGATATCTGAGGAACTCAGCCCTCACTTGTGCCTCGTGTTTATACATATATATATCTATGATATCTGAGGAACTCAGCCCTCACTTGTGCCTCTTGTTTATTCATATATATATCTGAGGAACTCAGCCCTCACTTGTGCCTCGTGTTTATACATATATATCTATGATATCTGAGGAACTCAGCCCTCACTTGTGCCTCTTGTTTATACATATATATCTAGGATATCTGAGGAACTCAGCCCTCACTTGTGCCTCCTGTTTATACATATATATCTAGGATATCTAAGGAACTCAGCCCTCACTTGTGCCTCCTGTTTATACATATATATCTGAGGAACTCAGCCCTCACTTGTGCCTCTTGTTTATACATATATATCTGAGGAACTCAGCCCTCACTTGTGCCTCGTGTTTATACATATCTATCTAGGATATCTAAGGAACTTAGCCCTCACTTGTGCCTCCTGTTTATACATATATATCTGAGGAACTCGGCCCTCACTTGTGCCTCTTGTTTATACATATATATCTAGGATATCTGAGGAACTCAGCCCTCACTTGTGCCTCTTGTTTATACATATATATCTGAGGAACTCAGCCCTCACTTGTACCTCTTGTTTATACATATATATCTGAGGAACTCAGCCCTCACTTGTGCCTCTTGTTTATACATATATATCTAGGATATCTGAGGAACTCAGCCCTCACTTGTGCCTCTTGTTTATACATATATATCTGAGGAACTCAGCCCTCACTTGTGCCTCCTGTTTATACATATATATCTGAGGAACTCAGCCCTCACTTGTGCCTCTTTTTTATACATATATATCTAGGATATCTGAGGAACTCAGCCCTCACTTGTGCCTCTTGTTTATTCATATATATATATCTGAGGAACTCAGCCCTCACTTGTGCCTCGTGTTTATACATATATATCTATGATATCTGAGGAACTCAGCCCTCACTTGTGCCTCTTGTTTATACATATATATCTAGGATATCTGAGGAACTCAGCCCTCACTTGTGCCTCCTGTTTATACATAATATCTAGGATATCTAAGGAACTCAGCCCTCACTTGTGCCTCCTGTTTTACATATATATCTGAGGAACTCAGCCCTCACTTGTGCCTCCTGTTTATACATATATATCTGAGGAACTCAGCCCTCACTTGTGCCTCGTGTTTATACATATATATCTAGTATATCTGAGGAACTCGTGTTTATACATATATATCTGAGGAACTCAGCCCTCACTTGTGCCTCTTGTTTATACATATCTATCTAGGATATCTAAGGAACTTAGCCCTCACTTGTGCCTCCTGTTTATACATATATATCTGAGGAACTCGGCCCTCACTTGTGCCTCTTGTTTATACATATATATCTAGGATATCTGAGGAACTCAGCCCTCACTTGTGCCTCTTGTTTATACATATATATCTGAGGAACTCAGCCCTCACTTGTACCTCTTGTTTATACATATATATCTGAGGAACTCAGCCCTCACTTGTGCCTCTTGTTTATACATATATATCTAGGATATCTGAGGAACTCAGCCCTCACTTGTGCCTCTTGTTTATACATATATATCTGAGGAACTCAGCCCTCACTTGTGCCTCCTGTTTATACATATATATCTGAGGAACTCAGCCCTCACTTGTGCCTCTTGTTTATACATATATATCTAGGATATCTGAGGAACTCAGCCCTCACTTGTGCCTCTTGTTTATACATATATATCTGAGGAACTCAGCCCTCACTTGTGCCTCTTGTTTATACATATATATCTAGGATATCTGAGGAACTCAGCCCTCACTTGTGCCTCTTGTTTATACATATATATCTGAGGAACTCAGCCCTCACTTGTGCCTCTTGTTTATACATATATATCTAGGATATCTGAGGAACTCAGCCCTCACTTGTGCCTCTTGTTTATACATATATATCTGAGGAACTCAGCCCTCACTTGTGCCTCTTGTTTATACATATATATCTGAGGAACTCAGCCCTCACTTGTGCCTCCTGTTTATACATATATATCTGAGGAACTCAGCCCTCACTTGTGCCTTGTGTTTATACATATATATCTAGGATATCTGAGGAACTCAGCCCTCACTTGTGCCTCCTGTTTATACATATATATCTAGGATATCTAAGGAACTCAGCCCTCACTTGTGCCTCTTGTTCATACATATATATCTGAGGAACTCAGCCCTCACTTGTGCCTCGTGTTTATACATATATATCTGAGGAACTCAGCCCTCACTTGTGCCTCTTGTTTATACATATATATCTGAGGAACCCAACCCTCACTTGTGCCTCGTGTTTATACATATATATCTGAGGAACTCAGCCCTTACTTGTGCCTCTTGTTTATACATATATATCTAGGATATCTGAGGAACTCAGCCCTCACTTGTGCCTCTTGTTTATACATATATATCTAGGATATCTGAGGAACTCAGCCCTCACTTGTGCCTCTTGTTTATACATATATATCTGAGGAACTCAGCCCTCACTTGTGCCTCCTGTTTATACATATATATCTGAGGAACTCAGCCCTCACTTGTGCCTCTTGTTTATACATATATATCTAGAATATCTGAGGAACTCAGCCCTCACTTGTGCCTCTTGTTTATACATATATATCTAGGATATCTGAGGAACTCAGCCCTCACTTGTGCCTCCTGTTTATACATAATATCTGATGCCCTCTGTGCCTCTTTTCATATATATCTGAGGAACTCAGCCCTCACTTGTGCCTCCTGTTTATACATATATATCTGAGGAACTCAGCCCTCACTTGTGCCTCCTGTTTATACATATATATCTGAGGAACTCAGCCCTCACTTGTGCCTCCTGTTTATACATATATATCTGAGGAACTCAGCCCTCACTTGTGCCTCTTGTTTATACATATACTGAACCAAAAAAGAAACTTTCGCAAAGTAGGTCTTAAACTTATAAGGTTAAATACAACATGTAGAAAAATGTGTATATGTAGTAGTTTACACTGGCGTCCTACTTTCGGAAATCGGTCAGATAATCACCTGATGTCGAACGATATCGTCTGTTTTGACAAAACCTCCATTTTCACGTGCACGCACGGGGTGGACATATCTGGTTTACATGTGTTAACTTTTTTCACTGCAAGTTATTGCACTTGACGACTACAGTCATAAAAATACCTAAACACCTTTATATCGATACAATTTGGGCAAAATTTCGATGCCTCGTATTGCGAAACATTTAAGAGACAGAGCCGTTGGGATGCTGGAGGCAGGAGCTTCAACGGAAGAGGTTGCTGCGCACGTTGGATCATCTGTGCAGGCAGTTAGAAGTCTGAGACGGCGGTTTGTGCAGACCGGAAGCACGGAAGATCTTCCACGTAGCGGTAGACCACGTGTAACCACGCCGGCGCAAGACCGCTATATGTTGAACCAACATTTACGAAATCGATTTTTAACTGCGACAGCTACAGCGTCTGTCACCCCAGGTACTTATAACCCCAGGATTTCCGCTCAAACCGTACGAAATCGTTTGGGTGAGAACAATTTACGTGCACGTCGTCCCTACGTCGGAACAGTATTAACGGATCGTCATCGCCGTGACAGGCTTCAATGGGCTGATAGACACATCAACTGGACAAGGCAAGACTGGCAGACGATTCTTTTTTCAGATGAATCCAGGTTTGCATTGTCCAATAGTGATGGTCGGATCAGGGTCTACCGACGTAGGAATGAACGTTACGCTGACTGTTGCGTTCTACAGCGGGATCGTTTTGGCGGTGGGGGTTCCGTGATGGTCTGGACCGGAATAAGTTATGGGTATCGTACCCAATTAGTGGTCATTGATGGCAATTTGAATGCTCAAAAGTATAGAGACCGTGTCCTTGCCCCACACGTTGTTCCTCTCTTACAAAATCACGGCGTTATTTCTGTGTTTCAGCAAGACAACGCCAGACCTCACGTCGCCCGTGACAATATCCAGTTCTTGCGAAACAACAATATTGATTTCATAGACGACTGGCCCTCAAAAAGCCCGGATCTAAATCCCATCGAGCACCTTTGGGATAATCTTGACACACGTGTACGGCAACGTCAACATCCGCCTGGTAACGTCAATGAGCTCCGTGACGCTTTGCTAGAAGAGTGGAATAATATACCCCAGGCTCAAATTAATAATCTCATCCACTCAATGCGTCGTCGCTGCCAAGCTGTTAGCAATGCTCGCGGTGGGCATAATCGTTACTAAAGCAAAAAAAATTGAATCGACACCTACCTCAAATGAAATTGAAAAATCCAATGAAATTGATAATTTTCAGACTGTAAATGAACTTTGATGAATTGATTTTAAATTATTGTGCAATAACAAATACGAATAAAAACTGTTAATATACACATATGTGGAAACAGTCCCATTGATGTCTCGCGAAAGTTTCTTTTTTGGTTCAGTATATATATCTAGGATATCTGAGGAACTCAGCCCTCACTTGTGCCTCTTGTTTATACATATATATCTAGGATATCTGAGGAACTCAGCCCTCACTTGTGCCTCCTGTTTATACATATATATCTGAGGAACTCAGCCCTCACTTGTGCCTCTTGTTTATACATATATATCTGAGGAACTCAGCCCTCACTTGTGCCTCCTGTTTATACATATATATCTAAGGAACTCAGCCCTCACTTGTGCCTCCTGTTTATACATATGTATCTGAGGAACTCAGCCCTCACTTGTGCCTCCTGTTTATACATATATATCTAAGGAACTCAGCCCTCACTTGTGCCTCTTGTTTATACATATATATCTGAGGAACTCAGCCCTCACTTGTGCCTCCTGTTTATACATATATATCTGAGGAACTCAGCCCTCACTTGTGCCTCTTGTTTATACATATATATCTAGGATATCTGAGGAACTCAGCCCTCACTTGTGCCTCTTGTTTATACATATATATCTAGGATATCTGAGGAACTCAGCCCTCACTTGTGCCTCCTGTTTATACATATATATCTGAGGAACTCAGCCCTCACTTGTGCCTCTTGTTTATACATATATATCTGAGGAACTCAGCCCTCACTTGTGCCTCCTGTTTATACATATATATCTAAGGAACTCAGCCCTCACTTGTGCCTCTTGTTTATACATATATATCTGAGGAACTCAGCCCTCACTTGTGCCTCTTGTTTATACATATATATCTAGGATATCTGAGGAACTCAGCCCTCACTTGTGCCTCTTGTTTATACATATATATCTGAGGAACTCAACCCTCACTTGTGCCTCTTGTTTATACATATATATCTGAGGAACTCAGCCCTCACTTGTGCCTCCTGTTTATACATATATATCTGAGGAACTCAGCCCTCACTTGTGCCTTGTGTTTATACATATATATCTAGGATATCTGAGGAACTCAGCCCTCACTTGTGCCTCCTGTTTATACATATATATCTAGGATATCTAAGGAACTCAGCCCTCACTTGTGCCTCTTGTTCATACATATATATCTGAGGAACTCAGCCCTCACTTGTGCCTCGTGTTTATACATATATATCTGAGGAACTCAGCCCTCACTTGTGCCTCTTGTTTATACATATATATCTGAGGAACCCAACCCTCACTTGTGCCTCGTGTTTATACATATATATCTGAGGAACTCAGCCCTTACTTGTGCCTCTTGTTTATACATATATATCTAGGATATCTGAGGAACTCAGCCCTCACTTGTGCCTCTTGTTTATACATATATATCTAGGATATCTGAGGAACTCAGCACTCACTTGTGCCTCTTGTTTATACATATATATCTGAGGAACTCAGCCCTCACTTGTGCCTCCTGTTTATACATATATATCTGAGGAACTCAGCCCTCACTTGTGCCTCTTGTTTATACATATATATCTAGAATATCTGAGGAACTCAGCCCTCACTTGTGCCTCTTGTTTATACATATATATCTAGGATATCTGAGGAACTCAGCCCTCACTTGTGCCTCCTGTTTATACATATATATCTGAGGAACTCAGCCCTCACTTGTGCCTCCTGTTTATACATATATATCTGAGGAACTCAGCCCTCACTTGTGCCTCCTGTTTATACATATATATCTGAGGAACTCAGCCCTCACTTGTGCCTCCTGTTTATACATATATATCTGAGGAACTCAGCCCTCACTTGTGCCTCCTGTTTATACATATATATCTGAGGAACTCAGCCCTCACTTGTGCCTCTTGTTTATACATATACTGAACAAAAAAGAAACTTTCGCAAAGTAGGTCTTAAACTTATAAGGTTAAATACAACATGTAGAAAAATGTGTATATGTAGTAGTTTACACTGGCGTCCTACTTTGGGAAATCGGTCAGATAATCACCTGATGTCGAACGATATCGTCTGTTTTGACAAAACCTCCATTTTCACGTGCACGCACGGGGTGGACATATCTGGTTTACATGTGTTAACTTTTTTCACTGCAAGTTATTGCACTTGACGACTACAGTCATAAAAATACCTAAACACCTTTATATCGATACAATTTGGGCAAAATTTCGATGCCTCGTATTGCGAAACATTTAAGAGAGAGAGCCGTTGGGATGCTGGAGGCAGGAGCTTCAACGGAAGAGGTTGCTGCGCACGTTGGATCATCTGTGCAGGCAGTTAGAAGTCTGAGACGGCGGTTTGTGCAGACCGGAAGCACGGAAGATCTTCCACGTAGCGGTAGACCACGTGTAACCACGCCGGCGCAAGACCGCTATATTTTGAACCAACATTTACGAAATCGTTTTTTAACTGCGACAGCTACAGCGTCTGTCACCCCAGGTACTTATAACCCCAGGATTTCCGCTCAAACCGTACGAAATCGTTTGGGTGAGAACAATTTACGTGCACGTCGTCCCTACGTCGGAACAGTATTAACGGATCGTCATCGCCGTGACAGGCTTCAATGGGCTGATAGACACATCAACTGGACAAGGCAAGACTGGCGGACGATTCTTTTTTCAGATGAATCCAGGTTTGCATTGTCCAATAGTGATGGTCGGATCAGGGTCTACCGACGTAGGAATGAACGTTACGCTGACTGTTGCGTTCTTCAGCGGGATCGTTTTGGCGGTGGGGGTTCCGTGATGGTCTGGGCCGGAATAAGTTATGGGTATCGTACCCAATTAGTGGTCATTGATGGCAATTTGAATGCTCAAAAGTATAGAGACCGTGTCCTTGCCCCACACGTTGTTCCTCTCTTACAAAATCACGGCGTTATTTCTGTGTTTCAGCAAGACAACGCCAGACCTCACGTCGCCCGTGACAATATCCAGTTCTTGCGAAACAACAATATTGATTTCATAGACGACTGGCCCTCAAAAAGCCCGGATCTAAATCCCATCGAGCACCTTTGGGATAATCTTGACACACGTGTACGGCAACGTCAACATCCGCCTGGTAACGTCAATGAGCTCCGTGACGCTTTGCTAGAAGAGTGGAATAATATACCCCAGGCTCAAATTAATAATCTCATCCACTCAATGCGTCGTCGCTGCCAAGCTGTTAGCAATGCTCGCGGTGGGCATAATCGTTACTAAAGCAAAAAAAATTGAATCGACACCTACCTCAAATGAAATTGAAAAATCCAATGAAATTGATAATTTTCAGACTGTAAATGAACTTTGATGAATTGATTTTAAATTATTGTGCAATAACAAATACGAATAAAAACTGTTAATATACACATATGTGGAAACAGTCCCATTGATGTCTCGCGAAAGTTTCTTTTTTGGTTCAGTATATATATCTAGGATATCTGAGGAACTCAGCCCACTTGTGCCTCTTGTTTATACATATATATCTAGGATATCTGAGGAACTCAGCCCTCACTTGTGCCTCCTGTTTATACATATATATCTGAGGAACTCAGCCCTCACTTGTGCCTCTTGTTTATACATATATACTGAGAACTCAGCCCTCACTTGTGCCTCCTGTTTATACATATATATCTAGGAACTCAGCCCTCACTTGTGCCTCCTGTTTATACATATGTATCTGAGGAACTCAGCCCTCACTTGTGCCTCCTGTTTATACATATATATCTAAGGAACTCAGCCCTCACTTGTGCCTTTGTTTATACATATATATCTGAGGAACTCAGCCCTCACTTGTGCCTCTGTTTATACATATATATCTGAGGAACTCAGCCCTCACTTGTGCCTCTTGTTTATACATATATATCTAGGATATCTGAGGAACTCAGCCCTCACTTGTGCCTCTTGTTTATACATATATATCTAGGATATCTGAGGAACTCAGCCCTCACTTGTGCCTCCTGTTTATACATATATATCTGAGGAACTCAGCCCTCACTTGTGCCTCTTGTTTATACAATATATATCTGAGGAACTCAGCCCTCACTTGTGCCTCCTGTTTATACATATATATCTAAGGAACTCAGCCCTCACTTGTGCCTCCTGTTTATACATATATATCTGAGGAACTCAGCCCTCACTTGTGCCTCTTGTTTATACATATATATCTGAGGAACTCAGCCCTCACGTGTGCCTCCTGTTTATACTACACAAATCATTTTATCTGTTTGCAGATTTGCTCAGTATTCAAGAATACCACTCACTTATAACATTGCTGTGTTCAGATTTTCCCTTTGAAATTGTTCAGAAAACTGCAAGGTAATGCTGTTGCACAATACTCATTCTATGACTACAGTCAAACCTGTGTTACTGGTCACCTCTATTAAGTGGCCAACCTGTATTAAGCAGCCAGTTTCCAGATACCCAATATGTTGTTTTATTATACATTTGACCTCTATTAAGCAGCCACTTTCTGTAATTCCCTTGGCTGGCTGCTTAAGACAGGTTTGACTGTGTATTCTATACATCAGGTTATTATGTTACAGGATAAAGTGGAATATCTCGTTTGTTGTACCGTAAACTTTGGTCTAGCCTCGGTTCCAGTCTGTTGTACTGTATACTTTGGTCTATCCTTGGTTCCAGTCTATTGTACCGTATGCTTTGGTCTAGCCTCGGTTCCAGTCTGTTGTACCATATACTTTGGTCTAGCCTCGGTTCCAGTCTGTTGTACCATATACTTTGGTCTAGCCTCGGTTCCAGTCTGTTGTACTGTATACTTTGGTCTAGCCTCGGTTCCAGTCTGTTGTACCGTATACTTTGGTCTAGCCTCGGTTCCAGTCTGTTGTACTGTATACTTTGGTCTAGCCTCGGTTCCAGTCTGTTGTACTGTATACTTTGGTCTAGCCTCGGTTCCAGTCTGTTGTACCATATACTTTGGTCTAGCCTCGGTTCCAGTCTGTTGTACTGTATACTTTGGTCTATCCTCGGTTCCAGTCTGTTGTACTGTTTACTTTGGTCTATCCTCGGTTCCAGTCTGTTGTACTGTTTACTTTGGTCTAGCCTCAGTTCCAGTCTGTTGTACTGTTTACTTTGGTCTATCCTCGGTTCCAGTCTGTTGTACCGTATACTTTGGTCTAGCCTATATAAATATTACACGATATGACAATTTTAAGAAAAGCAAACGTGTCGGGTCACAAGTTCTAGAAACTTTAGTTTAGTTCTGGCGAAATGACAACCTGGTAGACGAGACCAATTTTTCAAAATTGTGCATGCTATACAAGCAATTGGATGTCATATATAACATACTTTGGATATGCTGAATGCGATGCAGGTGTTTACCAAGCTGAAATATGTATCCTTGACCTTGAAGGTCAATTCAAAATGGCGACCATTAAAATGCTTAAAGCAGCATTACATCGTATGAAATAAAAGCTATTTGCTGCTACACATTCTATCATTATACTTTGTATGCTTATGTTCATTTGGTAAACAGTGTTTTTTTGCGATAAAACAAACTCGAAACCGAAAGTAGGACTTTCCGAGTCGATCGGTAACACACTTGTTTACACAGGGAACGCATTGCCCGCACTTGTTTACATCGGAATGCATCGTCCCTATTTGTCCTACGTTGTCTTTTTTAATTAAATTACTTGATATGTTGATTCATACCTCTGTTAGCTAAGTATTTTAGGGACGTTTCTACATCCCCGCAAGGGGTTTGACTTTAGAGGAAGATAGATAGATAATCTTTCATGTTCAAAATATATACGTTGTTTTCTACATCCTCTGTTGTTTCACGCATGCGCGCTGTGCGTGTTGACATTTCGTGTGTTAAACAAATTCGCGTATACGACGGTTTAAATTTATTGGAATGTTATCGTTTCTGAGCGACTATTTCGATTTTTGTAAACACACACACATTAGTATTTATATTTTACCCAAAACATCCTTTATTACGATGTAATGCTGCTTTAATAACCACAAAAATAATTACTGTAACCTAATATCTATTTGTATTTTGGTGCATAATTACTGGGGAAACCTGTTTTCATAGCGTAGTGCCATTTACATACACCCACATTTTGGCGAAGAAAAAACTACAACTATTCTAAGATATAGTCGCTAAAAATAGAAAGCGAATTCCTGTCGAAATAGCCGAAATTTGTCAACATATCTGGCGTTTCTGCGTTATATTGATGGATATCTGTGGTATGCTGCCTCACACGTGTATGAGGGATGGGGGTAGATTGCTGCCTCACACATGTATGAGGGATGGGGTAGATTGTTTCCTCACACGTGTATGAGGGATGGGGGTAGATTGCTGCCTCACACATGTATGAGGGATGGGGGTAGATTGCTGCCTCACACATGTATGAGGGATGGGTGTAGATTGCTGCCTCACACATGTATGAGGGATGGGGGTAGATTGCTGCCTCACACGTGTATGAGGGATGGGGTAGATTGCTGCTCACACATGTATGAGGGATGGGGGAGATTGCTTCCTCACACATGTATGAGGGATGGGTGTAGATTGCTGCCTCACACATGTATGAGGGATGGGGGTAGATTGCTTCCTCACACGTGTATGAGGGATGGGGGTAGATTGCTGCCTCACACATGTATGAGGGATGGGGGTAGATTGCTGCCTCACACATGTATGAGGGATGGGGGTAGATTGCTGTCTCACACATGTATGAGGGATGGGGGGTAGATTGCTGTCTCACACTGTATGAGGGATGGGTGTAGATTGCTGCCTCACACATGTATGAGGGATGGGGGTAGATTGCTGCCTCACACATGTATGAGGGTAGATTGCTGCCTCACACATGTATGAGGGATTGGTGTAGATTGTTGCCTCACACGTGTATGAGGATTGGTGTAGATTGCTGCCTCACACATGTATGAGGGATTGGTGTAGATTGTTGCCTCACACATGTATGAGGAAATGGTGTAGATTGCTTCCTCACACACGTATGAGGGATTGATGTAGATTGCTTCCTCACACATGTATGAGGGATGGGGGTAGATTGCTTCCTCACACATGTATGAGGGATGTGTGTAGATTGCCTCACACATGTATGAGGGATGGGGGTAGATTGCTGCCTAGCTTCCTCACACATGTATGAGGGATGGGGGTAGATTGCTTCCTCACACATGTATGATTGGATTGCTTCCTCACACATGTATGAGGGATGGGGGCGTATGAGGGATGCTGCCTCACACGTGTATGAGGGAGGGGTAGATTGCTGCCTCACACATGTATGAGGGATGGTGTAGATTGCTTCCTCACACATGTATGAGGGTGGGGGTAGATTGCTTCCTCACACATGTATGAGGGATGGGGGTAGATTGCTGCCTCACACTGTATGAGGGATGGGGTAGATTGCTTCCTCACACATGTATGAGGGATGGGGTAGATTGCTTCCTCACACATGTATGAGGGATGGGGGTAGATTGTTGCCTCACACGTGTATGAGGGATTGGTGTAGATTGCTGCCTCACACATGTATGAGGGATGGGGGTAGATTGCTGCCTCACACATGTATGGGATGGGGGTAGATTGCTGCCTCACACGTGTATGAGGGATGGGGGTAGATTGCTGCCTCACACATGTATGAGGGATGGGGGTAGATTGCTGCCTCACACATGTATGAGGGATGGGGGTAGATTGCTGTCACACATGTATGAGGGATGGGGGTAGATTGCTGCCTCACACATGTATGAGGGATGGGGGTAGATTGCTACCACACATGTATGAGGGATTGGTGTAGATTGCTGCCTCACACATGTATGAGGGATGGGGGTAGATTGCTGCCTCACACATGTATGAGGGATGTGTGTAGATTGTTGCCTCCACACATGTATGAGGGATGTGGTAGATTGCTGCCTCACACATGTATGAGGGATGGGGATACACATGTATGAGGGATGCTGCCTCACACATGTATGAGGGATGATTGCTGGTATGAGGGATAGATTGCTGCCTCACACGTGTATGAGGGATGGGGGTAGATTGCTGCCTCACACATGGGGTATGGGGGTAGATTGCTGTCCTCACACATGTATGAGGGATGGGGTAGATTGCTGCCTCACACGTGTATGAGGGATGGGGTAGATTGCTGCCTCACACGTGTATGAGGGATGGGGTAGATTGCTGTCTCACACATGTATGAGGGATGGGGTAGATTGCTGCCTCACACGTGTATGAGGGATGGGGGTAGATTGACACATGTATGAGGGATGGGGGTAGATTGCTGCCTCACACGTGTATGAGGGATGGGGGTAGATTGTTTCCTCACACATGTATGAGGGATGGGGGTAGATTGCTGCCTCACACATGTTGCTGCCTCACACATGTATGAGGGATGGGGGTAGATTGCTGCCTCACACATGTATGAGGGATGGGGGTAGATTGCTGCCTCACATGTATGAGATTGGGGTAGATTGCTGCTCACACATGTATGAGGGATTGGTGTAGATTGCTGCCTCACACATGTATGAGGGATGGGGTAGATTGTGCCTCACACATGTATGAGGGATGGGGGTAGATTGCTGCCTCACACATGTATGAGATTGGGGGTAGATTGCTGCCTCACATGTATGAGGGATGGGGGTAGATTGCTGCCTCACACATGTATGAGGGATGGGGGTAGATTGCTTCCTCACACGTGTATGAGGGATGGGGGTAGATTGCTGCCTCACACATGTATGAGGGATGGGGTGTAGATTGCTGCCTCACACATGTATGAGGGATGGGGGTAGATTGCTGCCTCACACATGTATGAGGGATGGTGGTAGATTGCTGCCTCACACATGTATGAGGGATGGGGGTAGATTGCTGCCTCACACATGTATGAGGGATGGGGGTAGATTGCTGCCTCACACATGTATGAGGGATGTGTGTAGATTGCTGCCTCACACATGTATGAGGGTAGATTGCTGCCTCACACATGTATGAGGGATGGGGGTAGATTGCTGCCTCACACATGTATGAGGGATGGGGGTAGATTGCTGCCTCACACATGTATGAGGGATGGGGGTAGATTGCTGCCTCACACATGTATGAGGGATGGGGGTAGATTGCTGCCTCACACGTGTATGAGGGATTGGTGTAGATTGTTGCCTCACACATGTATGAGGGATGGGGGTAGATTGCTGCCTCACACATGTATGAGGGATGGGGGTAGATTGTTTCCTCACACATGTATGAGGGATGGGGGTAGATTGTTTCCTCACACATGTATGAGGGATGTGTGTAGATTGTTGCCTCACACGTGTATGAGGGATGTGTGTAGATTGCTGCCTCACACGTGTATGAGGGATGTGTGTAGATTGCTGCCTCACACATGTATGAGGGATGTGTGTAGATTGCTGCCTCACACATGTATGAGGGATGTGTGGTAGATTGCTTCCTCACCATGTATGAGGGATGTGGGTAGATTGCTGCCTCACACATGTATGAGGGATGGGGTAGATTGCTGCCTCACACATGTATGAGGGATGGGGGTAGATTGCTGCCTCACACATGTATGAGATGGGGGTAGATTGCTGCCTCACACATGTATGAGGGATGGGGGTAGATTGCTGCCTCACACAGTATGAGGGATGGGGGTAGATTGCTTCCTCACACGGTATGAGGGATGGGGGTAGATTGCTGCCTCACACATGTATGAGGGATGGGTGTAGATTGCTGCCTCACACATGTATGAGGGATGGGGGTAGATTGCTGCCTCACACATGTATGAGGGATGGGGTAGATGCTGCCTACACATGTATGAGGGATGGGGGTAGATTGCTGCCTCACACATGTATGAGGGATGGGGGTAGATTGCTGCCTCACACATGTATGAGGGATGGTGTAGATTGCTGCCTCACACATGTATGAGATTGGGGGTAGATTGCTGCCCACACATGTATGAGGGATGGGGGTAGATTGCTGCCTCACACATGTATGAGGGATGGGGGTAGATTGCTGCCTCACACATGTATGAGGGATGGGGGTAGATTGCTGCCTCACACATGTATGAGGGATGGGGGTAGATTGCTGCCTCACACGTGTATGAGGGATTGGTGTAGATTGTTGCCTCACACGTGTATGAGGGATGGGGGTAGATTGCTGCCTCACACATGTATGAGGGATGGGGGTAGATTGCTTCCTCACACGTGTATGAGGGATGTGTGTAGATTGTTTCCTCACACATGTATGAGGGATTGTGTAGATTGCTGCCTCACACATGTATGAGGGATGGGGGTAGATTGCTGTCTCACACATGTATGAGGGATGGGGGTAGATTGCTGTCTCACACATGTATGAGGGATGGGGGTAGATTGCTGTCTCACACATGTATGAGGGATGGGGGTAGATTGCTGCCTCACACATGTATGAGGGATGGGGGTAGATTGCTGCCTCACACATGTATGAGGGATGGGGTAGATTGCTGCCTCACACATGTATGAGGGATGGGGGTAGATTGTTTCCTCACACGTGTATGAGGGATGGGGGTAGATTGTGCTCACACATGTATGAGGGATGGGGGTAGATTGTTGCCTCACACATGTATGAGGGATGGTGTAGATTGTTTCCTCACACATGTATGAGGGATGGGGGTAGATTGTTGCCTCACACATGTATGAGGGATGGGGGTAGATTGTTGCCTCACACATGTATGAGGGATGGGGTAGATTGTTCCTCACACATGTATGAGGGATGTGTGTAGATTGTGCCTCACACGTGTATGAGGGATGTGTGTAGATTGCTGCTCACACATGTATGAGGGATGTGTGTAGATTGCTGCCTCACACATGTATGAGGGATGTGTGTATATTGCTGTCTCACACATGTATGAGGGATGGGGGTAGATTGCTGTCCTCACACATGTATGAGGGATGGGGGTAGATTGCTGTCTCACACATGTATGAGGGATGGGGGTAGATTGCTGTCTCACACATATATGAGGGATGGGGGTAGATTGCTGTCTCACACATGTATGAGGGATGGGGGTAGATTGCTGCCTCACACATGTATGAGGGGATGGTGTAGATTGCTGTCTCACACATGTATGAGGGATGGGGGTAGATTGCTGCCTCACACATGTATGAGGGATGGGGGTAGATTGCTGCCTCACACATGTATGAGGGATGGGGGTAGATTGCTGCCTCACACATGTATGAGGGATGTTTGAATTGTTTGCTAACGGAATATTGAATCCTATTGTTGTATAACAATATAATATATTGTTGATTTCCCTTTCAGGATTATTCTGTTGGACGATGCCCTGGACTGTCTGATCTCATTCACAGACTTTATTTATGCTTTCCAAACACAGTTCTACTATGAAGGTACCATTGCCATTAATTATACTCCCCGAAAGTTGAAGCATATATTTGCCACTACAGTACAGACATTATGGCTCACACATTTTCCGCGATGATACGATGGAAACTTGCTTTGGACCGAGGAGTGTCATCACAATCATAGCAGGTATCCATCGCAACTTCATCGCGCAGTAAATTAGTACCGACCTGGCAGATAACATCATCATCGACATATCACGACAGGCCAACCTCTGGTTGTCAAACCTGTCAATTTTTAATTAGTTTATACAAATTTATTTTAGCTCGATTGCGAAACAAGTTCTTATAACTTATACTAATCACTCTCGAGATCTCATTCCTGGTGGAATCCATCGCCACGAGGGAGAGAGAAGAGGCATGTGGAATTTAAATGCCTTGCCTAAGGACACAATCGTAACAGCTCTTGCGGGGCTCGAACTCCGGGCCTTTCGCACGTGAAGCGAACGCGCTACCACTGCGCTATCACGACTTCCACATGTACAATAAAGAAAATACGTGTTGATTATACTTGTTTGCAAACATAATGCCAGTCAATTGATCTCGATAGATGCACTTTTTGTAGCCTGCTGTTTCTCGGGATCATAAACATTGGGCATAAGATCAAAGATCGACTTTATAAGTATTGGATTGACGAGTGAAGTGTTGTATGGGCATTGCAGTCTCTTGGGTTCGAGCTCTGTCGTGTGGTGATGGGAGGATGGTGATGGGCGGATCACTGTACCAGCACATTCACTGTACAAAATTTTGTCTAGTAAGATACACTGGCCCATTATAAAGCACTCCTTCTACTCAAATGTTGTATTTATGGTTGTACTATGCATTTTAACCCTATTTTGCAGAAGTATATTAAAGAACACCATTTAAGGAAGCGATCACGCACTTTCTCACTTCTCCCAAAAATTCTGACCTAGAATGAACCCAGTACGGTGAATGTTATGAAAATGTGCTGATACTTCCTTAGTTGTCGTTCGATGCAATGTTTGTTTTCTTTGTTGTTAGAGTTTCTTGACAAATGTTTGGAGATTTACCAGTCAATGATCCAGACTCACTCGAGCCCACGTAATCCGGTGGTGGTCCCATCAGGCACAGAGGAGACCAAGATACACATGAGCAACCACCTACCTGGGGACGGCGTTGATGCTATGCAGTATTTTAGGGCTGTGTACCCTCTCTGTGATAGAATGTACTATAGGTAGGTACTGACCCGGTCCTCTCTGTGATAGAATGTACTATAGGTAGGTACTGACCCGGTCCTCTCTGTGATAGAATGTACTATAGGTAGGTACTGACCCGGTCCTCTCTGTGATAGAATGTACTATAGGTAGGTACTGACCCGGTCCTCTCTGTGATAGAATGTACTATAGGTAGGTACTGACCCGGTCCTCTCTGTGATAGAATGTACTATAGGTAGGTACTGACCCGGTCCTCTCTGTGATAGAATGTACTATAGGTAGGTACTGACCCGGTCCTCTCTGTGATAGAATGTACTATAGGTAGGTACTGACCCGGTCCTCTCTGTGATAGAATGTACTATAGGTAGGTACTGACCCGGTCCTCTCTGTGATAGAATGTACTATAGGTAGGTACTGACCCGGTCCTCTCTGTGATAGAATGTACTATAGGTAGGTACTGACCCGGTCCTCTCTGTGATAGAATGTACTATAGGTAGGTACTGACCCGGTCCTCTCTGTGATAGAATGTACTATAGGTAGGTACTGACCCGGTCCTCTCTGTGATAGAATGTACTATAGGTAGGTACTGACCCGGTCCTCTCTGTGATAGAATGTACTTAGGTAGGTACTGACCCGGTCCTCTCTGTGATAGAATGTACTATAGGTAGGTACTGACCCGGTCCTCTCTGTGATAGAATGTACTATAGGTAGGTACTGACCGGTCCTCTCTGTGATAGAATGTACTATAGGTAGGTACTGACCCGGTTTTGTGTGTGTTTGGTGGTTGGGTCCTCTCTGTGATAGAATGTACTATAGGTAGGTACTGACCGGTCCTCTCTGTGATAGAATGTACTATAGGTAGGTACTGACCCGGTCCTCTCTGTGATAGAATGTACTATAGGTAGGTACTGACCCGGTCCTCTCTGTGATAGAATGTACTATAGGTAGGTACTGACCCGGTCCTCTCTGTGATAGAATGTACTATAGGTAGGTACTGACCCGGTCCTCTCTGTGATAGAATGTACTATAGGTAGGTACTGACCCGGTCCTCTCTGTGATAGAATGTACTATAGGTAGGTACTGACCCGGTCCTCTCTGTGATAGAATGTACTATAGGTAGGTACTGACCCGGTCCTCTCTGTGATAGAATGTACTATAGGTAGGTACTGACCCGGTCCTCTCTGTGATAGAATGTACTATAGGTAGGTACTGACCCGGTCCTCTCTGTGATAGAATGTACTATAGGTAGGTACTGACCCGGTCCTCTCTGTGATAGAATGTACTATAGGTAGGTACTGACCCGGTCCTCTCTGTGATAGAATGTACTATAGGTAGGTACTGACCCGGTCCTCTCTGTGATAGAATGTACTATAGGTAGGTACTGACCCGGTCCTCTCTGTGATAGAATGTACTATAGGTAGGTACTGACCCGGTCCTCTCTGTGATAGAATGTACTATAGGTAGGTACTGACCCGGTCCTCTCTGTGATAGAATGTACTATAGGTAGGTACTGACCCGGTCCTCTCTGTGATAGAATGTACTATAGGTAGGTACTGACCCGGTCCTCTCTGTGATAGAATGTACTATAGGTAGGTACTGACCCGGTCCTCTCTGTGATAGAATGTACTATAGGTAGGTACTGACCCGGTCCTCTCTGTGATAGAATGTACTATAGGTAGGTACTGACCCGGTCCTCTCTGTGATAGAATGTACTATAGGTAGGTACTGACCCGGTCCTCTCTGTGATAGAATGTACTATAGGTAGTTACTGACCCGATCCTCTCCGTGAACTGCACATTATCTTTTTTTGTTTTTTATTTTAAATTTATTTAACGTTGCTACCTGTTACCCATTTGAGCGACGGGCAGTTTACCAAACCATACCCTTCCTGGGCAAGTTCCAGCTGTTAACCAGTACTTACCTCCATAAGAAACTGCCAATGTTTTCATATAAATAAGACACTGCCTGAGCAGGGCTCGAACCAGTGACCATCAGTGATGATACAGTGGTATGCAAGTCAGTGACCGTAACCACTCAACCACGGAGACGGAATGCACCCCCATCTTCTCATATCTCACAGCTTACATTTAGCAGACTCTACATCAGTTTCCTAAGTTATTGTCGTTTATATGCTGCAATATCGCCTTAGCACATTTATCTCTCACATAACTGAAACAATGAAATTTCTATATAATCCATATAAATAACTCGGGGTTCCCTCTGTCTGAATGTCTGCGCCACTTCTGTTGCCAATTGAAAAACACTGGAGCCAATTAAAAAAACTTGGAGCCAACTAAGAGCCATATAGTTCACAAATAAATATTTGAAGCCATGTATTTGACAAAACATGTGCAAAAAAAAAAATGTTGCGCCAAATATTTTTGCCAGTTCACAAAATTTAGCGCCAATATTTATTTTTTGTCGCAATTGGCGCCTTTGGCGACCGACATCGTGAACCCTGTATCTGTTACATGAATACAGTGAAACCTGTGTTAGTGGTCACCTCTAATAAGCAGCCAACCTGTATTAAACAGCCAGTTTCCAGATTCCCAATATGTTGTTTTGCTATTCATCTGACCTCTATTAAGCAGCCAACCTGTATTAAACAGCCAGTTTCCAGATTCCCAATATGTTGTTTTGCTATTCATCTGACCTCTATTAAGCAGCCACCTGTGTTAAGCAGCCACCTTCTAGGATTCCCTTGGCTGGCTGCTTAACACAGGTTTGACTGTACTTGTGAACCAATGATAAGTCTGTTATAATCAGTATGTACAATCTACTATTTCAGCACTCCAGCGACAGAAGCATTGAAGGAAATCCTGTTTAATGTCCCTCGGGTATCATTCTATGGTTTCCTGATGGCCATAGCTAAAAGTGATGCTGTCAATGAACATATAGGTAGTTCAAAAAAGTTTAATCTTTATTTATTTTACAACGATTGCGAAGCAAGTTCTGACAACTTATATTAATCACTCTCGTTGGTGAGGATGTAAGCGTATATGTGGTCATTCGTGTGGAGGGAAACCGGAGTACCCGGAGAAAACCACCCTGTCCGATCTGGCGACCACCGTACCATCTCACATATAGGTAGTTAGAAATTCTAGCATGTACTTAGTATGTGCAGCACATCCGATATATTCCAGCATGCACTTAGTATGTGCAGTACATCTGATATATTCCAGCATGTACTTAGTATGTGCAGTACACAAGGATATTCCAGCATGTACTTAGTATGTGTAGTACACAAGGATATTCCAGCATGTACTTAGTATGTGTAGTACACAAGGATATTCCAGCATGTACTTAGTATGTGCAGTACACAAGGATATTCCAGCAGGTACTTAGTATGTACTTAGTATGTGCAGTACACAAGGATATTCCAGCATGTACTTAGTATGTGCAGTACACAAGGATATTCCAGCATGTACTTAGTATATGCAGTACACAAGGATATTCCAGCATGTACTTAGTATGTGTAGTACACAAGGATATTCCAGCATGTACTTAGTATGTGCAGTACACAAGGATATTCCAGCATGTACTTAGTATGTGTAGTACACAAGGATATTCCAGCAGGTACTTAGTATGTGCAGTACACAAGGATATTCCAGCATGTACTTAGTATGTGCAGTACACAAGGATATTCCAGCATGTACTTAGTATGTGCAGTACATAAGGATATTCCAGCATGTACTTAGTATGTGCAGTACACAAGGATATTCCAGCATGTACTTAGTATGTGTAGTACACAAGGATATTCCAGCATGTACTTAGTATGTGCAGTACACAAGGATATTCTAGCATGTACTTAGTATGTGCAGTACACAAGGATATTCCAGCATGTACTTAGTATGTGCAGTACATAAGGATATTCCAGCATGTACTTAGTATGTGCAGTACACAAGGATATTCCAGCATGTACTTAGTATGTGTAGTACACAAGGATATTCCAGCATGTACTTAGTATGTGCAGTACACAAGGATATTCTAGCATGTACTTAGTATGTGCAGTACACAAGGATATTCCAGCATGTACTTAGTATGTGTAGTACACAAGGATATTCCAGCATGCACTTAGTATGTGCAGTACACAAGGATATTCCAGCATGTACTTAGTATGTGCAGTACACAAGGATATTCTAGCATGTACTTAGTATGTGTAGTACACAAGGATATTCCAGCATGTACTTAGTATGTGCCGTACACAAGGATATTCCAGCATGTACTTAGTATGTGCAGTACACAAGGATATTCCAGCATGTACTTAGTATGTGCAGTACATCCGATATATTCCAGCATGTACTTAGTATGTGCAGTACATCCGATATATATTCCAGCATGTACTTAGTATGTGCAGTACATCCGATATATTCCAGCATGTACTTAGTATGTGTAGTACACAAGGATATTCCAGCATGTACTTAGTATGTGCAGTACATCCGATATATTCCAGCATGTACTTAGTATGTGCCGTACACAAGGATATTCCAGCATGTACTTAGTATGTGCAGTACACAAGGATATTCCAGCATGTACTTAGTATGTGCGTACAATGTACTTAGTATGTGCAGTACACAAGGATATTCCAGCATGTACTTAGTATGTGCAGTACACAAGGATATTCCAGCATGTACTTAGTATGTGCAGACACAAGGATATTCCAGCATGTACTTAGTATGTGCAGTACACAAGGATATTCCAGCATGTACTTAGTATGTGCAGTACACAAGGATATTCCAGCATGTACTTAGTATGTGCAGTACACAAGGATATTCCAGCATGTACTTAGTATGTGCAGTACACAAGGATATTCCAGCATGTACTTAGTATGTGCCGTACACAAGGATATTCCAGCATGTACTTAGTATGTGCAGTACACAAGGATATTCCAGCATGTACTTAGTATGTGCAGTACACAAGGATATTCCAGCATGTACTTAGTATGTGCAGTACACAAGGATATTCCAGCATGTACTTAGTATGTGCCGTACACAAGGATATTCCAGCATGTACTTAGTATGTGCAGTACACAAGGATATTCCAGCATGTACTTAGTATGTGCCGTACACAAGGATATTCCAGCATGTACTTAGTATGTGCAGTACACAAGGATATTCCAGCATGTACTTAGTATGTGCCGTACACAAGGATATTCCAGCATGTACTTAGTATGTGCAGTACACAAGGATATTCCAGCATGTACTTAGTATGTGCCGTACACAAGGATATTCCAGCATGTACTTAGTATGTGCAGTACACAAGGATATTCCAGCATGTACTTAGTATGTGCCGTACACAAGGATATTCCAGCATGTACTTAGTATGTGCAGTACACAAGGATATTCCAGCATGTACTTAGTATGTGCCGTACACAAGGATATTCCAGCATGTACTTAGTATGTGCAGTACACAAGGATATTCCAGCATGTACTTAGTATGTGCCGTACACAAGGATATTCCAGCATGTACTTAGTATGTGCAGTACACAAGGATATTCCAGCATGTACTTAGTATGTGCCGTACACAAGGATATTCCAGCATGTACTTAGTATGTGCAGTACACAAGGATATTCCAGCATGTACTTAGTATGTGCCGTACACAAGGATATTCCAGCATGTACTTAGTATGTGCAGTACACAAGGATATTCCAGCATGTACTTAGTATGTGCCGTACACAAGGATATTCCAGCATGTACTTAGTATGTGCAGTACACAAGGATATTCCAGCATGTACTTAGTATGTGCCGTACACAAGGATATTCCAGCATGTACTTAGTATGTGCAGTACACAAGGATATTCCAGCCTGTACTTAGTATGTGCAGTACATCTGATATATTCCAGCATGTACTTAGTATGTGTAGTACACAAGGATATTCCAGCATGTACTTAGTATGTGCAGTACACAAGGATATTCCAGCATGTACTTAGTATGTGCAGTACATCCGATATATTCCAGCATGTACTTAGTATGTGCAGTAAACAAGGATATTCCAGCATGTACTTAGTATGTGCAGTACACAAGGATATTCCAGCATGTACTTAGTATGTGCCGTACACACGGATATTCCAGCATGTACTTAGTATGTGCAGTACACATGGATATTCCAGCATGTACTTAGTATGTGCCGTACACAAGGATATTCCAGCATGTACTTAGTATGTGCAGTACACAAGGATATTCCAGCATGTACTTAGTATGTGCCGTACACAAGGATATTCCAGCATGTACTTAGTATGTGCAGTACACAAGGATATTCCAGCCTGTACTTAGTATGTGCAGTACATCTGATATATTCCAGCATGTACTTAGTATGTGTAGTACACAAGGATATTCCAGCATGTACTTAGTATGTGCAGTACACAAGGATATTCCAGCATGTACTTAGTATGTGCAGTACATCCGATATATTCCAGCATGTACTTAGTATGTGCAGTAAACAAGGATATTCCAGCATGTACTTAGTATGTGTAGTACACAAGGATATTCCAGCATGTACTTAGTATATGCAGTACACAAGGATATTCCAGCATGTACTTAGTATATGCAGTACACAAGGATATTCCAGCATGTACTTAGTATGTGCAGTACATCCGATATATTCCAGCATGTACTTGGTATGTGCAGTACACAAGGATATTCCAGCCTGTACTTAGTATGTGCAGTACACAAGGATATTCCAGCCTGTACTTAGTATGTGCAGTACACAAGGATATTCCAGCATGTACTTAGTATGTGCCATACACAAGGATATTCCAGCAGGTACTTAGTATGTGCAGTACACAAGGATATTCCAGCATGTACTTAATATGTACTTAGTATGTGTAGTACACAAGGATATTCCAGCATGTACTTAGTATGTGTAGTACACAAGGATATTCCAGCATGTACTTAATATGTACTTAGTATGTGTAGTACACAAGGATATTCCAGCATGTACTTAATATGTACTTAGTATGTGTAGTACACAAGGATCTTCCAGCATGTACTTAGTATGTACTTAGTATGTGCAGTAAACAAGGATATTCCAGCCTGTACTTAGTATGTACTTAGTATGTGCAGTAAACAAGGATATTCCAGCATGTACTTAATATGTACTTAGTATGTGTAGTACACAAGGATATTCCAGCATGTACTTAGTATGTGCAGTACACAAGGATATTCCAGCATGTACTTAGTATGTACTTAGTATGTGCAGTAAACAAGGATATTCCAGCATGTACTTAGTATGTGCAGTACACAAGGATATTCCAGCAGGTACTTAGTATGTACTTAGTATGTGCAGTACACAAGGATATTCCAGCATGTACTTAGTATGTGCAGTACACAAGGATATTCCAGCAGGTACTTAGTATGTACTTAGTATGTGCAGTACACAAGGATATTCTAGTATGTACTTAGTATGTGCAGTACACAAGGATATTCTAGCAGGTACTTAGTATGTACTTAGTATGTGCAGTACACAAGGATATTCCAGCATGTACTTAGTATGTGCAGTACACAAGGATATTCCAGCAGGTACTTAGTATGTGCAGTACACAAGGATATTCCAGCATGTACTTAGTATGTGCAGTACACAAGGATATTCCAGCATGTACTTAGTATGTGCAGTACACAAGGATATTCCAGCAGGTACTTAGTATGTGCAGTACACAAGGATATTCCAGCATGTACTTAGTATGTGCAGTACACAAGGATATTCCAGCATGTACTTAGTATGTGCAGTACACAAGGATATTCCAGCATGTACTTAGTATGTGCAGTACACAAGGATATTCCAGCAGGTACTTAGTATGTACTTAGTATGTGCAGTACACAAGGATATTCCAGCATGTACTTAGTATGTGCAGTACACAAGGATATTCCAGCATGTACTTAGTATGTGTAGTACACAAGGATATTCCAGCATGTACTTAGTATGTGCAGTACACAAGGATATTCCAGCATGTACTTAGTATGTGCAGTACACAAGGATATTCCAGCATGTACTTAGTATGTGCAGTACACAAGGATATTCCAGCATGTACTTAGTATGTGCAGTACACAAGGATATTCCAGCAGGTACTTAGTATGTACTTAGTATGTGCAGTAAACAAGGATATTCCAGCAGGTACTTAGTATGTGTAGTACACAAGGATATTCCAGCATGTACTTAGTATGTGCAGTACACAAGGATATTCCAGCAGGTACTTAGTATGTACTTAGTATGTGCAGTAAACAAGGATATTCCAGCAGGTACTTAGTATGTGTAGTACACAAGGATATTCCAGCATGTACTTAGTATGTGCAGTACACAAGGATATTCCAGCAGGTACTTAGTATGTACTTAGTATGTGCAGTAAACAAGGATATTCCAGCAGGTACTTAGTATGTGTAGTACACAAGGATATTCCAGCATGTACTTAGTATGTGCAGTACACAAGGATATTCCAGCAGGTACTTAGTATGTACTTAGTATGTGCAGTAAACAAGGATATTTCAGCATGTACTTAGTATATGTAGTACACAAGGATATTCCAGCATGTACTTAGTATGTGTAGTACACAAGGATATTCCAGCATGCACTTAGTATGTGCAGTAAACAAGGATAATCCAGCATGTACTTAGTATGTGCAGTACACAAGGATATTCCAGCATGCACTTAGTATGTGTAGTACACAAGGATATTCCAGCATGCACTTAGTATGTGCAGTAAACAAGGATATTCCAGCATGTACTTAGTATGTGCAGTACACAAGGATATTCCAGCCTGTACTTAGTATGTGTAGTACACAAGGATATTCCAGCATGTACTTAGTATGTGCAGTAAACAAGGATATTCCAGCATGTACTTAGTATGTGCAGTACACAAGGATATTCCAGCATGTACTTAGTATGTGCTGTACACAAGGATATTCCAGCATGTACTTAGTATGTGCAGTACACAAGGATATTCTAGCATGTAATTAGTATGTGCAGTACACAAGGATATTCGAGCATGTACTTAGTATGTGCAGTACACAAGGATATTCCAGCATGTACTTAGTATGTGCAGTACACAAGGATATTCTAGTATGTACTTAGTATGTGCAGCACACAAGGATATTCCAGCATGTACTTAGTAGATACTGTATGTAAACCGCTCATAATTCAGATCGGTAGATACTGTATGTAAACCGCTCATATTTCAGGTCGGTAGATACTGTATATAAACCGCTCATATTTCAGGTCGGTAGATACTGTATATAAACCACTCATATTTCAGGTCGGTAGATACTGTATATAAACCGCTCATATTTCAGGTCGGTTGCCTCCTAAGGCGGAGATATTGGAAGGTCCGGACATCGAAATCACGCCGTAAGATAAACTTTCACCTTGTTATTTCTGTCATGACAGGGCAGTATTCACCTTGTTATTTCTGTCATGACAGGGCAGTATACACCTTGTTATTTCTGTCATGACAGGGCAGTATACACCTTGTTATTTCTGTCATGACAGGGCAGTATACACCTTGTTATTTCTGTCATGACAGGGCAGTATTCACCTTGTTATTTCCGTGTGACTGTTGTTTCTAGACCTACAAATACGTATATATGCAACTACTTCTATGGAATATGTAAATACTTCTATGGAATATGCAAATACTTCTATGGAATATGTAAATACTTCTATGGAATATGTAAATACTTCTATGGAATATGTAAATACTTCTATGGAATATGTAAATACTTCTATTGAATATGCAAATACCTCTATGGAATATGTAAATACTTCTATGGAATATGCAAATACTTCTATGGAATATGTAAATACTTCTATGGAATATGTAAATACTTCTATGGAATATGCAAATACTTCTATGGAATATGTAAATACTTCTATGGAATATGCAAATACTTCTATGGAATATGTACATACTTCTATGGAATATGCAAATACTTCTATGGAATATGTAAATACTTCTATGGAATATGTAAATACTTCTATGGAATATGTAAATACTTCTATGGAATATGTAAATACTTCTATGGAATATGTAAATACTTCTATGGAATATGTAAATACTTCTTTGGAATACATTGATACTTTTACGGAATACTTTAATGTTAAGTTTGTGTAAGGGGAACATGTAAGTTATATAATTATACAAATATGGATTGTCTCCCTTTTACATTTACATATTCTGTTCAAGTTAACCCTTTCCCTCATAGAAACACATCTCAACGCCATTACCAATACGATATGCATTGACAATGTAGTAGCCAAACCAATGTTCATAAAAAAGGCCAGAATCTCATGTAGTCTCAGTAATATCTATGAAGGTGGGATATATATGGTGACTACTTATCCACTGCATGATAGCTAAATGGCTGTCGTTTGTGTGGAGATATAATAGTATATTAACCTAAATCTCTATGAAGTCCCAGTAATATCTATGGAGGTGGGATAGATATGGCAACTACTTATCCACTGCATGATAGCTAAATGGCTGTTGTTTTTATGGAGATATAATAGTATATTAACCTAAATCTCTATGAAGTCCCAGTAATATCTATGGAGGTGGGATAGATATGGCGACTACTTATCCACTGCATGATAGCTAAATGGCTGTTGTTTTTATGGAGATATAATAGTATATTAACCTAAATCTCTATGAAGTCACAGTAATATCTATGGAGGTGGGATAGATATGCCAACTACTTATCCACCGCATGATAGCTAAATGGCTGTCGTTTGTATGGAGATATAATAGTATATTAACCTAAATCTCTATGAAGGAAAGGGTTAAGAAATTTTCTAGAAAGTTGTACGTGTTGGGGACGTTGTGAGAGCAATATCATTGCTAGTTCATCGTGGCTTACAAGCAACTTCTAAGCATAGCATGTAGTTCCACTTGCTACCTATACTTGTAGTTTTGAACTATTTTCCATGAACAGTTTGAATGAAGTTTGTTGACGTTTCCAGTTTGTATATACCGATGTGATGCAGCAATGTCTGCTACCTACTATTGTAGACATTTCTAGTTTGTATATACCGATGTGATGCAGCAATGTCTGCTACCTACTATTGTAGACGTTTCTAGTTTATATATACCGATGTGATGCAGCAATGTCTGCTACCTACTATATATATTGTAGACGTTTCTAGTTTGTATATACCGATGTGATGCAGCAATGTCTGCTACCTACTATATATATTGTAGACGTTTCTAGTTTGTATATACCGATGTGATGCAGCAATGTCTGCTACCTACTATATCTATTGTAGACGTTTCTAGTTTGTATATACCGATGTGATGCAGCAATGTCTGCTACCTACTATATATATTGTAGACATTTCTAGTTTGTATATACCGATGTTATACAGCAATGTCTGCTAGCTACTATATATATTGTAGACGTTTCTAGTTTGTATATACCGATGTGATGCAGCAATGTCTGCTACCTACTATATATATTGTAGACGTTTCCAGTTTGTATATACCGATGTGATGCAGCAATGTCTGCTACCTACTATATATATTGTAGACGTTTCCAGTTTGTATATACCGATGTGATGCAGCAATGTCTGCTACCTACTATATATATTGTAGACGTTTCCAGTTTGTATATACCGATGTGATGCAGCAATGTCTGCTACCTACTATATATATTGTAGACGTTTCTAGTTTGTATATACCGATGTGATGCAGCAATGTCTGCTACCTACTATATATATTGTAGACGTTTCTAGTTTGTATATACCGATGTGATGCAGCAATGTCTGCTACCTACTATATATATTGTAGACGTTTCTAGTTTGTATATACCGATGTGATGCAGCAATGTCTGCTATCTACTATTGTAGACGTTTCTAGTTTGTATATACCGATGTGATGTAGCAATGTCTGCTACCTACTATTGTAGACGTTTCTAGTTTGTATATACCGATGTGATGTAGCAATGTCTGCTACCTACTATTGTAGACGTTTCTAGTTTGTATATACCGATGTGATGCAGCAATGTCTGCTACCTACTATATATATTGTAGACGTTTCTAGTTTGTATATACCGATGTTATACAGCAATGTCTGCTACCTACTATATATATTGTAGACGTTTCTAGTTTGTATATACCGATGTGATGCAGCAATGTCTGCTACCTACTATATATATTGTAGACGTTTCCAGTTTGTATATACCGATGTGATGCAGCAATGTCTGCTACCTACTATATATATTGTAGACGTTTCCAGTTTGTATATACCGATGTGATGCAGCAATGTCTGCTACCTACTATATATATTGTAGACGTTTCCAGTTTGTATATACCGATGTGATGCAGCAATGTTTGCTACCTACTATATATATTGTAGACGTTTCTAGTTTGTATATACCGATGTGATGCAGCAATGTCTGCTACCTACTAATGTCTGCTACCTACTATATATATTGTAGACGTTTCTAGTTTGTATATACCGATGTGATGCAGCAATGTCTGCTACCTACTATATATATTGTAGACGTTTCCAGTTTGTATATACCGATGTGATGCAGCAATGTCTGCTACCTACTATTGTAGAGGTTTCTAGTTTGTATATACCGATGTGATGCAGCAATGTCTGCTACCTACTATTGTAGACGTTTCTAGTTTGTATATACCGATGTGATACAGCAATGTCTGCTACCTACTATATATATTGTAGAGGTTTCTAGTTTGTATATACTGATGTGATGCAGCAATGTCTGCTACCTACTATATATATTGTAGACGTTTCCAGTTTGTATATACCGATGTGATGCAGCAATGTCTGCTACCTACTATATATATTATAGAGGTTTCTAGTTTGTATATACCGATGTGATACAGCAATGTCTGCTACCTACTATATATATTGTAGACGTTTCTAGTTTGTATATACCGATGTGATGCAGCAATGTCTGCTACCTACTATATATATTGTAGACGTTTCTAGTTTGTATATACCGATGTGATGTAGCAATGTCTGCTACCTACTATTGTAGACGTTTCTAGTTTGTATATGCCGATGTGATGCAGCAATGTCTGCTACCTACTATATATATTGTAGACGTTTCTAGTTTGTATATACCGATGTTATACAGCAATGTCTGCTACCTACTATATATATTGTAGACGTTTCTAGTTTGTATATACCGATGTGATGCAGCAATGTCTGCTACCTACTATATATATTGTAGACGTTTCCAGTTTGTATATACCGATGTGATGCAGCAATGTCTGCTACCTACTATATATATTGTAGACGTTTCTAGTTTGTATATACCGATGTGATGCAGCAATGTCTGCTACCTACTATTGTAGACGTTTCTAGTTTGTATATACCGATGTGATGCAGCAATGTCTGCTACCTACTATTGTAGACGTTTCCAGTTTGTATATACCGATGTGATGCAGCAATGTCTGCTACCTACTATATATATTGTAGACGTTTCCAGTTTGTATATACCGATGTGATGCAGCAATGTCTGCTACCTACTATATCTATTGTAGACGTTTCTAGTTTATATATACCGATGTGATGCAGCAATGTCTGCTACCTACTATATATATTGTAGACGTTTCCAGTTTGTATATACCGATGTGATGCAGCAATGTCTGCTACCTACTATTGTAGACGTTTCTAGTTTTTATATACCGATGTGATACAGCAATGTCTGCTACCTACTATATATATTGTAGACGCTTCTAGTTTGTATATACCGATGTGATGCAGCAATGTCTGCTACCTACTATTGTAGACGTTTCTAGTTTGTATATACCGATGTGATGCAGCAATGTCTGCTACCTACTATTGTAGACGTTTCTAGTTTGTATATACCGATGTGATGCAGCAATGTCTGCTACCTACTATATATATTGTAGACGTTTCCAGTTTGTATATACCGATGTGATGCAGCAATGTCTGCTACCTACTATATATATTGTAGACGTTTCTAGTTTGTATATACCGATGTGATGCAGCAATGTCTGCTACCTACTATATATATTGTAGACGTTTCCAGTTTGTATATACCGATGTGATGCAGCAATGTCTGCTACCTACTATATATATTGTAGACGTTTCCAGTTTGTATATACCGATGTGATGCAGCAATGTCTGCTACCTACTATTGTAGACGTTTCTAGTTTGTATATACCGATGTGATGCAGCAATGTCTGCTACCTACTATTGTAGACGTTTCTAGTTTGTATATACCGATGTGATGCAGCAATGTCTGCTACCTACTATATATATTGTAGACGTTTCTAGTTTGTATATACCGATGTGATGCAGCAATGTCTGCTACCTACTATATATATTGTAGACGTTTCTAGTTTGTATATACCGATGTGATGCAGCAATGTCTGCTACCTACTATATATATTGTAGACGTTTCTAGTTTGTATATACCGATGTGATGCAGCAATGTCTGCTACCTACTATTGTAGACGTTTCTAGTTTGTATATACCGATGTGATGCAGCAATGTCTGCTACCTACTATTGTAGACGTTTCTAGTTTGTATATACCGATGTGATGCAGCAATGTCTGCTACCTACTATATATATTGTAGACGTTTCTAGTTTGTATATACCGATGTGATGCAGCAATGTCTGCTACCTACTATTGTAGAGGTTTCTAGTTTGTATATACCGATGTGATGCAGCAATGTCTGCTACCTACTATATATATTGTAGACGTTTCTAGTTTGTATATACCGATGTGATGCAGCAATGTCTGCTACCTACTATTGTAGACGTTTCCAGTTTGTATATACCGATGTGATGCAGCAATGTCTGCTACCTACTATTGTAGACGTTTCCAGTTTGTATATACCGATGTGATGCAGCAATGTCTGCTACCTACTATTGTAGACGTTTCTAGTTTGTATATACCGATGTGATGCAGCAATGTCTGCTACCTACTATATATATTGTAGACGTTTCTAGTTTGTATATACCGATGTGATACAGCAATGTCTGCTACCTACTATATATATTGTAGACGTTTCTAGTTTGTATATACCGATGTGATGCAGCAATGTCTGCTACCTACTATATATATTGTAGACGTTTCTAGTTTGTATATACCGATGTGATGCAGCAATGTCAGCTACCTACTATATATATTGTAGACGTTTCTAGTTTGTATATACCGATGTGATGCAGCAATGTCAGCTACCTACTATATATATTGTAGACGTTTCTAGTTTGTATATACCGATGTGATGCAGCAATGTCTGCTACCTACTATATATATTGTAGACGTTTCTAGTTTGTATATACCGATGTGATGCAGCAATGTCTGCTACCTACTATATATATTGTAGACGTTTCTAGTTTGTATATACCGATGTGATACAGCAATGTCAGCTACCTACTATATATATTGTAGACGTTTCTAGTTTGTATATACCGATGTGATACAGCAATGTCTGCTACCTACTATATATATTGTAGACGTTTCTAGTTTGTATATACTGATGTGATGCAGCAATGTCTGCTACCTACTATATATATTGTAGACGTTTCTAGTTTGTATATACCGATGTGATACAGCAATGTCTGCTACCTACTATATATATTGTAGACGTTTCTAGTTTGTATATACCGATGTGATGCAGCAATGTCTGCTACTAATTATTTTGCTATTTGTACACCATATAAGGCCTATATATATCTATGATTAGTACATGACAACTGTGGCTCTATGTACATGTTATTGTGCCATCAAGTTAGGGTTATGTAACACAAATGTACTCATTAACTCTTTCACTGCCAAATTGATGTATTACGGAATTGCTCACTGCCAAATTTATTACGGAATTGCTCACTGCCAAATTTATTACGGAATTGCTCACTGCCAAATTTATTACGGAATTGCTCACTGCCAAATTAATTTATTACGGAATTGCTCACTGCCAAATTGATTTATTACGGAATCGCTCACTGACAAATTGATGTATTACGGAATTGCTCACTGCCAAATTGATGTATTACGGAATTGCTCACTGCCAAATTGATGTATTACGGAATCACTCACTGCCAAATTGATGTATTATGGAATTGCTCACTGCCAAATTGATGTATTATGGAATTGCTCACTGCCAAATTGATGTATCACGGAATTGCTCACTGCCAAATTGATGTATCACGGAATTGCTCACTGCCAAATTGATGTATTACGGAATTGCTCACTCCCAAATTGATGTATTACAGAATTGCTCACTGCCAAATTGATGTATTACAGAATTGCTCACTGCCAAATTGATGTATTACAGAATTGCTCACTGCCAAATTGATGTATTATGGAATTGCTCACTGCCAAATTGATGTATTATGGAATTGCTCACTGCCAAATTGATGTATCACGGAATTGCTCACTGCCAAATTGATGTATCACGGAATTGCTCACTGCCAAATTGATGTATTACGGAATTGCTCACTGCCAAATTGATGTATTACAGAATTGCTCACTGCCAAATTGATGTATTACGGAATTGCTCACTGCCAAATTGATGTATTACGGAATTGCTCACTGCCAAATTGATGTATTACGGAATTGCTCACTGCCAAATTGATTTATTATGGCATGGCTCATTGACAAATTGATTTTATCAATCAATCGACAAAGCTGCGCACACATTTGATGTTGAAGAAACGGTCTCTGAAATTTCTGAGCCATAAAACTTCAAAACTTTATGTAAACTGCTCATATTTAAATATTCTAAACAAATTTTTTTAATAAACCCGCAAATAATTTTAAAAACAAAGTCGTAAAGCATTCTCTGTATCCAGATCGAGGCTCTGAATGCCCCGATACAATGTCGTACATTCTCTGTATCCAGATCGAGGCTCTGAATGCCCCCGATACAATGTCGTACATTTACTGTATCCAGATCGAGGCTCTGAATGCCCCGATACAATGTCGTACATTCTCTGTATCCAGATCGAGGCTCTGAATGCCCCGATACAATGTCGTACATTCTCTGTATCCAGATCGAGGCTCTGAATGCCCCGATACAATGTCGTACATTCTCTGTATCCAGATCGAGGCTCTGAATGCCCCGATACAATGTCGTACATTCTCTGTATCCAGATCGAGGCTCTGAATGCCCCGATACAATGTCGTACATTCTCTGTATCCAGATCGAGGCTCTGAATGCCCCGATACAATGTCGTACATTCTCTGTATCCAGATCGAGGCTCTGAATGCCCCGATACAATGTCGTACATTCTCTGTATCCAGATCGAGGCTCTGAATGCCCCGATACAATGTCGTACATTCTCTGTATCCAGATCGAGGCTCTGAATGCCCCGATACAATGTCGTACATTCTCTGTATCCAGATCGAGGCTCTGAATGCCCCGATACAATGTCGTACATTCTCTGTATCCAGATCGAGGCTCTGAATGCCCCGATACAATGTCGTACATTTAAACAATATTAACCCTTTGAACACCACAGGCCTCTAAATAGACTTACAAAAAGTGTAGATCCAGATGAGCCGGCTCATGACGAGCCGTCTCATCAGGATCTGCACTTTTTACCAGTATTAATTATTACTATTTTTAGATAAAATTATCCATTTTGATAAATGAACTGGTCCAATTTTCTTATTAATTTATTGGTCTAAAAATACCATGCACCAGTCCATGTCAGTTACTTGGGGTTGAATGGGTTAAGTGACACATACGTCGCATATATATGCTCCTACGGCAGTGAACGGAATAGTCGCTGATATGCACATATGTCCGCCTCCGTGGTCGAGTGGTTAAGGTCGCTGACTTGTATACCACTATAACCTATCATCACTGATTTCACAGGTTCGAGCCCCACTCAGACCATGTCTCATTTATATGAACAAGTTGGCAGTTTCTTATGGAGGTTGTTGCACCCAAGTACTGGTGCCTGCCCAGGAAAGGTGTTGTTAGCTAAACTGTCCGATAGATAGCTGTGGAGGTGTACAGTTTACATTTAGATATATAGTTGTGGAGGTGTACAGTTTACATTTAGATATATAGTTGTGGAGGTGTACAGTTTACATTTAGATATATAGTTGTGGAGGTGTACAGTTTACATTTAGATATATAACTGTGGAGGTGTACAGTTTACATTTAGATATATAGCTGTGGAGGTGTACAGTTTACATTTAGATATATAGCTGTGGAGGTGTACAGTTTACATTTAGATATATAGTTGTGGAGGTGTACAGTTTACATTTAGATATATAGCTGTGGAGGTGTACAGTTTACATTTAGATATATAGCTGTGGAGGTGTACAGTTTACATTTAGATAACTGTGGAGGTGTACAGTTTACATTTAGATATATAACTGTGGAGGTGTACAGTTTACATTTAGATAACTGTGGAGGTGTACAGTTTACATTTAGATAGTTGTGGAGGTGTACAGTTTACATTTAGATAGCTGTGGAGGTGTACAGTTTACATTTAGATAGCTGTGGAGATGTACAGTTTACATTTAGATAGCTGTGGAGGTGTACAGTTTACATTTAGATATATAGCTGTGGAGGTGTACATTTTACATTTAGATAGCTGTGGAGGTGTACAGTTTACATTTAGATAGCTGTGGAGGTGTACAGTTTACATTTAGATATATAGCTGTGGAGGTGTACAGTTTACATTTAGATAGCTGTGGAGGTGTACAGTTTACATTTAGATAGCTGTGGAGATGTACAGTTTACATTTAGATAGCTGTGGAGGTGTACAGTTTACATTTAGATAGTTGTGGAGGTGTACAGTTTACATTTAGATAGCTGTGGAGGTGTACAGTTTACATTTAGATAGTTGTGGAGGTGTACAGTTTACATTTAGATAGCTGTGGAGGTGTACAGTTTACATTTAGATAGCTGTGGAGGTGTACAGTTTACATTTAGATATATAGCTGTGGAGGTGTACAGTTTACATTTAGATAGTTGTGGAGGTGTACAGTTTACATTTAGATAGCTGTGGAGGTGTACAGTTTACATTTAGATATATAGCTGTGGAGGTGTACAGTTTACATTTAGATATATAGCTGTGGAGGTGTACAGTTTACATTTAGATATATAACTGTGGAGGTGTACAGTTTACATTTAGATATATAGCTGTGGAGGTGTACAGTTTACATTTAGATATATAGCTGTGGAGGTGTACAGTTTACATTTAGATATATAACTGTGGAGGTGTACAGTTTACATTTAGATATATAGCTGTGGAGGTGTACAGTTTACATTTAGATATATAACTGTGGAGGTGTACAGTTTACATTTAGATATATAGCTGTGGAGGTGTACAGTTTACATTTAGATATATAACTGTGGAGGTGTACAGTTTACATTTAGATATATAACTGTGGAGGTGTACAGTTTACATTTAGATATATAACTGTGGAGGTGTACAGTTTACATTTAGATATATAGCTGTGGAGGTGTACAGTTTACATTTAGATATATAACTGTGGAGGTGTACAGTTTACATTTAGATATATAGCTGTGGAGGTGTACAGTTTACATTTAGATATATAACTGTGGAGGTGTAGAGTTTACATTTAGATATATAGCTGTGGAGGTGTACAGTTTACATTTAGATATATAACTGTGGAGGTGTAGAGTTTACATTTAGATATATAGCTGTGGAGGTGTACAGTTTACATTTAGATATATAACTGTGGAGGTGTACAGTTTACATTTAGATATATAGTGTGGAGGTGTACAGTTTACATTTAGATATATACTGTGGAGGTGTACAGTTTACATTTAGATATATAGCTGTGGAGGTGTACAGTTTACATTTAGATATATAGCAAGGAGGTGTACAGTTTACATTTAGATATATAACTGTGGAGGTGTAGAGTTTACATTTAGATATATAGCTGTGGAGGTGTACAGTTTACATTTAGATATATAGCTGGGAGGTGTACAGTTTACATTTAGATAGATAGTTGTGGAGGTGTACAGTTTACATTTAGATATATAGCTGTGGAGGTGTACAGTTTACATTTAGATATATAGCTGTGGAGGTGTACAGTTTACATTTAGATATATAGTTGTGGAGGTGTACAGTTTACATTTAGATATATAGCTGTGGAGGTGTACAGTTTACATTTAGATATATAACTGTGGAGGTGTACAGTTTACATTTAGATATATAGTTGTGGAGGTGTACAGTTTACATTTAGATAGTTGTGGAGGTGTACAGTTTACATTTAGATATATAGTTGTGGAGGTGTACAGTTTACATTTAGATATATAGCTGTGGAGGTGTACAGTTTACATTTAGATAGCTGTGGAGGTGTACAGTTTACATTTAGATATATAACTGTGGAGATGTACAGTTTACATTTAGATATATAGCTGTGGAGGTGTACAGTTTACATTTAGATATATAACTGTGGAGGTGTACAGTTTACATTTAGATATATAACTGTGGAGGTGTACAGTTTACATATGATATATAACTGTGGAGGTGTACAGTTTACATTTAGATATATAACTGTGGAGGTGTACAGTTTACATTTAGATATATAACTGTGGAGGTGTACAGTTTACATTTAGATATATAGCTGTGGAGGTGTACAGTTTACATTTAGATATATAGCTGTGGAGGTGTACAGTTTACATTTAGATATATAGCTATGGAGGTGTACAGTTTACATTTAGATATATAACTGTGGAGGTGTACAGTTTACATTTAGATAGCTGTGGAGGTGTACAGTTTACATTTATATATATAGTTGTGGAGGTGTACAGTTTACATTTAGATATATAGTTGTGGAGATGTACAGTTTACATTTAGATATATAACTGTGGAGGTGTACAGTTTACATTTAGATATATAGTTGTGGAGGTGTACAGTTTACATTTAGATAGATAGTTGTGGAGGTGTACAGTTTACATTTAGATATATAGTTGTGGAGGTGTACAGTTTACATTTAGATATATAGTTGTGGAGGTGTACAGTTTACATTTAGATATATAGTTGTGGAGGTGTACAGTTTACATTTAGATATATAGCTGTGGAGGTGTACAGTTTACATTTAGATATATAGTTGTGGAGGTGTACAGTTTACATTTAGATATATAGCTGTGGAGGTGTACAGTTTACATTTAGATATATAACTGTGGAGATGTACAGTTTACATTTAGATATATAGTTGTGGAGGTGTACAGTTTACATTTAGATATATAGCTGTGGAGGTGTACAGTTTACATTTAGATATATAACTGTGGAGATGTACAGTTTACATTTAGATAGCTGTGGAGGTGTACAGTTTACATTTAGATATATAACTGTGGAGGTGTACAGTTTACATTTAGATAGCTGTGGAGGTGTACAGTTTACATTTAGATAGCTGTGGAGGTGTACAGTTTACATTTAGATAGCTGTGGAGGTGTACAGTTTACATTTAGATATATAGTTGTGGAGGTGTACAGTTTACATTTAGATAGCTGTGGAGGTGTACAGTTTACATTTAGATAGCTGTGGAGGTGTACAGTTTACATTTAGATAGCTGTGGAGGTGTACAGTTTACATTTAGATAGCTGTGGAGGTGTACAGTTTACATTTAGATAGCTGTGGAGGTGTACAGTTTACATTTAGATAGCTGTGGAGGTGTACAGTTTACATTTAGATAGATTTGTGGAGGTGTACAGTTTACATTTAGATATATAGCTGTGGAGGTGTACAGTTTACATTTAGATATATAGCTGTGGAGGTGTACAGTTTACATTTAGATATATAGTTGTGGAGGTGTACAGTTTACATTTAGATATATAGCTGTGGAGGTGTACAGTTTACATTTAGATATATAACTGTGGAGGTGTACAGTTTACATTTAGATATATAGTTGTGGAGGTGTACAGTTTACATTTAGATAGTTGTGGAGGTGTACAGTTTACATTTAGATATATAGTTGTGGAGGTGTACAGTTTACATTTAGATATATAGCTGTGGAGGTGTACAGTTTACATTTAGATATATAGCTGTGGAGGTGTACAGTTTACATTTAGATATATAGTTGTGGAGGTGTACAGTTTACATTTAGATATATAACTGTGGAGGTGTACAGTTTACATTTAGATATATAACTGTGGAGGTGTACAGTTTACATTTAGATATATAACTGTGGAGGTGTACAGTTTACATTTAGATATATAGCTGTGGAGGTGTACAGTTTACATTTAGATATATAGCTGTGGAGGTGTACAGTTTACATTTAGATATATAGCTGTGGAGGTGTACAGTTTACATTTAGATAGCTGTGGAGGTGTACAGTTTACATTTAGATATATAACTGTGGAGGTGTACAGTTTACATTTAGATAGCTGTGGAGGTGTACAGTTTACATTTAGATATATAGCTGTGGAGGTGTACAGTTTACATTTAGATATATAACTGTGGAGGTGTACAGTTTACATTTAGATATATAGCTGTGGAGGTGTACAGTTTACATTTAGATAGCTGTGGAGGTGTACAGTTTACATTTAGATATATAGCTGTGGAGGTGTACAGTTTACATTTAGATATGTAACTGTGGAGGTGTACAGTTTACATTTAGATAGCTGTGGAGGTGTACAGTTTACATTTATATATATAGTTGTGGAGGTGTACAGTTTACATTTAGATATATAACTGTGGAGGTGTACAGTTTACATTTAGATATATAGTTGTGGAGGTGTACAGTTTACATTTAGATAGTTGTGGAGGTGTACAGTTTACATTTAGATAGTTGTGGAGGTGTACAGTTTACATTTAGATATATAGTTGTGGAGGTGTACAGTTTACATTTAGATATATAGTTGTGGAGGTGTACAGTTTACATTTAGATATATAGTTGTGGAGGTGTACAGTTTACATTTAGATATATAGCTGTGGAGGTGTACAGTTTACATTTAGATATATAGTTGTGGAGGTGTACAGTTTACATTTAGATATATAGCTGTGGAGGTGTACAGTTTACATTTAGATATATAACTGTGGAGATGTACAGTTTACATTTAGATATATAGTTGTGGAGGTGTACAGTTTACATTTAGATATATAGCTGTGGAGGTGTACAGTTTACATTTAGATATATAACTGTGGAGATGTACAGTTTACATTTAGATAGCTGTGGAGGTGTACAGTTTACATTTAGATATATAACTGTGGAGGTGTACAGTTTACATTTAGATAGCTGTGGAGGTGTACAGTTTACATTTAGATAGCTGTGGAGGTGTACAGTTTACATTTAGATAGCTGTGGAGGTGTACAGTTTACATTTAGATATATAGTTGTGGAGGTGTACAGTTTACATTTAGATAGCTGTGGAGGTGTACAGTTTACATTTAGATAGCTGTGGAGGTGTACAGTTTACATTTAGATAGCTGTGGAGGTGTACAGTTTACATTTAGATAGCTGTGGAGGTGTACAGTTTACATTTAGATAGTTGTGGAGATGTACAGTTTACATTTAGATAGCTGTGGAGGTGTACAGTTTACATTTAGATAGTTGTGGAGGTGTACAGTTTACATTTAGATAGCTGTGGAGGTGTACAGTTTACATTTAGATATATAGTTGTGGAGGTGTACAGTTTACATTTAGATATATAGCTGTGGAGGTGTACAGTTTACATTTAGATATATAACTGTGGAGGTGTACAGTTTACATTTAGATATATAACTGTGGAGGTGTACAGTTTACATTTAGATATATAACTGTGGAGATGTACAGTTTACATTTAGATATATAGCTGTGGAGGTGTACAGTTTACATTTAGATATATAACTGTGGAGGTGTACAGTTTACATTTAGATATATAGCTGTGGAGGTGTACAGTTTACATTTAGATATATAACTGTGGAGGTGTACAGTTTACATTTAGATATATAACTGTGGAGGTGTACAGTTTACATTTAGATATATAATTGTGGAGGTGTACAGTTTACATTTAGATAGATAGTTGTGGAGGTGTACAGTTTACATTTAGATATATAGCTGTGGAGGTGTACAGTTTACATTTAGATATATAGCTGTGGAGGTGTACAGTTTACATTTAGATATATAGTTGTGGAGGTGTACAGTTTACATTTAGATATATAGTTGTGGAGATGTACAGTTTACATTTAGATATATAACTGTGGAGGTGTACAGTTTACATTTAGATATATAGTTGTGGAGGTGTACAGTTTACATTTAGATAGTTGTGGAGGTGTACAGTTTACATTTAGATATATAGTTGTGGAGGTGTACAGTTTACATTTAGATATATAGCTGTGGAGGTGTACAGTTTACATTTAGATAGCTGTGGAGGTGTACAGTTTACATTTAGATATATAACTGTGGAGATGTACAGTTTACATTTAGATATATAGCTGTGGAGGTGTACAGTTTACATTTAGATATATAACTGTGGAGGTGTACAGTTTACATTTAGATATATAACTGTGGAGGTGTACAGTTTACATATGATATATAACTGTGGAGGTGTACAGTTTACATTTAGATATATAACTGTGGAGGTGTACAGTTTACATTTAGATATATAACTGTGGAGGTGTACAGTTTACATTTAGATATATAGCTGTGGAGGTGTACAGTTTACATTTAGATAGCTGTGGAGGTGTACAGTTTACATTTAGATAGCTGTGGAGGTGTACAGTTTACATTTAGATATGTATTTGTGGAGGTGTACAGTTTACATTTAGATAGCTGTGGAGGTGTACAGTTTACATTTATATATATAGTTGTGGAGGTGTACAGTTTACATTTAGATATATAACTGTGGAGGTGTACAGTTTACATTTAGATATATAGTTGTGGAGGTGTACAGTTTACATTTAGATAGTTGTGGAGGTGTACAGTTTACATTTAGATATATAGCTGTGGAGGTGTACAGTTTACATTTAGATATGTATTTGTGGAGGTGTACAGTTTACATTTAGATAGCTGTGGAGGTGTACAGTTTACATTTATATATATAGTTGTGGAGGTGTACAGTTTACATTTAGATATATAACTGTGGAGGTGTACAGTTTACATTTAGATATATAGTTGTGGAGGTGTACAGTTTACATTTAGATAGTTGTGGAGGTGTACAGTTTACATTTAGATATATAGCTGTGGAGGTGTACAGTTTACATTTAGATATATAGTTGTGGATGTGTACAGTTTACATTTAGATAGCTGTGGAGGTGTACAGTTTACATTTAGATATATAGTTGTGGAGGTGTACAGTTTACATTTAGATATATAGTTGTGGATGTGTACAGTTTACATTTAGATATATAGCTGTGGAGGTGTACAGTTTACATTTAGATATTGTGGAGGTGTACAGTTTACATTTAGATATATAGCTGTGGAGGTGTACAGTTTACATTTAGATATATAGTTGTGGAGGTGTACAGTTTACATTTAGATATATAGCTGTGGAGGTGTACAGTTTACATTTAGATATATAGTTGTGGAGGTGTACAGTTTACATTTAGATATATAGTTGTGGAGGTGTACAGTTTACATTTAGATATATAGCTGTGGAGGTGTACAGTTTACATTTAGATATATAACTGTGGAGGTGTACAGTTTACATTTAGATATATAGTTGTGGAGGTGTACAGTTTACATTTAGATATATAACTGTGGAGGTGTACAGTTTACATTTAGATATATAGCTGTGGAGGTGTACAGTTTACATTTAGATATATAGCTGTGGAGGTGTACAGTTTACATTTAGATAGCTGTGGAGGTGTACAGTTTACATTTAGATATATCTGTGGAGGTGTACAGTTTACATTTAGATAGCTGTGGAGGTGTACAGTTTACATTTAGATATATAGTTGTGGAGGTGTACAGTTTACATTTAGATAGCTGTGGAGGTGTACAGTTTACATTTAGATAGCTGTGGAGGTGTACAGTTTACATTTAGATAGCTGTGGAGGTGTACAGTTTACATTTAGATAGCTGTGGAGGTGTACAGTTTACATTTAGATAGTTGTGGAGATGTACAGTTTACATTTAGATAGCTGTGGAGGTGTACAGTTTACATTTAGATAGTTGTGGAGGTGTACAGTTTACATTTAGATAGCTGTGGAGGTGTACAGTTTACATTTAGATATATAGTTGTGGAGGTGTACAGTTTACATTTAGATATATAGCTGTGGAGGTGTACAGTTTACATTTAGATATATAACTGTGGAGGTGTACAGTTTACATTTAGATATATAACTGTGGAGGTGTACAGTTTACATTTAGATATATAACTGTGGAGATGTACAGTTTACATTTAGATGTATAGCTGTGGAGGTGTACAGTTTACATTTAGATATATAACTGTGGAGGTGTACAGTTTACATTTAGATAGATAGTTGTGGAGATGTACAGTTTACATTTAGATAGCTGTGGAGGTGTACAGTTTACATTTAGATATATAACTGTGGAGGTGTACAGTTTACATTTAGATAGCTGTGGAGGTGTACAGTTTACATTTAGATAGTTGTGGAGGTGTACAGTTTACATTTAGATAGCTGTGGAGGTGTACAGTTTACATTTAGATATATAGCTGTGGAGGTATACAGTTTACATTTAGATATATAGCTGTGGAGGTGTACAGTTTACATTTAGATATATAGCTGTGGAGATGTACAGTTTACATTTAGATATATAACTGTGGAGGTGTACAGTTTACATTTAGATATATAGCTGTGGAGGTGTACAGTTTACATTTAGATATATAACTGTGGAGGTGTACAGTTTACATTTAGATATATAGTTGTGGAGGTGTACAGTTTACATTTAGATAGATAGTTGTGGAGGTGTACAGTTTACATTTAGATATATAGCTGTGGAGGTGTACAGTTTACATTTAGATATATAGCTGTGGAGGTGTACAGTTTACATTTAGATATATAGTTGTGGAGGTGTACAGTTTACATTTAGATATATAACTGTGGAGGTGTACAGTTTACATTTAGATATATAACTGTGGAGGTGTACAGTTTACATTTAGATATATAACTGTGGAGATGTACAGTTTACATTTAGATATATAGTTGTGGAGGTGTACAGTTTACATTTAGATAGCTGTGGAGGTGTACAGTTTACATTTAGATAGTTGTGGAGGTGTACAGTTTACATTTAGATAGCTGTGGAGGTGTACAGTTTACATTTAGATATATAGTTGTGGAGGTGTACAGTTTACATTTAGATATATAGTTGTGGAGGTGTACAGTTTACATTTAGATAGTTGTGGAGGTGTACAGTTTACATTTAGATAGCTGTGGAGGTGTACAGTTTACATTTAGATAGTTGTGGAGGTGTACAGTTTACATTTAGATATATAGTTGTGGAGGTGTACAGTTTACATTTAGATATATAGCTGTGGAGGTGTACAGTTTACATTTAGATATATAGCTGTGGAGGTGTACAGTTTACATTTAGATAGCTGTGGAGGTGTACAGTTTACATTTAGATATATAGCTGTGGAGGTGTACAGTTTACATTTAGATATATAACTGTGGAGGTGTACAGTTTACATTTAGATATATAACTGTGGAGGTGTACAGTTTACATTTAGATATATAGCTGTGGAGGTGTACAGTTTACATTTAGATATATAGTTGTGGAGGTGTACAGTTTACATTTAGATATATAGCTGTGGAGGTGTACAGTTTACATTTAGATATATAGCTGTGGAGGTGTACAGTTTACATTTAGATATATAACTGTGGAGGTGTACAGTTTACATTTAGATATATAACTGTGGAGGTGTACAGTTTACATTTAGATATATAGTTGTGGAGGTGTACAGTTTACATTTAGATATATAACTGTGGAGGTGTACAGTTTACATTTAGATATATAGTTGTGGAGGTGTACAGTTTACATTTAGATATATAACTGTGGAGGTGTACAGTTTACATTTAGATATATAGTTGTGGAGGTGTACAGTTTACATTTAGATAGATAGTTGTGGAGCTGTACAGTTTACATTTAGATATATAACTGTGGAGGTGTACAGTTTACATTTAGATATATAGTTGTGGAGGTGTACAGTTTACATTTAGATATATAGCTGTGGAGGTGTACAGTTTACATTTAGATATATAGTTGTGGAGGTGTACAGTTTACATTTAGATATATAGCTGTGGAGATGTACAGTTTACATTTAGATATATAACTGTGGAGGTGTACAGTTTACATTTAGATATATAGCTGTGGAGGTGTACAGTTTACATTTAGATAGATAGCTGTTGATATACTGTTGATTGGGTATTATTCACCAGGGTTTTATTTTTGCTAATATTCGCGACTGAATGAAGTCGCAAATTAAAAAAAAAAGCGAATATTTACCTGCATTTTCCAGAAATGATCCGTCCGATCATAGCTCCAGTTTGGCATTTATAGATGTAGAAATTTTTGACAATTGGAGCACAATTGAAAACATTTATGCACAATTATACACAATTATACACAATTATACACATTTATATACAATTATACACATTTATACACAATTATACACACAGTCATGTATCATCGCTACTCAACCATGGCTTGGATAGAAATGGCGTTGGAGGCAATGTCTTGGCAGGGTGATGGTTGGTGTGCTTTCGAGCAAGCTTCTTGGACTGGTGGATGAAACTGCTGCGCTTTAGACGATTCTTCATTAGTGCCTCAACTTCATCGGTTTTTCTTCCTGACATCGAAACTTATGTCTGTAGAAGAATTCTTGTGTCGCGACGTTCTTGCAGTGGCTGGATGGAAGTAATTTCTCCATGGCCTTGATTGGAGTGCTCTTCATTGCACCTGTGATCAGCCTGAGAGCCTTGTTCTGAACCTTGTCAAGTGTCTGTTGGTTGGTCTTGGCTGATGTTGTCCAGGCGGTGGATCCATATTCCAGGTGAGGCCTGACCACACCTTGGTAAATAGTCTTCAAGATGTGATCATTGGCACCCCATGTGGTGCCAGCAAGCTTCCGAAGGATTGCAAGCTTGCGCTTGGCTTTGGCCTCTGCTTTCTGGATATGTGGCTTCCATGTCTGCCGTCTGTCAAATGTCACCCCCAAGTATGTTGGCTCGTTGTCTGTCTTCAAGGCAGTTCCACCGACTTTGTTGGTTCCAGCTTTCTGTTTGGTGGAAAGTGTGAAGAGTGTGGTTGACGACTTCTCCTTATTAATAGAGATGCACCAGTCTTCTGCCCATGCTGTGAGCTTGTCTGCGGCCATCTGCATTCTGTATGTGGCAGTCGTTGCATGTTCTTCAACACACCACATGACCAAGTCATCAGCATAGAGTGCTGCTTTGATACCATGTGGCAGCTCTGCAAGCAAGTCATCGATGAAGATGAGGAACAGCGTAGGCGAGATCGCTCCTCCTTGAGGAACACCATGTCGGATGAGGAATTTCTTGCTCTTCTGGTTGTCAACAAGTACTCTGGCTCTGCGATTGTGTAGGAAGGATTTGGTCCATCGGAGCATCTTGTCGGCAATTCCACATCGTTGCATCTTGACCAGCAGCCCATCAGTCCAGACTTTGTCAAAAGCCTTCTGGAGGTCTATCCAGGTTGCAAAAACTACCTTCCGGTCTTGGAATGCATCCTCAACTTCCTGAGCGAGGTATGTTGCCTGGTCCTCTGTACATCTGAACTGTCGGAATCCTGCTTGTTCCTTGGATAGGAGGTTTTCTGTCTCAAGGTACCACATGAGTCTCTTGTTAACTATCCTCTCCATTGTCTTGACCACACAGCTAGTGAGACTAATAGGGCGATAGCTGGAAGCTTTCTTTCTATCCTTGCCGTTCTTGTAGATTGGGATAACGGTGGCTTCCTTCCAGATCTGCGGAACTTTGCCTTCTTCCCTGCTAAGATTGAAGATGTCAAGAAGTTTCAGCATGGCTGAGCATCCAAGATGAGTTAGCATCTCATTGGAGATTCCATCTGTTCCTGGTGACTACCTCTTCTTCAGTTGTCTGAGCGCTGTGTACAGTTCCTGGTATGTAAGTGGAGTCTTGTTCCGTATGTCTTTTACTTCTATCCTTCTGTTCTTTCCGTGCCTCTCTTTGCTGTTGGCGTGTGACTTTGATGTTGTCCTCTTTCTGGTAGGCTTTGGTGAGACAGTCTGCAGTCTCTTTGCCGGTCAACAGTTTCCCATCCTCATCCAACGTGATTTTCTGTCTGCTATTTTCTTCATCATTTAGCTGTCTCGTGAGCCCCCACAACTTCCTCCCGTCCTTCTCAAGGTTCAGGGCAGCAGTTTTCTCCCTCCAACTTCGTTGTGTAGCTTCCCGTTAGATTTTTGAAACTGTGCCTTTGCTTTCTGAAGTTGTTCATGGTTTTCTTCTGTTCCTTGCTTCAGTGAGTTCATCTTGGAGGGTCTGCAACTGATTGGTCCAGTAGGGCTTGTATTCTCTTCTCGCACCTCTAGGGATGGTTTCATGGGCAGCTTTGAGTATGCAGCTGTTGAACTCTTTCACCACGTTGTTAACATCTCTTCCTTGTACCTGTATGCCTCGAGTAAGAGAATTGGACCGAATAGCAAAGAGACTCCACTTGGCTTTCTTGTAGTTCCATCTAGGGTAGGGATGGTCTGTCTGTATCACTTCACTGCTGCTTGTGAGGAACACTGGTTTGTGGTCACTTCCACCAAGTTGATCGCCAACTTCTCTAACCGTACCTTTCTGGATGTCCTCTGTGCAGAATGCTAGATCTGGAGAGGTAGTAGTGTGCCATTGCCTAGAGTAGAAGGTTGGTACATCATAGGGCTGGTTGACAAGGATCAAGTTGTGCTCATCCTGCCAGTCCTCCACTTCATCCCCACACCTATCAGACTGTGCATATCCCCAACTCTGGGAATGACTATTAATATCACCAACAACCATGTATCGACTGTTTGAGATTTCAATAGTGTCAAGGGCAAGGGCTTTGTCATTTGGGCAGTAGCAGTTGACGAGGCTCAACTCAGATGATATGGTCTTGATCTTGAACTCCTGGTATTCCGCTCCTTCAAGGTAGGTTTTCACTTTGCTCGCATTGATGTTGTACCGGACTAGAGTGAGCACACCACCCTTGTGTCTGTCTTGTCGGTCTGCTCGGAGGCACTGGTAGCCTCGTACTTTGAACGTCTTGTCTTTGTTCAGGTGTGTTTCCTGTATGCAGCAAACACTTACCTCTTTGTCCTGTAGTACTTGCTCCAGTTCAATCTTTTTGTTAAAGACTCCTTCAGCATTCCACTGCATGAGCACAAGAGGTTTCTGCTTCACATTTCGGCCAGTAGCTGTCCTTCGTTGTCCCCTGGCTCCACAGGGCGGCTTAGGGTGACCTCCAGTAGCTATGGATGGGTTCCTTCGAGGTATGGAACCCGGCACTGTACCTGCCTGGCGGGTCTTCACAGGTCCAGCACCATCTCGGTTTACTCTTTCTGTCATTGTGATTCATTTTGCGTTTATGCGTAGTACCATGGTTTATTAGAATGCGCCGTGCGGCCCAGTACTTCCGGCTTCAGCATTCGAGGTTTCTGTTGGGGTTACCTCACCCTTAGGCTAGGACTTTTAAGGCGGCCCATATATTCGCCTGATGCACCCGTTGTAGGACACATGGAGTATTTAATAGGAGTAGCTTTGCCATGTGCTATCCTGCCCCGTCCTGGTAGGTACATCGCCATATGGTCCGGGACTGCTTATTTAATTCACAGCAAACCCGAGGAGTCTGATATGGTAGGAAGAGTCTGATATGGTGAGATGGTAGGAGATGTCTGATAGGTTCAGATGGTAGGAGGTGTCTGATATGGTAGGAGGAGTCTGATATGGTGAGATGGTAGGAGGAGTCTGATATGGTAGGAGGAGTCTGATAGGGTGAAATGGTAGGAGGTGTCTGATAGGTTGAGATGGTAGGGGGAGTCTGATATGGTAGGAGGAGTCTGATATGGTGAGATGGTAGGAGGAGTCTGATATGGTAGGAGTCTGATATGGCGAGATGGTAGGAGGAGTCAGATAGGGTGAAATGGTAGGAGGTGTCTGATAGGTTGAGATGGTAGGAGGAGTCTGATAGGGTGAGATAGTAGGAGGTGTCTGATAGGGTGATATGGTAGGAGGAGTCTGATAGGGTGAGATGGTAGGAGGTGTCTGATAGGGTGAGATGGTAGGAGGTGTCTGATAGGGCGAGATGGTAGGAGGAGTCTGATAGGGTGAGATGGTAGGAGGTGTCTGATATGGTGAGATGGTAGGAGGTGTCTGATAGGGTGAATGGTAGGAGGAGTCTGATAGGGTGAAGGTAGGAGGTGTCTGATATGGCGAGATGTAGAGGTGTCTGATATGGTAGGAGTCTGATAGGGTGAGGTGGTAGGAGGAGTCAGATAGGGTGAAATGGTAGGAGGTGTTTGATAGGTTGAGATGGTAGGAGGAGTCTGATAGGTTGAGATGGTAGGAGGGTCAGATAGGGTGAAATGGTAGGTGTCTGAATAGGGTGAGATGGTAGGAGGAGTCTGATATGGTGAGATGGTAGGAGGAGTCTGATATGGTGAGATGGTAGGAGGAGTCTGATATGGTGAGATGGTAGGAGGAGTCTGATATGGTGAGATGGTAGGAGGAGTCTGATATGGTAGGAGGAGTCTGATATGGTGAGATGATAGATACCATATTTTGCAGTCAACAGTATCGTGATGGCAGAGGAATCAGTATCGCTGGTTGTAGAAACTCTCTGATCAAGAAAAGGTAGGAAGTTGCACGAAGCGTGTTTGATGGTTGACTAGTGCTAGATGAGTGTTTTACTGCAGAAATATATGCACCACATTTGTAATATGCTTTTGTGTGTTGCATTAAATAAATATTTGATACTTTATAGGCTTGTATGCCACGGTCAAATTCGTGTCTGGGTTGGAGTGGTAATTATTATACCAGATTTGTATAGCACTCTTTTCATACAGAAATTATACGTTCAAAAATGCTTAACATTAATTTAGCATAGTAAGATATTTTTACAACATACATTGCTCATCACTGATGGTCACGGGTTCGAGCCACCTATCATCACTGATGGTCACGGGTTCGAGCCCTGCTCACGCCGTGTCTCATTTATATTGAAAAAGTTGGCAGTTTCTTGCGGAGGTTGGTGCACCCAAGTACTGGTTAACCGCTGGAGCCTGCCCAGGAAAGGTGTTGTTAAGTAAACTGCCCGCCGGCGATATAGCCCAAAATGGTGCTGATGCAGGTGTAAAACCCGAAATATAACATAACATAGCAACATACATTGCAACAGTCAACATTAAGGACAACAATTTGGTAAGAATTAAAATAATAATACCGTAATAAAAATAAAACAATGTAAAATCAAAAATATTAAAGAAAAGTACATATAATAAAGGTTAAGAATTAAAATGCAAAATGCTATACATGTAGATCATTAGATTGAACACACCAAACTAAAATCTACTTCCAAGAAGTGTATGACAGAGTGTAGCCGGTCCAGTGATTGGGTCGATCCCTACCTGCGAGGCTCCCGCTACACCTGTGATACACTCCTCGGAATAGACTCCATTTGACTGTTCTAAAATACTAATGTTCTAAAATGTTTCGTGTAATTCACTCCATAGTGTTTCTTGAACATGTGTGTTTTTAACTTGGTTTTGAATGCTACAAGTGTATCACAGTGTGAGTGTTTTATAACATCGGAGAGTGCATTCCACAATGATGGCGCGGCATGTTGGAAACTTCTGCCATCATATCTTACAAATCGTGGTTTTGGTTTTTGGGAGTAGAAGTTTTGGTGAGTTTTCCTATCTCAGCTTTCGCTCAGGTCTGTATATTTCAATCATGTCTTTGATGTCTTTCGGGCCTTGGTCATGTAGAGCTTTATAGGTGTGGATGAGAATCTTAAACTCCACCCAATACGGTACAGGAATCCAGTGAAGTTCCTTGAACACCGGTGTTATGTGCTGCTCGTAACGGCCAGTTTTTGTTTTGCGTCATGCTGCATTGTTCTGGACGTTTTGAAGTTTGTTTAAGCTGTACTTTGGAACACCGTACAGAAGGGCATTACAGTAGTCCAAGCGCGACATCACTAGGGAGGTCGCTAATGATTGTGTGGCATAGGAAGTGATGTACTCTCTGATGTGTCCTATCTGGCCCAACTGTGCATAACAATATCAACAAACAGAACTTATATGTTTGTCCATGTCCATATTTGAATCTAGGAATGCACCGAGATTTCTAAAATCATTTCTTACACTGGTTGATGGTCTTATTGCGGCACCGCCTACCTTCACAGTTATGTTTTCAATGAGACTTTCATGTTTGATGTGAAGAGGATGACTTCCGTTTTATCTGAATTCAGTTTTAACGTTATTGTTCATCCATGACATTATCTCAGTTAAACACATGTCTATTTGTCGTATTGTTTAAGCTCTAGAAATAGATTCTGTTAGTTTAAATGATAGATACAATTGTCCATCGTCCGCGTAAAAATGATGGTTGAGCCCATCCTTCTTGCATATTGCGCTGACAGATTTAGTGTACATCGTAAAAAATTTAGGTCCGAGGACAGATCCTTGTGGTATATTTCATCAAGACATTGTTTGACACGTCACCATTGATGCAGACAGTTTGGTAACGTTCATCTAAGTATCACGTCACCCACCCAAGTGGTTTGCCTGCCTGTAATACCAAAGTGGTGTTCAAGTCAGTGCAACAGTGTTCCATGATGAATGGTATCGAAGGCTGCAGATAAGTCAAGTAACACTAGAATGATGGCATTATTGTGATTGGACAATGTCATTTTGTACTTTAAGCAATGACGTCTCTGAGGAATGGAATTTTCTGTACGCCGATTGACGTTCTTCGTGGAGATTGTTTGACACTGGCCTGTAGTTCTTCAAGTTCTTCAATACGTTAGTGTCAAGATTCTTGATCAATGGCCTTATTCTCAAATTTTTAAAATGTCTATTGATAATGTTTGTCAACCGCGTTAAGAGTTCTTCCGAACATTCTTTGAGCAACCAAGTTGGAATGGGGTCCAATTCACATGATTTTCTTGCGGATTTTGTAATGATGCGTTCGACCTCTTCTTCAGGTGCTGGACTAAATTCTTCGAGACATTTCACATGATCAGTTTTCTCTTCATCCAATGATCCTTGTGAGGAATTATTGGCAGTTATGTCATTACGGATGCCATCAATCTTGTTGATAAAGAACTCACTGAACGTGTGGGCAAGTTCTTTAGATGAGGTACTAGCTGGTAACACTGTTTCATCGGTATTCCCGAGCAGATGTTTGGTCACTCTGAATAGGCTTTCTTGATCTCGATTCGATCTTTTCTGATTAGTAGCTTACTTGAGCTTGTTTTAGCAGCTTATTTACCACAGTCCATTGATTTCGATAAATTTGATGGTTAATTGTCGGGTCCGTATTTCGCCATTTGCGCTCCAATTTGCTTTTAAGATGTTTGGCATCATGGAGTTCCTTGGTGAAACAGGGGCATGTTGGCCTTAGAACGATCATTTTAGTTTTCAAAGGGGCGAAGTTAGAAAAGTGGTCACAATTTCATCGAGGTCCGAGGCCGTATTTTTTTGTTTCAGGAATTCGGATGAACGCTAGTCATTTTTGAAAGAATTTACATCAATTGAATGCAATTTCCTGAAAGTTACTGTTTTTCTAATCTAAGTTATGCCTCGTCAAATTCCTGTCGGGGTTGGAGTTATGCCTGGTCAATTTCCTGTCAGGGTTGGAGTTATGCCTGGTCAATTTCCTGTCGGGGTTGGAGTTATGCCTGGTCAATTTCCTGTCGGGGTTGGAGTTATGCCTGGTCAATTTCCTGTCGGGGTTGGAGTTATGCCTGGTCAATTTCCTGTCGGGGTTGGAGTTATGCCTGGTCAATTTCCTGTCGGGGTTGGAGTTATGCCTGGTCAATTTCCTGTCTGGGTTGGAGTTATGCCTGGTCAATTTCCTGTCGGTTGGAGTTTGCCTGGTCAATTTCCTGTCTGGGTTGGGGTTGGAGTTACTCCTGGTCAATTACCTGTCTGGGTTGGGGTTGGAGTTACTCCTGGTCAATTTCCTGTCAGGGTTGGGGTTGGAGTTATGCCTGGTCAATTTCCTGTCGGGGGTGGGGTTGGAGTTATGCCTGGTCAATTTCCTGTCAGGGTTGGGGTTGGAGTTATGCCTGGTCAATTTCCTGTCAGGGTTGGGGTTGGAGTTATGCCTGGTCAATTTCCTGTCAGGGTTGGGGTTGGAGTTATGCCTGGTCAATTTCCTGTCAGGTTGGGGTTGGAGTTATGCCTGGTCAATTTCCTGTCGGGGTTGGAGTTATGCCTGATCAATTTCCTGTCAGGGTTGGGGTTGGAGTTATGCCTGGTCAATTTCCTGTCAGGGTTGGGGTTGGAGTTATGCCTGGTCAATTTCCTGTCGGGGTTGGAGTTATGCCTGGTCAATTTCCTGTCAGGGTTGGAGTTATGCCTGATCAATTTCCTGTCGGGTTGGAGTTACGCCTGGTCAATTTCCTGTCGGGGTTGGAGTTACGCCTGGTCAATATTTTCAATAGTTACTCTTTTCTCTTCAAGAATCTGTTAATGAATTTATGAATTTCACAGTCACCCGCCCTGGCAGTATATTTATCATCTTCGGTTGTTTCTCTACCATCCTTAAAGCGATTCACCCACTTTGAAATACATTGTAGTACCATATGATAAACAAGAGTCCACAAAACCTGTATGCAAATCCTCCCAAATGTCGGAGAAAGATTTACCAAGTAATGAATCAAACTTTATCACAACACGTTGCTCGTTTACACTGTGCGAACGCTCTTGATGTGACGTTAGAATATTGATATAGAGTTTGTCTATATCCCGGACAACCTTATCCCGGGAAATTGAGAAATTTTTCAGTTAGATCCCGGGAAACCGGGAAATTCCCGGGAAATTGGGACAATTGTTAGATCGTGAAAATTATTTGTCGAATCTTGGTTTGGGCATCATTTTGGGTGAGAATTCGGGAGTTCCAAACAAAACAAGACTAAACTTAAGGTTTTATGGTTGATTGACAGGAATTTGGCAATGTCTCATTTTCTGGTAAGTTCTTTAAGTTTAGTCTTGTTTTGTTTGGAACTCCCGTATTCTCACCCAAAATGATGCCCAAACCAAGATTCGACAAATAATTTTCAACTTCTCTTTCGTGATCTTGAATTCAATTCATCATCGATTCATCAAACTTAGTGATGAAAAGACATTATGGACCTCCCGAACTCAGACCAAAAATGGCAGCCGAGCTCGGCGAGCTGCCGAACAGAGAATAAAAGAATATGTAATAAGTTGATAACTCGACATTTTGAACGCATTGATTGTAATTCTCAGTCATGAAATGGAAAAAAAAACATTGGGTGATCATCAATGTCAAACTTTAACACTGAGTCCAGTCTTTGAACTCTTCTCAACAACATAAATGCAACTGTAGGAGTGTCCTAACTGTCCTTACACTTTGAGATTGACAATCTAGTGAATCTACTCATTTGAGTCAAACTGAGTGGTCACTGGTGTGGTTCAACACCAACAGTGCCGTGGTTGTTGAAATAGTTTTTCAGGAAAACTAGAACACATAATGATTTGTCTCCGAGCCGGGACCTAATACGTGTTGCAAAATTACCGGCAGCAGAGAATGCTCTTTCACTCTCAACGGATGATGGCTTAATTGTCATAAGTGCCCGGTAAAGTTGTTCGAGATTGGGGCCTATTTGGGGGTTCTCTTTTTTTGAGCTTCGTATAGTTTGAAATCATTCGTCATTGTCTTCAGATCCTTTATGTCCTTAGTATCACTATCATCTTTAACTGCACAGTCGATTGCAAGCTGGAATTTTTCAGCCATGGTCGTTTGACTCGTTTCTTTTTCTTTGTCAGCAGACTGTACAGAGGTTCGGTTGCTAGGTTCGACAATGATGGCATCATCTACAGGTGTGCTCTCCTGACCAATCGAGTCAGCAGACTCGGCCTCAGACTGATCATATAGCCGAGTGTAAATACCCATTGCATATTTCTGAATGACGGATTTGGAACTTCTGTTCCCAAAAACATTCGGTTTACTGACATCTGTCTTGGAATGTAAATATTGAATAAGGTCCATGGTAGTTTTATTTCGCCATGTCGAGATTCGTTCGAGTATTGAATCTCTCATTGTCTTACACAATGGGTTGTTTTGGCTACTCTGTCTCTGCTCCAAAGGTTGTAGGAGAAATGTAATAACAGCATCGGCAGACAACAATGAAGCTTCATTTCTGCATAGTGCATCACTTGCCAGTTTGACAGGCTCTAGTGCTTATGTGAGTTGTTTGATGCACATGAGTTCATTTTCAGTAACCTTTGAGTTCCCTTTTAGGTCTATGAATGTTTTTTCCAAACATGGCCTAATTTTACAGTATCTCTCCAACATGGCACATAAAGTGTTCCATCGAGTTTTATTATCGTCAAGTATGAGCTTCAGCTCTTTCCCAATCTCAGACTTCACATGTTTTTGAAGAACTTCATTATCTTTCGGGCTTCGTCTGAAGCGTTTAACATCTTCACGAACGTGCTTGATGGCCGAACCTATATCACATTCCAATGTTGTTTCCATTGTCGTACAGAAGTTTATATCTCCGCCGCTGACAGCTTCATCTGCTTCGATGTCTTCAATGAATTCAACATCTGCAACATCGTCATCTGTTTCAGAATCAGAACTGTTGGGTAATTCCACATCTTCTGTAGTGTCAGTGCCACTGGTTTGTGTGGTTGACTTTCCTGAATTTCAGATTCAATTTCCTAGAGGCTAGAACTATCATTTCCCGGGATCCCGATAACTTTTATCCCGGGAAATGAGAAAAATAAATTGCCGGGAATCCCGGGATTTCCCGGGAAGAAACCCTAATCTTACATGAGTGGCTTTCCATATTGAATTTATTAAATGAGTTGAATAAAATGATAAAATGCGAGGCTCTGCCGAGCATTTTATCATTTTTATTCAACTAGTTTAATAAATTCAATATGGAAAGACACGAATGTAAGATTCTTTTTATCACATAAACCAAATACGCAGTAAAAGTGTGTCACAATTGAACACATTTCCCCTTTAGCAAATGAAAGCCAGAGTAGTACTGCGGTTTCTACTTAATGGGCCAAGAAAATATTGCGACACTAAATACTCCAATTTTTTATTTTCTTCCTTTGTAAACAGTTTTTAAACTATCACAACATATCATGTGCAACAATTCAATATTAAACACTTTTAAATTATTTTCAAACAGTCTTTTTTAACAAATACAAATACAAAATGTACACGATGTTTTGGCAAATTACGTCACAATCAAAGTTACACAGCGCGTGCTAGTTGATGTAAAAATGTATGTCACTGCGAATCGCTACATGATTCGCCCACGCATTTGCCTCATTTGCATATTTAATACACTAGTGTATTACCGAATTTATGACATGGCTTTATTAAACTCCCGCGCCGTAGTTTATGTGATAAATGACATTAATTGTGACGTCATCAATGTCGGCGTATGCTGCATTAATTTTAGAATGATTAATCTTTAAACATGCAAAATTTCATTCATGAAATTGTGAAATTCGTTCATGAAATTATTGATGGGCCCTCGTAGAATTGGTAATGGCATCTAGTTGAGTCGTGCTTCTATGTTGGAAAGATCAGTAGGATATAATCATTTAACCCATTCAACACCACACACCTAAATAGGCTTATATCGTAACGAGCCATCTCATCAGGATCTGCACTTTTTACCATTAATATTACTATTTTTAATCAAAATTACCCATTTTGATAAATGAACTGGTCCAAATGTAATTTTCTAATTAATTGATTGGTCTAAAAGATATCATGCACCAGTCCATGTCAGTTACTTGGTGTTGAATGGGTTAAGCAGACTGTTTGGAGGATAATGTAGAAGTCAGCAGACTGTTTGGAGGATAATATGGGAGTCAGCATATTGTTTGGAGGATAATGTAGAAGTCAGTAGACTGTTGGGAGGATAATGTAGAAAGTTAGCAGACTGTTGAAGAATAATGTAGAAATTCATTTATAATTACCTTAGGATAACAGATTGCGCAAACAATGAAAACGAGAACATTTAACAGGTATTGTAGCACATGTTTGACAAGAGTTCTTTCAAATATTAATGAATAATTTATATATAAGATCTAACCATTTCTATATCCTCCATCTACATCCTCCATTTACATCCTCCATCCATACCCTCCATCTACATCCTCCAGTTAATCCTCCATCTACATCCTCCATTTACATCCTCCATCTATTTTCTCCATTTACATCCTCCATCTACATCCTCCATTTACATCCTCCATATACATCCTCCATATACACCCTCCATTTACACCCTCCATATACACCCTCCATCTACATCCTCCATTTACATCCTCCATTTACATCCTCCATATACACCCTCCATTTACATCCTCCATATACACCCTCCATATACACCCTCCATTTACATCCTCCATTTACATCCTCCATATACACCCTCAATTTACATCCTCCATATACACCCTCCATATACACCCACCATATACACCCTCCATCTACATCCTCCATATACACCCTCCATTTACATCCTCCATCTATTTTCTCCATATACACCCTCCATTTACATCCTCCATCTACATCCTCCATTTACATCCTCCATCTATTTTCTCCATATACACCCTCCATATACACCCTCCATATACACCCTCCATTTACATCCTCCATCCATACCCTCCATCTACATCCTCCAGTTAATCCTCCATCTACATCCTCCATTTACATCCTCCATCTATTTTCTCCATATACACCCTCCATTTACATCCTCCATATACACCCTCCATTTATTTTCTCCATATACACCCTCCATATACACCCTCCATTTACATCCTCCATATACACCCTCCATTTACATCCTCCATATACACCCTCCATATACATCCTCCATATACACCCTCCATTTTACACCCTCCATATACACCCTCCATATACACCCTCCATTTACATCCTCCATTTACATCCTCCATACATACCCTCAATCTACATCCTCCAGTTAATCCTCCATCTACATCCTCCATTTACATCCTCCATCTATTTTCTCCATATACACCCTCAATTTACATCCTCCATATACACCCTCAATTTACATCCTCCATCTATTTTCTCCATATACACCCTCCATTTACATCCTCCATCTACATCCTCCATTTACATCCTACATCAAACACTCCCAACCCCATCATCAAACAATCCCCACCCACAGATGTTTGACAGGAGAACTGCCTTACAGATGTTTGACAGGAGAACTACCTGACAGATGGTTGACAGGAGAACTGCCTGACATATGTTTGACAGGAGAACTACCTGACATATGTTTGACAGGAGAACTACCTGACAGATGTTTGACAGGAGAACTGCCTTACAGATGTTTGACAGGAGAACTACCTGACATATGTTTGACAGGAGAACTACCTGACATATGTTTGACAGGAGAACTGCCTTACAGATGTTTGACAGGAGAACTACCTGACAGATGTTTGACAGGAGAACTGCCTTACAGATGTTTGACAGGAGAACTACCTGACAGATGTTTGACAGGAGAACTGCCTTACAGATGTTTGACAGGAGAACTACCTGACAGATGTTTGACAGGAGAACTACCTGACAGATGGTTGACAGGAGAACTGCCTGACATATGTTTGACAGGAGAACTACCTGGCAGATGTTTGACAGGAGAACTACCTGGCAGATGTTTGACAGGAGAACTACCTGACAGATGTTTGACAGGAGAACTACCTGACAGATGTTTGACAGGACAACTACCTGGCAGATGTTTGACAGGAGAACTACCTGGCAGATGTTTGACAGGAGAACTACCTGACATATGTTTGACAGGAGAACTACCTGACAGATGTTTGACAGGAGAACTTTTGACAGGAGAACTACCTGGCAGATGTTTGACAGGAGAACTATCTGACATATATTTGACAGGGGAACTACATGTGGATGCACGTTAGCCAAATCAACATTAGGTTACAAAGTAGGGAGATTCTTTTCATCTTTGGTGTGGTCAGCCGTTTGACTTGACAGTAGTTGTGGTGTGGTCAGCCATTTGTCTTGACAGTAGTTGTGGTGTGGTCAGCCATTTGTCTTGACAGTATTTGTGGTGTGGTCAGCCATTTGTCTTGACAGTAGTTGCGGTGTGGTCAGCCATTTGTCTTGACAGTAGTTGTGGTGTGGTCAGCCATTTGTCTTGACAGTAGTTGCGGTGTGGTCAGCCATTTGTTTTGACAGTAGTTGCGGTGTGGTCAGCCATGTGTCTTGACAGTAGTTGTGGTGTGGTCAGCCATTTGTCTTGACAGTAGTTGTGGTGTGGTCAACCATTTGTCTTGACAGTAGTTGTGGTGTGGTCAGCCGTTTGTCTTGACAGTAGTTGTGGTGTGGTCAGCTGTTTATCTTGACAGTAGTTGTGGTGTGGTCAGCTGTTTATCTTGACAGTAGTTGTGGTGTTGTCAACCATTTGTCTTGACAGTAGTTGTGATGTGGTCAGCCATTTGTCTTGACAGTAGTTGTGATGTGGTCAGCTGTTTATCTTGACAGTAGTTGTGGTGTGGTCAGCCATTTGTCTTGACAGTAGTTGTGATGTGGTCAGCTGTTTATCTTGACAGTAGTTGTGGTGTGGTCAACCATTTGTCTTGACAGTAGTTGTGGTGTGGTCAGCCATTTGTCTTGACAGTAGTTGTGATGTGGTCAGCCATTTGTCTTGACAGTAGTTGTGGTGTGGTCAACCATTTGTCTTGACAGTAGTTGTGGTGTGGTCAGCCGTTTGTCTTGACAGTAGTTGTGGTGTGGTCAGCTGTTTATCTTGACAGTAGTTGTGGTGTGGTCAACCATTTGTCTTGACAGTAGTTGTGGTGTGGTCAGCTGTTTATCTTGACAGTAGTTGTGGTGTGGTCAGACGTTTGTCTTGACAGTAGTTGTGGTGTGGTCAGCCATTTGTCTTGACAGTAGTTGTGGTGTGGTCAGCCATTTGTCTTGACAGTAGTTGTGATGTGGTCAGCCGTTTGTCTTTACAGTAGTTGTGGTGTGGTCAGCCGTTTGTCTTGACAGTAGTTGTGGTGTGGTCAGCCATTTGTCTTGACAGTAGTTGTGGTGTGGTCAGCCGTTTGTCTTGACAGTAGTTGTGGTGTGGTCAGCTGTTTGTCTTGACAGTAGTTGTGGTGTGGTCAGCCATTTGTCTTGACAGTAGTTGTGGTGTGGTCAGCTGTTTGACTTGACAGTAGTTGTGGTGTGGTCAGCTGTTTGACTTGACAGTAGTTGCAGTGTGGTCAGCTGTTTGTCTTGACAGTAGTTGTGGTGTGGCCAGCCATTTGTCTTGACAGTAGTTGTGGTGTGGTCAGCTGTTTGTCTTGACAGTAGTTGTGGTGTGGTCAGCCATTTGTCTTGACAGTAGTTGCAGTGTGGTCAGCTGTTTGTCTTGACAGTAGTTGTGGTGTGGTCAGCTGTTTGTCTTGACAGTAGTTGTGGTGTGGTCAGCCATTTGTCTTGACAGTAGTTGTGGTGTGGTCAGCTGTTTGACTTGACAGTAGTTGTGGTGTGGTCAGCTGTTTGACTTGACAGTAGTTGCGGTGTGGTCAGCTGTTTGTCTTGACAGTAGTTGTGGTGTGGCCAGCCATTTGTCTTGACAGTAGTTGTGGTGTGGTCAGCTGTTTGTCTTGACAGTAGTTGTGGTGTGGTCAGCCATTTGTCTTGACAGTAGTTGCAGTGTGGTCAGCTGTTTGTCTTGACAGTAGTTGTGGTGTGGTCAGCTGTTTGTCTTGACAGTAGTTGCGACAGGCATTGTGCATGGAAGACCTCATAATATTATTGATTTTCGCACACATTTCTCATTTATAGAATATCTTTGCCCATATTTGGGTTTCTAGTGTTTATACTATAAAGTAATGTGTTTATGCTATAAAGTAACGTGTTTATGCTATAAAGTAACGTGTTTATGCTATAAAGTAACGTGTTTATGCTATAAAGTAACGTGCTTATGCTATAAAGTAACGTGTTTATACTAGCTTCCTGGTTTGTTTTGCTAACTATATGTTCCTGTTTAATGCTACAAAAGAGGATATTTGTTTGTTTAAATGTATGATCGAATTATATTTCACCAAATCATTGAAAGTGATAACAAGTGATAACAATAGCTTTCTGTGAGGAAGCTATCCATGTAGCATGCGGTAGGTTGGTGGTTCTACTGGGATCCTGTGAGGAAGCTATCCATGTAGCATGCGGTAGGTTGGTGGTTCTACTGGGATCCTGTGAGGAAGCTATCCATGTAGCATGCGGTAGGTTGGTGGTTCTACTTGGATCCTGTGAGGAAGCTATCCATGTAGCATGCGGTAGGTTGGTGGTTCTACTGGGATCCTGTGAGGAAGCTATCCATGTAGCATGCGGTAGGTTGGTGGTTCTACTTGGATCCTGTGAGGAAGCTATCCATGTAGCATGCGGTAGGTTGGTGGTTCTACTTGGATTTTCAACAACAACAATAACAAGCAAAACAAAGAAAAGCTTTCTATGTTCATGCATAAAAAAACAAACAAATATTCTTTGAACTTCGGCTGAAAAGTGTTTTATGATAGAAAACGATGTAACCCGTGCATAAATAATGAACTTGAACGGCGTGTTATACGACACTAAATGATGCATAAATAATGAACTAGAACGGCGTATTATACAACACAAAATGATGCATAAATAATGAACTAGAACGGCGTGTTATACGACACTAAATGATGCATAAATAATGAACTAGAATGGCGTGTTATACGACACTAAATGACGAACTAGAATGGCGTGTTATACGACACTAAATGATGCCTAAATAATGAACTAGAACGGCGTGTTATACGACACTAAATGATACATAAATAATGAACTAGAATGGCGTGTTATACGACACTAAATGACGCCTAAATAATGAACTAGAACGGCGTGTTATACGACACTAAATGACGCATAGATAATGAACTAGAACGGCGTATTATACGACACTAAATGATGCCTAAATAATGAATTAGAATGGCGTATTATACGACACTAAATGACGCATAGATAATGAACTAGAACGGCGTGTTATACAACACTAAATGACTTCATAAACACTGACGACGTGAGTCTGAAACAGTTAACAACAATTCAACATGCAGCGGGTAGTACCTACAACACATACCTACCACACATACCTACCACCTACCACACATACCTACCACACATACCTACCACACTACCACTCATACCTACCACACTACCACACATACCTACAACACATACCTACCACACATACCTACAACACATACCTACCACACATATCTACCACACATACCTACCGCACATACCTACCACACATATCTACCACACATACCTACCACACATACCTACCACACATACCTACCACACATACCTACCACACATATCTACCACACATACCTACCACACATATCTACCACACTACCACACATACCTACCACACTACCACACATATCTACCACACATACCTACCACACATACCTACCACACTACCACACATACCTACCACACTACCACACATATCTACCACACTACCACACATACCTACCACACATATCTACCACACATACCTACCACACTACCACACATACCTACCACACATACCTACCACACTACCACACATACCTACCACACTACCACACATCTACCACACATACCTACCACACATACCAACCACACTACCACACATATCTACCACACATATCTACCACACATACCTACCACACTACCACACATATCTACCACACATACCTACCACACTACCACACATACCTACCACACTACCACACATACCTACCACACTACCACACATATCTACCACACTACCACACATACCTACCGCACTACCACACTACCACACATATCTACCACATTACCACACATATCTACCACACATACCTACCGCACTACCACACATATCTACCACACTACCACACATACCTACCACACATACCTACCACACATATCTACCACACATACCTACCACACTACCACACATATCTACCACACATACCTACCACACTACCACACATACCTACCACACTACCACACATACCTACCACACTACCACACATACCTACCACACTACCACACATAATAAGTTATTTCACCAAATGCATGTAAACATGACTTCATTTAAGCTTTATTTATTTTACAACGATTGCGAAGCAAGTTTTAACAACTTATCTTAATCACTCTTGTTGACGCGGATGAAAGTGTATATGTGGTCATTCGTGTGGGAGGAAACCGGAGTACCCGGAGAAAACCCACCTGTCCGATCTGGTGATCACCGTACCATCTCACATACTTCCCGGTTCAATATATTTTCATATTTTGCCGTTATGTATTTGTACAAGCTGTTTTTTTCACAGAAACATAAATTTGAAAAAGATTTGGGATCCCATAAATGTTCAATATATAGAGGATATTTGTTTGTTTTGAGTGAATATGGAATATATCTCACCTTGAAGTGAGAAAATTTCAAATATTTTCACTTCGAGGTGAGATATATTCCATATTCACTCAAAACAAACAAATTTTCTTTTTATTTTATGCTAATTGGTGAAAAACAAACACAAAATGAAGAAATTAAAATAGCTGGCTGCCTTGTTTTTGCGCGGATGAATACATTGACGACTATACGTCGTGAGTCGATACACAAATATGCCGCCATCTTGAATTTAAAGTTGAATCGAGGAAAAATATATGAAAACATTTATTGGATTTATTGTTACAATTTGCAGTGACAAACTTCGAGACATTGTCAGTTGTATTTCGCTTTTGATTTGTTTCATAACAAAAACAATAATACAGGTAAATAGTGTCATTGAAGCCAGGTAAACGGTGAAAATTAAATAACACGTTGTCTAAGCATTTAAAGGGAGAGTAATAGTGCAAGAATAGTGTATTGGGAAGGGAGTTAATAAAAAAAAGTAGTACGGCAAAATACAGTGATTGGTATGCAGTGGTGATATGGATTATATCTCACTGATAGAACACTGTATTTCATCAATTAGCATAAAATAAATTTTCATATATATTTCACAAGCTGTATATTTCACAGAAACATGAATTTGAAAAAGATTTGGGATCCCATAAATGTACAATATGTTTTCTTATCATATTTCACTGTTTTTACAAGCTGTATATTTCTGTTTCAGTACTGCTATGTGACAGTAAGTGTGTCGGTGATGTGTTATAGTGGGAGATAGCTGGTTGCACGTACATCATGTAGATCATGAAATATGCTTTGTTTTGTCCTATATTCCGGCCATAAGTCACCCTTTTTCTCTTCCAGAAATGTGAGGAAAGTACCACTAAATACCAGGTCCACTTACATGTATGGAAGAGTAACAAGCAATAATAATATTTAAAGAAACAAAACAAATTTTGCTTACAATATTTAAAAAGTTCATAACTTTTTTTATGATTTGTAATGGAATAAAGTCTCAAAATATCTCAAATTTAGCCAAGTTTCATTAAAAAATGAGAGAGAAAAAATGTTTGCGTAACGAATATTATAAATCCACAAAGTACTATTTGACTTATGGAAGGATCCAGCTTAATTAATATCAGCATTTTTAAGTCAAGTTTTGACCTTTGACCTATGGCTGAGATGGACTTATAGCCAGGAATATATGGTAAACACTGTATACTATTGTACGCCGGCACCACAGGTTGAGTGCAGGGAATCAGGAAATGTTAAACTCTAACTATAGAACAGTGAAACCATTCAAAACCGGAACCCCCGATTTTCCCCTTCTTTGTTCATTGTATAAATAACCTCTGTAAACCGGAAACCCGATTTTCCCCTTCTTTGTTCATTGTATAAATAACCTCTGTAAACCAGAACCCCTCTTTTTCCCTTCTTTGTTCATTGTATAAATAACCTCTGTAAACCGGAACCCCGATTTTTCCCTTCTTTGTTCATTGTATAAATAACCTCTGTAAACCATAACCTCTGTAAACCAGAACCCCTCTTTTTCCCTTCTTTGTTCATTGTATAAATAACCTCTGTAAACCGGAACCCCTCTTTTTCCCTTCTTTGTTCATTGTATAAATAACCTCAACCTCTGTAAACCGGAACCCCTCTTTTTCCCTTCTTTGTTCATTGTATAAATAACCTCTGTAAACCGGAACACCTCTTTTTCGAGTATCAAACAGATTTTTAAAAATATACAGTCAAACCTGTGTTAGTGGTTACCTCCATTAAGCAGCCAACCTGTATATACAGTCAAACCTGTGTTAGTGGTCACCTCCATTAAGCAGCCAACCTGTATATACAGTCAAACCTGTGTTAGTGGTCACCTCCATTAAGCAGCCAACCTGTATATACAGTCAAACCTGTGTTAGTGGTTACCTCCATTAAGCAGCCAACCTGTATATACAGTCAAACCTGTGTTAGTGGTTACCTCCATTATACAGTCAAACCTGTGTTAGTGGTCACCTCCATTAAGCAGCCAACCTGTATATACAGTCAAACCTGTGTTAGTGGTTACCTCCATTAAGCAGCCAACCTGTATATACAGTCAAACCTGTGTTAGTGGTTACCTCCATTATACAGTCAAACCTGTGTTAGTGGTTACCTCCATTAAGCAGCCAACCTGTGTTAGTGGTCACCTCCATTAAGCAGCAAACCTGTGTTAGTGGTTACCTCCATTAAGCAGCAAACCTGTGTTAGTGGTCACCTCCATTATACAGTCACCTGTGTTAGTGGTTACCTCCATTATACAGTCACCTGTGTTAGTGGTCACCTCTATTAAGCAGCAAACCTGTGTTAGTGGTTACCTCCATTAAGTAGCAAACCTGTGTTAGTGGTTACCTCCATTAAGTAGCAAACCTGTGTTAGTGGTTACCTCCATTAAGTAGCAAACCTGTGTTAGTGGTTACCTCCATTAAGCAGCAAACCTGTGTTAGTGGTTACCTCCATTATACAGTCAAACCTGTGTTAGTGGTTACCTCCATTATACAGTCAAACCTGTGTTAGTGGTTACCTCCATTATACAGTCAAACCTGTGTTAGGGGTTACCTCCATTATACAGTCAAACCTGTGTTAGTGGTTACCTCCATTATACAGTCAAACCTGTATTAAGCAGCCAATTTCTAAATTACAAATATGCTGTTTTACTATACATTTCACCTCTATTAAGCAGCCACCTGTGCTAAGCAGCCATTTTGTGATTCCCTTGGCTGGCTGCTTAACACAGGTTTCACTGTATGTGCATTGTCCAATGTAAATTTCCACTCTAAGCAGGACAGCAACTTGTTTAGATCAAATGTGCCTGGTAATCTTTTAAACAAACAACTTTCAACTGTTCAGGTCCACCTCCGTGGTCGAGTGGTTAAGGTCGCTGACTTGTATACCACTGTAACCTATCATCACTGATAGTCACGGGTTCGAGCCCCGCTCAGACCATGTCTCATTTATATGAAAAAGTTGGCAGTTTCTTACGGAGGTTGGTGCACCCAAGTACTGGTTAACTGCTGGAGCCTGCCCAGGAAAGGTGTTGTTAGGTAAACTGCCCGCCGGCGATATAGCCCAAAATGGTGCTGATGCAGACGTAAAACCCGAAATATAATAAAAATAAATCAATCAACTGTTTTCTAACAATAAAAATCTAACTTTTTGATACCTATCTGAACAATTGTGACAGATTTCTTGGCATTTGTGATTAGGTAGAGCAGGTGCAGGCCCGTAGCCAGCTTTTTTTATTCTCTATATCTGCATATATCGAGTGTGCTATCGCGAAACTATTGTATCTGGGCATAAGTGAAGAGGTTTTATCTCGTGTTTCCATACCGTAGAGGTTTTATCTCGTGTTTCCATACCGTAGAGGTTTTATCTCGTGTTTCCATACCGTAGAGGTTTTATATAATAATGTATCTTTGCTTGATGATGTTAATATGTGGAAGTTTGGTCTTTTACCATGGCCAAACCATTTTACCATGGTCAATCCCTTTTACCATGGTCAATCCCTTTTACCATGGTCAATCCCTTTTACCATGGTCAATCCCTTTTACCATGGTCAATCCCTTTTACCATGGCCAAACCATTTTACCAAGGTCAATCCCTTTTACCATGGTCAATCCCTTTTACCATGGCCAAACCATTTTACCAAGGTCAATCCCTTTTACCATGGCCAAACCCTTTTACCATGGTCAATCCCTTTTACCATGGCCAAACCCTTTTACCATGGCCAAACCATTTTACCAAGGTCAATCCCTTTTACCATGGTCAATCCCTTTTACCATGGCCAAACCATTTTACCAAGGTCAATCCCTTTTACCATGGCCAAACCATTTTACCAAGGTCAATCCCTTTTACCATGGCCAAACCATTTTACCAAGGTCAATCCCTTTTACCATGGCCAAACCCTTTTACCATGGTCAATCCCTTTTACCATGGCCAAACCCTTTTACCATGGCCAAACCCTTTTACCATGGCCAATCTCTTTTACCATGGCCAATCCCTTTTACCATGGCCAAACCCTTTTACAATGGCCAATCTCTTTTACCATGGCCAATCCCTTTTACCATGGCCAATCCCTTTTACCATGGCCAAACTCTTTTACCATGGCCAAACCCTTTTACCATGGCCAAACCCTTTTACCATGGCCAATCCCTTTTACCATGGCCAATCCCTTTTACCATGGCCAAACCCTTTTACCATGGTCAATCCCTTTTGCCATGGGCAAACCGTATTACAGTGGTCAAACCGTATTAAACCGTATTACAGTGGTCAAACCGTATTACAGTGGTCAAACCGTATTACAGTGGTCAAACCGTATTACAGTGGTCAAACCGTATTACAGTGGTCAAACCGTATTACAGTGGTCAAACACTCTTTATTATCTGCCTGGTGAATACCGGCATGGTACATGTATATTGATTGTGCACACATCCGGAGCTGTTCTCGGTAACCTATTGGTGAAATGGTATGAAACTAAATATGTACCACCATACTGTGGTGGCTCACATACACATATTGTCGGGATAGACCAAGTAACATCCTGTATTATCCTACTGTGAACCTACCAGGTTGTAGTATCCTACCAGGTTGTATTATCCTACCAAGTTGTATTATCCTACTGTGATCCTACCAAGTTGTATTATCCTACTGTGATCCTACCTGGTTGTATTATCCTACCAGGTTGTATTATCCTACCAGGTTGTATTATCCTACCAGGTTGTATTATCCTACTGTGATCCTACCAGATTGTATTATCCTACCAGGTTGTATTATCCTACCAGGTTGTATTATCCTACTGTGATCCTACCAGATTGTATTATCCTACCAGGTTTGTATTATCCTACCAGGTTGTATTATCCTACCAGCCCGCACCAGGATGAAAGACTAAATGAGAGGCAAGTAGAAATGTACGGGATGAAAGACTAGATGAGAGGAAACTAGAAATGTCCGGGATGAAAGACTAGAGGAGAGGAAACTAGAAATGTCCGGGATGAAAGACTAGATGAGAGGAAACTAGAAATGTCCGGGATGAAAGACTAGATGAGAGGAAACTAGAAATGTCCGAGATGAAAGACTAGATGAGAGGAAACTAGAAACGTCCGGGATGAAAGACTAGAGAGGAAACTAGAAATGTCCAGGATGAAAGACTAGAGGAAACTAGAAATGTCCAGGATGAAAGACTAGAGGAGAGGAAACTAGAAATGTCCAGGATGAAAGACTAGATGAGAGGAAACTAGAAAGTTCCAGGATGAAAGACTAGAGGAGAGGAAACTAGAAATGTCCAGGATGAAAGACTAGAAGAGAGGAAACTAGAAATGTCCAGGATGAAAGACTAGAAGAGAGGAAACTAGAAATGTCCAGGATGTAAGACTAGATGAGAGGAAACTAGAAATGTCCAGGATGAAAGACTAGAGGAGAGGAAACTAGAAATGTCCAGGATGAAAGACTAGAAGAGAGGAAACTAGAAATGTCCAGGATGAAAGACTAGAAGAGAGGAAACTAGAAATGTCCAGGATGTAAGACTAGATGAGAGGAAACTAGAAATGTCCAGGATGAAAGACTAGAGGAGAGGAAACTAGAAATGTCCAGGATGAAAGACTAGAAGAGAGGAAACTAGAAATGTCCAGGATGAAAGACTAGAAGAGAGGAAACTAGAAATGTCCAGGATGTAAGACTAGATGAGAGGAAACTAGAAATGTCCAGGATGAAAGACTAGAGGAGAGGAAACTAGAAATGTCCAGGATGAAAGACTAGAGGAGAGGAAACTAGAAATGTCCAGGATGAAAGACTAGAGGAGAGGAAACTAGAAATGTCCAGGATGAAAGACTAGATGAGAGGAAACTAGAAAGTTCCAGGATGAAAGACTAGAAGAGAGGAAACTAGAAATGTCCAGCATGAAAGACTAGAAGAGAGGAAACTAGAAATGTCCGGGATGAAAGACTAGAGGAGAGGAAACTAGAAATGTCCAGGATGAAAGACTAGAGGAGAGGAAACTAGAAATGTCCAGGATGGAAGACTAGAGGAGAGGAAACTAGAAATGTCCGGGATGAAAGACTAGAGGAGAGGAAACTAGAAATGTCCGGGATGAAAGACTAGATGAGAGGAAACTAGAAATGTCCAGGATGAAAGACTAGAGGAGATGAAACTAGAAATGTCCGGGATGAAAGACTAGAGGAGAGTAAACTAGAAATGTCCGAGATGATAGACTAGATGAGATGAAACTAGAAATGTCCAGGATGAAAGACTAGAGGAGAGGAAACTAGAAATGTCCGGGATGAAAGACTAGATGAGAGGAAACTAGAAATGTCCAGGATGAAAGACTAGAGGAGAGGAAACTAGAAATGTCCGGGATGAAAGACTAGAGGAAACTAGAAATGTCCAGGATGAAAGACTAGATGAGAGGAAACTAGAAATGTCCAGGATGAAAGACTAGAAGAGAGGAAACTAGAAATGTCCGGGATGAAAGACTAGAGGAGAGGAAACTAGAAATGTCCGGGATGAGAGGAAACTAGAAATGTCCAGGATGAAAGACTAGAGGAGAGGAAACTAGAAATGTCCGGGATGAAAGACTAAATGAGTGGAAACTAGAAATGTCCACGATGAAAGACTAGATAAGAGGAAACCAGAAATGTCCAGGATGAAAGACTAGAAGAGAGGAAACTAGAAATGTCCGGGATGAAAGACTAGAGTCCAGGATGCATGAAAGACTAGAGGAGAGGAAACTAGAAATGTCCAGGATGAAAGACTAGAGAGGAAACTAAAATAAAAAATACTTTTAACATCTCAGACAATGTTCCTATACATTATTTTGCCGTCACCCATACATTATATGTAAAACAACGACAATTAATGTCTCAATATTGTAGTGAAATTTTCTTCCTTATTACATATTTGCGATAATTGTCGAAACTATTTGAGTCTGCTCTCGTACAAAATTCATCATTTGTTTAACTTGGTTCCTTTAAAGAACTGACATTGCCGAAGTGTTCTTTGTGTGATTCTTCCATAGCTTAGTTATAAATGCCAAGTGCTGGCCCTAATCCTAGCCCTGGCAGGTGATCGCTTGTGAAACTAACCATTGTAAGTACAACTAATGGTATCAGATCGAACGAGGGACATCGCTTGTTTTTTTATTACCTCCCTTGGTAGATAAATTCCGATTTATCCCTAAATGTATAGCGGTCCTTTCAGTTGGAATCCTTTGTTTTTACGGTTGTTCCCTAACCAGATGTTGCGTTATGATAAATGTGATTCTATCTAAATCATGTTAATTAATTGATAACAAAAATGTTACAGATATTTTACCCATTGGATATACTGTAGGGCAGAATCTGAATATAACCCTCCCCCCAACAAATTATTTTTGTGCATGCTCGTCAGTTTTATCAGTTTTCCTATATACCGGTCGTTACTTGCCAAATTCTAACCGAGATGAGTTCCTCATTTACCTCAGTGTGGCTTTCTAACCGAGATGAGTGCCTCATTTACCTCAGTGTGGCTTTCTAACCAAGGTGAGTGCCTCATTTACCTCAGTGTGGCTACCTAACCGAGGCGAGTGCCTCATTTACCTCAGTGTGGCTACCTAACCGAGGCGAGTGCCTCATTTACCTCAGTGTGGCTACCTAACCGAGGCGAGTGCCTCATTTACCTCAGTGTGGCTACGGGCCTGTAGGATATAGTAACATAATAATTATAAAATGAGAAAGTGGAAGAAAATTGATAGCATGTTGTGCAAAGGAAACAACGATAAAAACAGAGGAAACAACTTTAAAGAGGACCTACATACTTTTAGACGAGTAGTTATGGGCAGAAACTGATTGTCTCTCGCAGAACAGGCCCGTAGTCACACTGAGGAAAATGAGGATTTGCCTCGGTTAGAATTTGGCAAGTAACGACAGGTATAGGGAAAACTCTGATAAAGCTGCCTACAGAAAGCATCGACAAAACAATTTGGGTGGGGGATCACCTCAGTTATTTTCCGATTCTGGCTATGCCACTGACTGCTCCTGCTACAACCATGTATGTGGTTTATGGTACGTTACAACCATGTATGTGATACGCTACAACCATGTATGTGGTTTATGATACGCTACAACCATGTATGTGGTTTATGATACACTAAAACCATGTATGTGGTTTATGATACACTACAACCATGTATGTGATATATGATACGTTACAACCATGTATGTGATACGCTACAACCATGTATGTGGTTTATGATACGCTACAACCATGTATGTGATTTATGATACGCTACAACCATGTATGTGGTTTATGATACACTAAAACCATGTATGTGGTTTATGGTATGCTACAACCATGTATGTGGTACGCTACAACCATGTATGTGGTTTATGATACGCTACAACCATGTATGTGGTTTATGATACGCTACAACCATGTATGTGATATATGATACGTTACAACCATGTATGTGGTACGCTACAACCATGTATGTGATATATGATATGCTACAACCATGTATGTGATATATGATACGCTACAACCATGTATGTGGTTTATGATACGCTACAACCATGTATGTGGTTTATGATACACTACAACCATGTATGTGGTTTATGATACACTACAACCATGTATGTGGTTTATGATACACTACAACCATGTATATGATATGCTACAACCATGTATGTGGTTTATGATACACTACAACCATGTATGTGGTTTATGATACACTACAACCATGTATGTGATATGCTACAACCATGTATGTGGTTTATGATACGCTACAACCATGTATGTGGTTTATGATACGCTACAACCATGTATGTGATACACTACAACCATGTATGTGGTTTATGTTACGCTACAACCATGTATGTGGTTTATGTTACACTACAACCATGTATGTGATACGCTACAACCATGTATGTGGTACGCTACAACCATGTATGTGATACGCTACAACCATGTATGTGGTTTATGTTACGCTACAACCATGTATATGATACGCTACAACCATGTATGTGGTACGCTACAACCATGTATGTGGTATATGTTACGCTACAACCATGTATGTGGTTTATGATACGCTACAACCATGTATGTGGTTTATGATACGCTACAACCATGTATGTGATATGCTACAACCATGTATGTGGTACGCTACAACCATGTATGTGGTACGCTACAACCATGTATGTGGTTTATGATACGCTACAACCATGTATGTGATACACTACAACCATGTATGTGGTACGCTACAACCATGTATGTGGTTTATGATACGCTACAACCATGTATGTGGTTTATGATACGCTACAACCATGTATGTGGTTTATGATACGCTACAACCATGTATGTGGTTTATGATACGCTACAACCATGTATGTGGTTTATGATACGCTACAACCATGTATGTGGTATATGATACGCTACAACCATGTATGTGGTACGCTACAACCATGTATGTGGTTTATGTTACGCTACAACCATGTATGTGGTTTATGGTACGCTACAACCATGTATGTGATATATGATACGCTACAACCATGTATGTGGTTTATGATACGCTACAACCATGTATGTGGTATATGATACGCTACAACCATGTATATGATACGCTACAACCATGTATGTGATATATGATATGCTACAACCATGTATGTGGTTTATGATACGCTACAACCATGTATGTGATACGCTACAACCATGTATGTGGTTTATGATACGCTACAACCATGTATGTGATTTATGATACGCTACAACCATGTATGTGGTTTATGATACACTAAAACCATGTATGTGGTTTATGGTATGCTACAACCATGTATGTGGTACGCTACAACCATGTATGTGGTTTATGATACGCTACAACCATGTATGTGGTTTATGATACGCTACAACCATGTATGTGATATATGATACGTTACAACCATGTATGTGGTACGCTACAACCATGTATGTGATATATGATATGCTACAACCATGTATGTGATATATGATACGCTACAACCATGTATGTGGTTTATGATACGCTACAACCATGTATGTGGTTTATGATACACTACAACCATGTATGTGGTTTATGATACACTACAACCATGTATGTGATATGCTACAACCATGTATGTGGTTTATGATACGCTACAACCATGTATGTGGTTTATGATACGCTACAACCATGTATGTGATACACTACAACCATGTATGTGGTACGCTACAACCATGTAATGATACGCTACAACCATGTATGTGGTTTATGATACGCTACACCATGTATGTGATACACTACAACCATGTATGTGGTACGCTACAACCATGTATGTGGTATATGATACGCTACAACCATGTATGTGGTTTATGTTACGCTACAACCATGTATGTGGTTTATGTTACACTACAACCATGTATGTGATACGCTACAACCATGTATGTGGTACGCTACAACCATGTATGTGATACGCTACAACCATGTATGTGGTTTATGTTACGTTACAACCATGTATATGATACGCTACAACCATGTATGTGGTACGCTACAACCATGTATGTGGTATATGTTACGCTACAACCATGTATGTGGTTTATGATACGCTACAACCATGTATGTGGTTTATGATACGCTACAACCATGTATGTGGTTTATGATACGCTACAACCATGTATGTGGTTTATGATACGCTACAACCATGTATGTGGTTTATGATACGCTACAACCATGTATGTGGTTTATGATACGCTACAACCAGTATGTGTTATGATACGCTACAACCATGTATGTGGTACGCTACAACCATGTATGGTTTATGTTACGCTACAACCATGTATGTGGTTTATGGTACGCTACAACCATGTATGTGATATATGATACTACAACCATGTATGTGGTTTATGATACGCTACAACCATGTATGTGGTATATGATACGCTACAACCATGTATGTGATATATGATATGCTACAACCATGTATGTGGTACGCTACAACCATGTATGTGGTTTATGTTACGCTACAACCATGTATGTGGTATATGATATGCTACAACCATGTATATGATACGCTACAACCATGTATGTGGTTTATGATACGCTACAACCATGTATGTGGTTTATGATACACTACAACCATGTATGTGATACGCTACAACCATGTATGTGGTTTATGATACGCTACAACCATGTATGTGGTTTATGATACGCTACAACCATGTATGTGGTATGCTACAACCATGTATATGATACGCTACAACCATGTATGTGGTTTATGATACGCTACAACCATGTATGTGATACACTACAACCATGTATGTGGTACGCTACAACCATGTATGTGATACACTACAACCATGTATGTGGTACGCTACAACCATGTATGTGGTTTATGATACGCTACAACCATGTATGTGGTTTATGATACGCTACAACCATGTATGTGGTTTATGATACGCTACAACCATGTATGTGGTTTATGATACGCTACAACCATGTATGTGGTTTATGATACGCTACAACCATGTATGTGGTTTATGATACGCTACAACCATGTATGTGGTATATGTTACGCTACAACCATGTATGTGGTTTATGTTACACTACAACCATGTATGTGATACGCTACAACCATGTATGTGGTACGCTACAACCATGTATGTGATACGCTACAACCATGTATGTGGTTTATGTTACGCTACAACCATGTATATGATACGCTACAACCATGTATGTGGTACGCTACAACCATGTATGTGGTTTATGATACGCTACAACCATGTATGTGGTTTATGATACGCTACAACCATGTATGTGATATATGATACGCTACAACCATGTATGTGGTATATGGTACACTACAACCATGTTTATGATACGCTACAACCATGTATGTGGTTTATGATATGCTACAACCATGTTTATGATACGCTACAACCATGTATGTGGTATATGATACGCTACAACCATGTATGTGATATGCTACAACCATGTATATGATACGCTACAACCATGTATGTGATACGCTACAACCATGTATGTGATACGCTACAACCATGTATGTGATACGCTACAACCATGTATGTGATACGCTACAACCATGTATGTGATACGCTACAACCATGTATGTGATACGCTACAACCATGTATATGATACGCTACAACCATGTATATGATACGCTACAACCATGTATATGATACGCTACAACCATGTATGTGGGTTATGTTACGCTACAACCATGTAAATTGTTCTTCAGAAAGCCTATGTATTGCTTTGACATACATCGCTGGGTGTTCGCCTCTTATACGAACTACATGCATCACAAAACGTTGGGCATCTCTGATTGACTCATTATTTGTGAGTTAACATTTTTTCTGGTCACGTCATTAAATTTCCTACATATCACTTTTTTAAACTTTTCTGGTCACGTCATTTCTACATATCACTTAGTTCACACGATTATATACTTATTGACAGGTCAACGAGCATGGGTCGGGGGTGCATGTGTATTGACAGGTCAATGAGCATGGGTCGGGGGTGCATGTGTATTGACAGGTCAACGAGCATGGGTCGGGGTGCACGTGTATTGGCAGGTCAATGACGGGGGTGCACGTGTATTGACAGATCAATGAGCATGGGTCGGGGTGCACGTGTATTGACAGGTCAATGTGCATGGGTCGGGGGTGCATGTGTATGCATGGGTCGGGGGTGCATGTGTATTGACAGGTCAACAAGCATGGGTCGGGGGTGCACGTGTATTGGCAGGTCAATGAGCATGGGTCGGGGTGCATGTGTATTGACAGGTCAACAAGCATGGGTCGGGGTGCACGTGTATTGACAGGTCAACGAGCATGGGTCGGGGTGCACGTGTATTGACAGGTCAACGAGCATGGGTCAGGGTGCACGTGTATTGACAGGTCAATGAGCATGGGTCGGGGTGCACGTGTATTGACAGGTCAATGAGCATGGGTCGGGGTGCACGTGTATTGACAGGTCAACAAGCATGGGTCGGGGGTGCACGTGTATGCATGGGTCGGGGGTGCACGTGTATGCATGGGTCGGGGGTGCACGTGTATGCATGGGTCGGGGGTGCACGTGTATTGGCAGGTCAACGAGCATGGGTCGGGGTGCACGTGTATTGACAGGTCAACGAGCATGGGTCGGGTGCACGTGTATTGACAGGTCAACGAGCATGGGTCGGGGTGCACGTGTATTGACAGGTCAACGAGCATGGGTCGGGGGTGCACGTGTATGCATGGGTCGGGGGGTGCGCGTGTATTGGCAGGTCATTGAGTATGGGTTGGGGGTCAATGAGTATGGGTCGGGGTGCATGTGTATTGACAGGTCAAAGAGTATGGGTCGGGGGTCAATGAGCATGGCAACGATCACGGTATGTTCCGTCTGATCAGGCTGTTTGCTATTCGGATAGCAGAGCTAAAACATTTGTCTGCATAGTAAACAACAGATCCTGATCAAATGCGGCTTGATCCTGATCTTATGTTGGTTGCACATTCCGTCCAATTTATGCCACAGGTTACGGGTTAAATGCATTTCCCTACATTCATTTATAAGTCCCTACATTCATTTATACGTCCTATATTCATTTATACATCCCTATATTCATTTATAAGTCCCTACATTCATTTATAAGTGCCTACATTCATTTATAAGTGCCTACATTCATTTATAAGTCCCTACATTCATTTATACATCCTACATTCATTTATACGTCCCTATATTCATTTATAAGTCCTACATTCATTTATAAGTCCCTACATTCATTTATAAGTCCTATATTCATTTATAAGTCCTACATTCATTTATAAGTGCCTACATTCATTTATAAGTCCTACATTCATTTATACGTCCCTATATTCATTTATAAGTGCCTACATTAATTTATAAGTCCCCTACATTCATTTATAAGTCCTACATTCATTTATAAGTCCCTACATTCATTTATAAGTCCTACATTCATTTGTAAGTCCCCTACATTCATTTATAAGTCCTACATTCATTTATAAGTCCTATACATTCATTTATAAGTCCCCTACATTCATTTATAAGTCCTACATTCATTTATAAGTCCCCTACATTCATTTATAAGTCCTACATTCATTTATAAGTCCTACATTCATTTATAAGTCCCTACATTCATTTATAAGTCCCTACATCATTTATAAGTCCCTACATTCATTTATAAGTCCCCTACATTCATTTATAAGTGCCTACATTAATTTATAAGTCCCCTACATTCATTTATAAGTCCTACATTCATTTATAAGTCCCTACATTCATTTATAAGTCCTACATTCATTTATAAGTCCCCTACATTCATTTATAAGTCCCCTACATTCATTTATAAGTCCTACATTCATTTATAAGTCCTATACATTCATTTATAAGTCCCCTACATTCATTTATAAGTCCTACATTCATTTATAAGTCCTACATTCATTTATAAGTCCTACATTCATTTATAAGTCCCCTACATTCATTTATAAGTCCCTACATTCATTTATAAGTCCCCTACATTCATTTATAAGTCCCCTACATTCATTTATAAGTCCTACATTCATTTATAAGTGCCTACATTCGTTTATAAGTCCCTATATTCAGATTAAGACCAATTTGTCGCGACAATTGCACCATACCTGACCAGTGTTTGCTTATTCTTCAGTTCTCACATCAATCTAGTCTAGATTTTTCAATATATTAGTTACGTGATATGTATTTGCTTTTGAATGCCAGAGGAAATATTTTTTCTATTTTTGTGCCAGAGCAAATTTTTTTTATTATTTTCGTGCCAGAGCAAATTAAGTTATTGGAGATATTTTTGTTTGATTCTCGTCTGTATTATCACCACATATGTTTAGGTGTATATTATCACCACATATGTTTAGGTGTATATTTATATTATCACCACATATGTTTAGGTGTATATTATCACCACATATGTTTAGGTGTATATTTATATTATCACCACATATGTTTAGGTGTATATTATCACCACGTATGTTTAGGTGTATATTATCACCACGTATGTTTAGGTGTATATTATCACCACATATGTTTAGGTGTATATTATCACCACATATGTTTAGGTGTATATTATCACCACATGTTTAGGTGTATATTATCACCACGTATGTTTAGGTGTATATTTATATTATCACCACATATGTTTAGGTGTATATTATCACCACATATGTTTAGGTGTATATTATTACCACCACGTATGTTTAGGTGTATATTATCACCACGTATGTTTAGGTGTATATTATCACCACGTATGTTTAGGTGTATATTATTACCACATATGTTTAGGTTGTACAAGAAGCTTTATAAGGAATGCTCTATTCATTTGTTGACGAGTTCACTATACATGTACATAGTTCCCGTGTGACGTCATCATTCCTACTGTGGCTGCCATTTTGTTTGGCAAAGTTGATCACATATTATATATAATGTATAGTATCGTAATTTTTTCTTCTTCATAAAATATTTATTTTTCATCCCATCACCGTGGTTCATACGTTGTTGGAAAGCTCCCAATGGACATATTTTTTGTATCATTTCACAAATATCATATTAATAACAAATAAATAATAATTTACCTGTATATTAATAATTCAACTGTAAAAATAGACTTTCAAAAATAGGTGCAAGTTCTTCTAATTTATAATACAAACATCATTGTCAAAAAAATAATATTTAAAAAGAACATTTCAATACTTTTAAAATTCTAACCATGTTATTTTACACAATGAAAGATATGAATATCAAAAAGCAAAAGGGCTGGACACACGTTCTTGCAACATTAGATATTGTCGTCTCCTATTAATTAAAGAATTACTAGTAAAATCCTGAAATTGCCATTTGTAAAACTTGCCAATCAAAATGGCCGCCAAGATAAGTGTGTTTGACTATTTTCACAGGTGGTGGGAACTATGTATTGAGTTTGTTGACAGGTTTCTGCTGCAGTGTTATTAGTGTATTAGTTGTTAGTCATGTGTTATTAGTTTACATGTACGTATTGCTGGAGTTTCAATGCTTTCAGTTTGTGTAACTGCAGTTATTTACTTCTACATGTAAAATGTCTTTGAAAAGTTTGTCACATTTTATAGATTATGCAAATTGACTATTCCAATGGCAAGTTATATTAACCCTTTCAACACTACACACCTCTAAATAGACTTACAAAAAGTGTAGATCCAGATGAGCTGCATGCGACAAACCGTCTAATCAGGATCTGCACTTTTTGCCAGTAATAATTACTATTTTTAGATAAAATTACCCATTTTGATAAATTAACTGGTCCAAAGGTAATTCTTATTAATTTATTGGTCTAAAAATATCATGCACCAGTCCATGTCAGTTACTTGGGGTTGAATGGGTTATGTATGTTCATATGTAGCAATACAGTTATTCATAAGAACGGCTCATAAACTTCTCCGGCTGATGGATGATCAGCCAGAGGTCTCCCCAGTATGTACAGGATATAAGTCGAAAACAATCCAATATGTAAAATATTGGACCGTGCCAATATTTTACATATTGGATCCATTTGAGGCTTATATCTTACTTAAAACGCACACAATTGGCTTCAAAGTTTTGGTGATGAATGTAAAGATAATCTATTGTAGGTTTGTTAGAAATTGTCATTGTAACATTGCAAAACTGTCATTGTCAAATAAAATATATATATTTTTGTGTGTGAAAAGTTCTGGTTTAAACTTAATTCCGCTGGAAAAGATAACCAAGAATATATAATCTATTTGAGATCTTCATAATACATGATTGCATTGTTCACAATTGAGACTGTTCTAACTGAAGCAGCAATTGACCGTTCTAACTGATGCATCAATTGACCGTTCTAACTGAAGCATCAATTGACCGTTCTAACTGAAGCATCAATTGACCGTTCCAACTGAAGCATCAATTGGACCGTTCTAACTGAAGCATCAATTGACCGTTTTAACTGAAGCATCATACGCAACTAGAACGTTAGAAAGGTTGATTGGTCAACTGTTTGTACTTTAGAATTGTACACGGTTGGTTGTCATTGGTTGTTATAGCAACGTGTATAACACATGTGTTGTTTGTTTCAGAATCACTCCTATTAAAGCCAAGTCGGCTACAGACACCACTTCCACAGACGTAAGCAATTCTGTCACCATTACCACCAAACCAAGCACACAGCAACATCAAAGGTCACGATCAGTGTCAAGGTCACGGGTACCTAATAGAGGTCAAGGTCATCAGACACATGTAACGGCAAGGACTTTGAGGAAAAAAGTGATTAGTTCGGAAGAGAGTAGTAGTGATGATGATGATGATTCCGATGATGAATAGATGATGATTCCGATGATGAATAGAGAATGTAACATATAGCCTACATGTGTTAAATCACATTACCTGCTTACTGATTGGTCAACATGTTCTATTATTAGAATGCATAACTTTACCTGACACGACATTATGTGGAGATTTAAACCATTCGTCATTGAATTGCATAACGTGTTTATCAAATTAAATTTAAAAACTTATATTGTTGTCTATATTCCTATAGATTATAACATCATTTAACGTGAAACGCCGTCGTATAAACACGGATACGTGATTATGAAACGTCGTCATATAAACACGGATACGTATCAAACCACGAGAGAAGGATATATTGGATAAACCTGTATACAACAATAAGCTACTAATACAAGTCATTTCAGAATATTATGGGTCGCCCCCAGACAGACTATCCTTGATTCGATCCAACCATGACTCGACCATTATTCACGGACCCGTCGAGTTCGAGACAACGAAGCTCGACTGTAACGTGTACGCTTAATTAACTAGTACACAGAATTAATTGTACGCTTAATTAACTTGTACATAGAATTGTACGCCTAATTAATTTGGATGGGTTGGTGGAATGTGCATGTAAGCAGGACGGGTTGGTGGAATGTGCATGTAAGCAGGACGGGTTGGTGGAATGTGCTTGTAAGCAGGATGGGTTGGTGGAATGTGAATGTAAGCAGGACATGTTGGTGGAATGTGCATGTAAGCAGGACGGGTTGGTGGAATGTGCATGTAAGCAGGACGGGTTGGTGGAATGTGCATGTAAGCACGACGGGTTGGTGGAATGTGCATGTAAGCAGGACAGGTTGGTGGAATGTGCATGTAAGCAGGACGGGTTGGTGGAATGTGCATGTAAGCAGGACGGGTTGGTGGAATGTGTATGTAAGCAGGACGGGTTGGTGGAATGTACATGTAAGCAGGACAGGTTGGTGGAATGTGCATGTAAGCAGGACGGGTTGGTGGAATGTGCATGTAAGCAGGGCGGGTTGGTGGAATGTGCATGTAAGCAGGACGGGTTGGTGGAATGTGCATGTAAGCAGGACGGGTTGGTGGAATGTGCATGTAAGCAGGGCGGGTTGGTGGAATGTGCTCAGATATCATATTGATGATATAAACTGTGCTCAGTTATTTGAATTCTCCAACAACCCGGTTTGGGGATTTTCAATAAGAAAGCTTCATTAGCCTGGTTCTAACAAACCTGTTAAAATAAACTCCTTCCCACACCGACTAACTAACAATAGGAATGAGCTACCGGACTACATAGCTTCCCACACCGACTAACTAACAATAGGAATGAGCTACCGGACTACATAGCTTCCCACACCGACTAACTAACAATAGGAATGAGCTACCGGACTACATAGCTTCCCACACCGACTAACTAACAATAGGAATGAGCTACCGGACAACATAGCTTCTCACACCGACTAACTAACAATAGGAATGAGCTACCAGTCTACTTAGCTTCCCACACCGACTAACTAACAATAGGAATGAGCTACCGGACTACATAGCTTCCCACACCGACTAACTAACAATAGGAATGAGCTACCGGACTACATAGCTTCCCACACCGACTAACTAACAATAGGAATGAGCTACCGGACAACATAGCTTCCCACACCGACTGACTAACAATAGGAATGAGCTACCAGTCTACATAGCTTCCCACACCGACTGACTAACAATAGGAATGAGCTACCGGACAACATAGCTTCCCACACCAACTGACTAACAATAGGATTGAGCTACCAGTCTACATAGCTTCCCACACCGACTAACTAACTAACAATAGGAATGAGCTACCGGACAACATAGCTTCCCACACCGACTGACTATCAATAGGAATGAGCTACCAGTCTACATAGCTTCCCACACCAACTAACTAACAATAGGAATGAGCTACCAGTCTACATAGCTTCCCACACCGACTAACTAACAATAGGAATGAGCTATCAGTCTACATAGCTTCCCACACCGACTAACTAACAATAGGAATGAGCTACCAGTCTACATAGCTTCCCACACCGACTAACTAACAATAGGAATGAGCTATCAGTCTACATAGCTTCCCACACTGACTAACTAACAATAGGAATGAGCTACCAGTCTACATAGCTTCCCACACTGACTAACTAACAATAGGAATGAGCTATCAGTCTACATAGCTTCCCACACTGACTAACTAACAATAGGAATGAGCTACCAGTCTACATAGCTTCCCACACCGACTAACTAACAATAGGAATGAGCTATCAGTCTACATAGCTTCCCACACTGACTAACTAACAATAGGAATGAGCTACCAGTCTACATAGCTTCCCACACTGACTAACTAACAATAGGAATGAGCTATCAGTCTACATAGCTTCCCACACTGACTAACTAACAATAGGAATGAGCTACCAGTCTACATAGCTTCCCACACCGACTGACTAACAATAGGAATGAGCTACCAGTCTACATAGCTTCCCACACCGACTAACTAACAATATGAATGAGCTATCGGACTACATAGCTTCCCACACTGACTAACTAACTAACAATAGGAATGAGCTATCAGTCTACATAGCTTCCCACACTGACTAACTAACAATAGGAATGAGCTACCAGTCTACATAGCTTCCCACACCGACTAACTAACTAACAATAGGAATGAGCTACCGGACTACATAGCTTCCCACACCGACTAACTAACAATAGGAATGAGCTACCGGACTACATAGCTTCCCACACTGACTAACTAACTAACAATAGGAATGAGCTATCAGTCTACATAGCTTCCCACACCGACTAACTAACAATAGGAATGAGCTACCAGACTACATATCTTCCCACACCGACTAACTAACAATAGGAATGAGCTATCAGTCTACATAGCTTCCCACACCGACTAACTAACTAACAATAGGAATGAGCTACCGGACTACATAGCTTCCCACACCGATTAACTAACAATAGGTATGAGCTACCAGTCTACATAGCTTCCCACACCGACTAACTAACTAACAATAGGAATGAGCTACCGGACTACATAGCTTCCCACACTGACTAACTAACTAACAATAGGAATGAGCTACCGGACTACATAGCTTCCCACACTGACAAACTAACTAACAATAGGAATGAGCTACCGGACTACATAGCTTCCCACACTGACAAACTAACTAACAATAGGAATGAGCTACAGGACTACATAGCTTCCCACACTGACTAACTAACTAACAATAGGAATGAGCTACCGGACTACATAGCTTCCCACACCGACTAACTAACAATAGGAATGAGCTACCAGTCTACATAGCTTCCCACACCGACTAACTAACAATAGGAATGAGCTATCAGTCTACATAGCTTCCCACACCGACTAACTAACAATAGGAATGAGCTACCAGACAACATAGCTTCCCACACCAACTGACTAACAATAGGAATGAGCTACCAGTCTACATAGCTTCCCACACCGACTAACTAACAATAGGAATGAGCTATCAGTCTACATAGCTTCCCACACCGACTAACTAACAATAGGAATGAGCTACCAGTCTACATAGCTTCCCACACCGACTAACTAACAATAGGAATGAGCTACCAGTCTACATAGCTTCCCACACCAACTAACTAACAATAGGAATGAGCTATCAGTCTACATAGCTTCCCACACTGACTAACTAACAATAGGAATGAGCTATCAGTCTACATAGCTTCCCACACCGACTAACTAACAATAGGAATGAGCTATCAGTCTACATAGCTTCCCACACCAACTGACTAACAATAGGAATGAGCTACCAGTCTACATAGCTTCCCACACCGACTAACTAACAATAGGAATGAGCTACCGGACAACATAGCTTCCCCACACCGACTGACTATCAATAGGAATGAGCTACCATTCTACATAGCTTCCCACACCGACTAACTAACAATAGGAATGAGCTACCAGTCTACATAGCTTCCCACACCGACTAACTAACAATAGGAATGAGCTATCAGTCTACATAGCTTCCCACACCGACTAACTAACAATAGGAATGAGCTACCAGTCTACATAGCTTCCCACACCGACTAACTAACAATAGGAATGAGCTACCAGTCTACATAGCTTCCCACACCAACTAACTAACAATAGGAATGAGCTATCAGTCTACATAGCTTCCCACACTGACTAACTAACAATAGGAATGAGCTATCAGTCTACATAGCTTCCCACACTGACTAACTAACTAACAATAGGAATGAGCTATCAGTCTACATAGCTTCCCACACCAACTAACTAACAATAGGAATGAGCTATCAGTCTACATAGCTTCCCACACCAACTAACTAACAATAGGAATGAGCTATCAGTCTACATAGCTTCCCACACCAACTAACTAACAATAGGAATGAGCTGAGCTATCAGTCTACATAGCTTCCCACACTGACTAACTAACAATAGGAATGAGCTATCAGTCTACATAGCTTCCCACACCAACTAACTAACAATAGGAATGAGCTATCAGTCTACATATCTTCCCACACCAACTAACTAACAATAGGAATGAGCTATCAGTCTACATAGCTTCCCACACCAACTAACTAACAATAGGAATGAGCTATCAGTCTACATAGCTTCCCACACTGACTAACTAACTAACAATAGGAATGAGCTATCAGTCTACATAGCTTCCCACACCAACTAACTAACAATAGGAATGAGCTGAGCTATCAGTCTACATAGCTTCCCACACTGACTAACTAACAATAGGAATGAGCTATCAGTCTACATAGCTTCCCACACCAACTAACTAACAATAGGAATGAGCTATCAGTCTACATATCTTCCCACACCAACTAACTAACAATAGGAATGAGCTATCAGTCTACATAGCTTCCCACACCAACTAACTAACAATAGGAATGAGCTATCAGTCTACATAGCTTCCCACACTGACTAACTAACTAACAATAGGAATGAGCTATCAGTCTACATAGCTTCCCACACCAACTAACTAACAATAGGAATGAGCTGAGCTATCAGTCTACATAGCTTCCCACACTGACTAACTAACAATAGGAATGAGCTATCAGTCTACATAGCTTCCCACACCAACTAACTAACAATAGGAATGAGCTATCAGTCTACATATCTTCCCACACCAACTAACTAACAATAGGAATGAGCTATCAGTCTACATAGCTTCCCACACCAACTAACTAACAATAGGAATGAGCTATCAGTCTACATAGCTTCCCACACTGACTAACTAACTAACAATAGGAATGAGCTATCAGTCTACATAGCTTCCCACACCAACTAACTAACAATAGGAATGAGCTGAGCTATCAGTCTACATAGCTTCCCACACTGACTAACTAACAATAGGAATGAGCTATCAGTCTACATAGCTTCCCACACCAACTAACTAACAATAGGAATGAGCTATCAGTCTACATATCTTCCCACACCAACTAACTAACAATAGGAATGAGCTATCAGTCTACATAGCTTCCCACACTGACTAACTAACTAACAATAGGAATGAGCTATCAGTCTACATAGCTTCCCACACCAACTAACTAACAATAGGAATGAGCTATCAGTCTACATAGCTTCCCACACTGACTAACTAACTAACAATAGGAATGAGCTATCAGTCTACATAGCTTCCCACACTGACTAACTAACTAACAATAGGAATGAGCTACCGGACAACATAGCTTCCCACACCGACTGACTAACAATAGGAATGAGCTATCAGTCTACATAGCAAGTGCTAAGGATATGTTACAGTTTAAGATTGAACTAGATAACATTTGGGCATATGCTTCTGTAGTTTTGTATTTCAATAACATTACCAGATTTGTTCAAGTTACATTGTTCAACATTGTACATGTATATTGTATGGCGTAACTGTACTTTGGTTATAATTATTGTGTATGTGCATTAATGCTATAGTGTTATACATGTATAGTGCATGGCGTAACTCTGTACTTTGGTTATAATTATTGTGTATGTGCATTAATGCTATAGTGTTAAGAAATTTAAGAGGGCCCTAAGGAAGATTAGTTTAGAACTAATTAGGTCACCCTCTATAAATAAAGAAATCTATCTGTCTACCAGTGAGATTGGACACTGTGTTTTACATTTATTTATCTTCGCTACCAGTTGCCGATATGAGCGACACTTCCTGAAGAAATTAGTCATTTTAGATTTTTGGAGGATAGTGCAATGATACAGACAGAGACCCATTCCAGAGTCTCCTCTGGTTCTTTTACATGCACGGTGTACAGCACCGACATGAGACCTTGGTTTAACGTCCCATCTGAAAGACTGTTCATTTTGTTAGGGTCAGACTAGGGATCGAACCTGTGATCCCTGGATTACCAGTCCAGCGTGTTACAACTGGGCTACAGATCCGTGGGCACCAGTGATGTATACTAATATATACCGACATGCACGGTGTGGACTTGCTTACAACTAAGCTTTATGCAAGCCGTGTAAACATTAAAAGACAAATGTAAATAAGAAGAATTGTACAAATGCATTTCATTTTGTTATGTTTCTTCTATGTACATTTAAAGCGACATTACATCACAATAAGCAAATAAAATGCATGTTTCACGTATAAATGCGTTGCTACTACAAATTCTTCCGAATACATTCGAACACTAACATTGAATCAATAAACAGCGTTTGTGATCTACAAACTTTCAAAATTGAAAGTAGGATTTCATATAACGATCATCCACGCTCATGAATTGACATTTGTTTGTCAATACTGAGTGCGAGATAATGTCGTTTAAAGATAATATAAATGTCGTTTAAATAATTTAACTAAGACTAGTCTACTAATAAATATGCATAGGCACACATGTGAGATATAACGATAAATCTGTACCATAAAACGTGTTATTCAGGATACACGAGTTGTATTTCGCATGAATGTCGACCTACTATACCCCAACGATAACGTGATTCTCGCGAAAAAGATAGCACGGGCTAATATTATTATAACGGGTAAAAAGAAGTTTATTATCATTTATGTATGCATTACTTGGCACACAGGATTATTTATTACACCCTACGTATTGATTTGGCTTATTCCAAACCTATTTATAGTAATGCTTGTAAATAACACGTTATCGTTGGGCCATAGTATTTACATTATTTTGTTATGTCAACAAACCGCGTATATACGACGTTTGCTTATTAGTTGAAATACTCAGTTTTTGAGGCAAATATTTGGGGGGAAATATACCATATAATAGGAAATTACATTCTGTAGATATTTGCGTTTTCACTGTAGTGTCACTTTAAAATAAAACGATATTTACATTATATGGCACAGCATGTACAAAACCACTACTTATAACAGACTATGGCAAGAACAATGTATCACATATTTAACAAGGAGTACCGTACCGGCCAGAAGTAGACGGTCAAATTTTGCACCCTTATCTCGAGATATCTGGTTTGACTTTATTCCATTAACCCTTTCAACACTACAAGCCTCTTAATAGACTTGCAAAAAGTGTAGATCCAGATGAGCCGGCTCGTGACGAGCCGTCTCATCAGGATCTGCACTTTTTGCCAGTAATAATTATTACTATTTTTAGATAAAATTACCCATTTTGATAAATGAACTGGTCCAAAGGTAATTTTCTTATTAAGTTATTGGTCTAAAAATATCATGCACCAGTCCATGTCAGTTACTTGGGGTTGAATAGGTTAAAAAGTACACAATGCACAACAATAATTTCGGAAGTTTGTTAATCAGCTTTTCTATGGTATATCATGTAATTAATTGTCTAAGCAAATTTTCATATTAAATCAAATAAAACAAACAAATATAAATATAAGTAAAAAATAAAAATGTACATTTAAAAAAAAAAAATTCCCTTGTTTCTCGTCCATAAGTGGACCTTGTACTTTCATCACATTTCTGGATGAGAAAAAGGGCGAGTTATGGACGGGAATATACGGTATGTATATACATAAGTCATAGAAACTATTGTAAATAGTCGAGTTATGGACGGGAATATACGGTATGTATATACATAAGTCATAGAAACTATTGTAAATAGTCGAGTTATGGCCGGGAATATACGGTATGTATATACATAAGTCATAGAAACTATTGTAAATAGTCGAGTTATGGCCAGGAATATACGGTATGTATATACATAAGTCATAGAAACTATTGTAAATAGTCGAGTTATGGCCAGGAATATACGGTATGTATATACATAAGTCATAGAAACTATTGTAAATAGTCAAGTTACGGAACAAGCCCTATGACACAACTTATTCGATCCTTGCACCGGGAGGTATGCGAGATGGTGCGGTGGTCGCCAGATCCTCAGACCGGGAGGTACCGGTATGCGAGATGGTGCAGTGGTCGACAGATCCTCGGACCGGGAAATATGCGAGATGGTGCGGTGGTCGCCAGATCCTCGGACCGGGAAATATGCGAGATGGTGCGGTGGTCGCCAGATTCTCGGACCGGGAGGTATGCGAGTTGGTGCGGTGGTCGCCAGATCCTCGGACCGGGAGGTATGCGAGATGGTGCGGTGGTCGCCAGATCCTCAGACCGGGAGGTATGCGAGATGGTGCGGTGGTTGCCAGATCCTCGGACCGGGAAGTATGTGAGATGGTACGGTGGTCGCCAGATCCTCTCACCAGGAAGTTTGTGAGATGGTACGTCCGGTTTCCTTCCACACGAATGACCACATTGACGATTTCATCCGCGCCAACGAGAGTGATTAATATAATATATATTGTCGCAATCGTTGTAAAATAAATAAAGTAATAACTATCAGTGTAATAACTGTATCTGTGTAATAACTGTATCTGTGTAATAACTGTATCTGTGTAATAACTGTATCTGTGTAATAACTATCAGTGTAATAACTGTATCTGTGTAATAACTGTATCAGTGTAATAACTGTATCTGTGTAATAACTGTATCAGTGTAATAACTGTATCTGTGTAATAACTATCAGTGTAATAACTGTATCTGTGTAATAACTGTATCTGTGTAATAACTGTATCTGTGTAATAACTGTAACCGTGTAATAACTGTATCCGTGTAATAACTGTATCCGTGTAATAACTGTATCCGTGTAATAACTGCATCCGTGTAATAACTGCATCAGTGTAATAACTGTATCTGTGTAATAACTGTATCTGTGTAATAACTGCATCCGTGTAATAACTGCATCCGTGTAATAACTGCATCAGTGTAATAACTGTATCCATGTAATAACTGTATCCGTGTAATAACTGTATCTGTGTAATAACTGTATCCGTGTAATAACTGTATCAGTGTAATAACTGTATCCGTGTAATAATTGTATCCGTGTAATAACTGTATCAGTGTAATAACTGTATCCGTGTAATAATTGTATCCGTGTAATAACTATCAGTGTAATTACTGTATCCGTGTAATAATTGTATCCGTGTAATAACTGTAACCGTGTAATAACTGTATCCGTGTAATAACTGTATCTGTGTAATAACTGTATCCGTGTAATAACTGTATCCGTGTAATAACTGTATCCATGTAATAACTGTATCTGTGTAATAACTGTATCTGTGTAATAACTGTATCCGTGTAATAACTGTATCCGTGTAATAACTGTATCCGTGTAATAACTGTATCCATGTAATAACTGTATCCGTGTAATAACTGTATCTGTGTAATAACTGTATCTGTGTAATAACTGTATCCATGTAATAACTATCAGTGTAATAACTGTATCTGTGTAATAACTGTATCCGTGTAATAACTGTATCTGTGTAATAACTATCAGTGTAATAACTGTATCTGTGTAATAACTGTATCCGTGTAATAACTGTATCCATGTAATAACTATCAGTGTAATAACTGTATCTGTGTAATAACTGTATCCGTGTAATAACTGTATCCGTGTAATAACTGTATCTGTGTAATAACTGTATCTGTGTAATAACTATCAGTGTAATAACTGTATCCGTGTAATAACTGTATCTGTGTAATAACTATCAGTGTAATAACTGTATCTGTGTAATAACTGTATCCGTGTAATAACTGTATCCATGTAATAACTATCAGTGTAATAACTGTATCTGTGTAATAACTGTATCCGTGTAATAACTGTATCCGTGTAATAACTGTATCTGTGTAATAACTGTATCTGTGTAATAACTATCAGTGTAATAACTGTATCCGTGTAATAACTGTATCTGTGTAATAACTATCAGTGTAATAACTGTATCTGTGTAATAACTATCAGTGTAATAACTGTATCCATGTAATAACTATCAGTGTAATAACTGTATCCGTGTAATAACTGTATCTGTGTAATAACTGTATCTGTGTAATAACTGTATCTGTGTAATAACTGTATCCGTGTAATAACTGTATCTGTGTAATAACTGTATCCGTGTAATAACTGTATCCGTGTAATAACTGTATCCGTGTAATAACTGTATCCATGTAATAACTGTATCAGTGTAATAATTGTATCCGTGTAATAACTGTATCTGTGTAATAACTGTATCTGTGTAATAACTGTATCTGTGTAATAACTGTATCCGTGTAATAACTGTATCCGTGTAATAACTGTATCCATGTAATAACTGTATCTGTGTAATAACTGTATCCGTGTAATAACTGTATCCATGTAATAACTGTATCTGTGTAATAACTGTATCTGTGTAGTAACTGTATCTGTGTAATAACTGTATCTGTGTAATAACTGTATCTGTGTAATAACTGTATCTGTGTAATAACTATCAGTGTAATAACTGTATCCGTGTAATAACTGTATCTGTGTAATAACTGTATCTGTGTAATAACTATCAGTGTAATAATTGTATCCGTGTAATAACTGTATCCGTGTAATAACTGTATCTGTGTAATAACTATCAGTGTAATAACTGTATCCGTGTAATAACTGTATCTGTGTAATAACTGTATCCATGTAATAACTGTATCCGTGTAATAACTGTATCCGTGTAATAACTGTATCTGTGTAATAACTGTATCTGTGTAATAACTGTATCTGTGTAATAACTGTATCTGTGTAATAACTGTATCCGTGTAATAACTGTATCCGTGTAATAACTGTATCCGTGTAATAATTGTATCCGTGTAATAACTGTATCTGTGTAATAACTGTATCTGTGTAATAACTGTATCCATGTAATAACTGTATCCGTGTAATAACTGTATCCGTGTAATAACTATCAGTGTAATAACTGTATCTGTGTAATAACTGTATCCGTGTAATAACTGTATCCATGTAATAACTGTATCTGTGTAATAACTATCAGTGTAATAACTGTTCAGTGTAATAACTGTATCAGTGTAATAACTGTATCCGTGTAATAACTGTATCCATGTAATAACTATCAGTGTAATAACTGTATCTGTGTAATAACTGTATCTGTGTAATAACTGTATCTGTGTAATAACTGTATCTGTGTAATAACTGTAACCGTGTAATAACTGTATCCGTGTAATAACTGTATCCGTGTAATAACTGTATCCGTGTAATAACTGCATCCGTGTAATAACTGCATCAGTGTAATAACTGTATCCGTGTAATAACTGTATCCGTGTAATAACTGTATCCGTGTAATAACTATCAGTGTAATAACTGTATCCGTGTAATAACTGTATCCGTGTAATAACTGTATCCGTGTAATAACTGTATCCGTGTAATAACTGTATCCGTGTAATAACTGTATCCGTGTAATAACTGTATCCGTGTAATAACTGTATCCGTGTAATAACTGTATCTGTGTAATAACTGTATCCGTGTAATAACTGTATCCGTGTAATAACTGTATCTGTGTAATAACTGTATCCGTGTAATAACTGTATCTGTGTAATAACTGTATCCGTGTAATAACTGTATCCGTGTAATAACTGTATCTGTGTAATAACTGTATCTGTGTAATAACTGTATCTGTGTAATAACTATCTGTGTAATAACTGTATCTGTGTAATAACTGTATCCATGTAATAACTGTATCTGTGTAATAACTGTATCCATGTAATAACTGTATCTGTGTAATAACTGTATCCGTGTAATAACTGTATCCGTGTAATAACTGTATCTGTGTAATAACTGTATCTGTGTAATAACTGTATCTGTGTAATAACTGTATCCGTGTAATAACTGTATCCGTGTAATAACTGTATCTGTGTAATAACTGTATCTGTGTAATAACTATCAGTGTAATAACTGTATTAGTGTAATAACTGTATCTGTGTAATAACTGTATCTGTGTAATAACTATCTGTGTAATAACTGTAACTGTGTAATAACTGTATCCGTGTAATAACTGTAACTGTGTAATAACTGTATCCGTGTAATAACTGTATCCGTGTAATAACTATCAGTGTAATAACTGTATCTGTGTAATAACTGTATCCGTGTAATAACTGTATCCGTGTAATAACTGTATCCGTGTAATAACTATCAGTGTAATAACTGTATCTGTGTAATAACTGTATCCGTGTAATAACTGTAACTGTGTAATAACTGTATCTGTGTAATAACTGTATCCGTGTAATAACTATCAGTGTAATAACTGTAACTGTGTAATAACTGTATCCGTGTAATAACTGTATCCGTGTAATAACTATCAGTGTAATAACTGTATCTGTGTAATAACTGTATCTGTGTAATAACTGTAACTGTGTAATAACTGTATCTGTGTAATAACTGTATCCGTGTAATAACTGTATCTGTGTAATAACTGTATCCGTGTAATAACTGTAACAGTGTAATAACTGTATCCGTGTAATAACTGTAACAGTGTAATAACTGTATCTGTGTAATAACTGTATCCGTGTAATAACTGTATCTGTGTAATAACTGTATCCGTGTAATAACTGTAACAGTGTAATAACTGTATCCGTGTAATAACTGTATCTGTGTAATAACTGTATCCGTGTAATAACTGTATCCGTGTAATAACTGTATCCGTGTAATAACTGTAACAGTGTAATAACTGTATCTGTGTAATAACTGTATCCGTGTAATAACTGTATCCGTGTAATAACTGTAACAGTGTAATAACTGTATCCGTGTAATAACTGTATCCGTGTAATAACTATCAGTGTAATAACTGTAACAGTGTAATAACTGTATCCGTGTAATAACTGTATCCGTGTAATAACTATCAGTGTAATAACTGTATCCGTGTAATAACTGTATCCGTGTAATAACTATCAGTGTAATAACTGTATCTGTGTAATAACTGTATCTGTGTAATAACTATCAGTGTAATAACTGTATCCATGTAATAACTGTATCCGTGTAATAACTGTATCCGTGTAATAACTGTATCCGTGTAATAACTGTAACAGTGTAATAACTGTATCTGTGTAATAACTGTATCCGTGTAATAACTGTATCCGTGTAATAACTGTATCTGTGTAATAACTGTATCTGTGTAATAACTATCAGTGTAATAACTGTATCCGTGTAATAACTATCAGTGTAATAACTGTATCTGTGTAATAACTGTATCTGTGTAATAACTATCAGTGTAATAACTGCATCCGTGTAATAACTGTATCTGTGTAATAACTGTATCTGTGTAATAACTGTATCCGTGTAATAACTGTATCCGTGTAATAACTGTAACAGTGTAATAACTGTATCTGTGTAATAACTGTATCTGTGTAATAACTGTATCTGTGTAATAACTGTATCTGTGTAATAACTGTATCTGTGTATCGTATTGTAATAGCAGGAATGTAAGTTCTAACTTATTACATGTGTATGTGTGAAACAATTCCTGCCGCTATTTTTCTTGGAATACATTTACTGTTAAAACAACTGTGTAATAAGGCTGATTTCCTTTCTAATTATTCCCCTTTAATTGATGTTTCAATCTTTCCGCCGTATACCGCCAGTAGAAGTATGATGCCAAACCCGTTGAGAATACCCAAGTTCTGAAGCAAGAATATCATCGCCGAACCAATCAGTTTCTTGTTCTCCTCCAGCTCACTCATGGCACACATTTCCGGCATCTGAAATTACATCGTACAGTTATTGTTTGGCATATCGCTCGCGGCACACATTTCCGGCATCTGAAATTACATCGTACAGTTATTGTTTGGCATGTCGCTCGCGGCACACATTTCCGGCATCTGAAATTAAATCGTACAGTTATTGTTTGGCATGTCGCTCGCGGCACACATTTCCGGCATCTGAAATTACATCGTACAGTTATTGTTTGGCATGTCGCTCGCGGCACACATTTCCGGCATCTGAAATTACATCGTATAGTTATTGTGGCATATTGCTCATGGCACATATTTCCGGCATCTGAAATTACATCGTACAGTTATTGTGGCATATCGCTCTGGGAATAAATGAAAACATCTCGAAAACCAAAACGATTCTGTATATATCTAAATTGTCAGTAAAATAGCAGAAAAATTGATATTGTTTGTTCAAAATGATCACTTAGATTAAATATGTTCGTTTTGGTTTTCGAGATGTTTTCATTTTGGAGGATAGTGCATGATACAGACAGAGACCCATTCCAGAGTCTCCTCTGGTTCTTTTACATGCACGGTGTAAAGCACCGACACGAGACCTCGGTTTAACGTCCCATCTGAAAGACTATTAATTTTATTAGGGTCAGACGGGGAATCGAACCTGCGATCCCTGGATTACCAGTCCAGCGTGTTACCACTGGACTACAGATCCGTCAATAACAGTCAGGTGCGTAGCTCCTGTAAGGCACTGAAGGCCCGGGCCTGCAGATTGCCAGAGAGAATGAAATATCCAAATAGACCAAACAAATTGGAGTGGGTATTAGCATGTCTGTATGTATAGAATCTAGACCAGCGGTCACATATCTCACCACATGTCTGTATGTATAGAATCTAGACCAGCGGTCACATATCTCACCACATGTCTGTATGTATAGAATCTAGACCAGCGGTCACATATCTCACCACATGTCTGTATGTATAGAATCTAGACCAGCGGTCACATATCTCACCACATGATTGTATGTATAGAATCTAGACCAGCGGTCACATATCTCACCACATGTCTGTATGTATAGAATCTAGACCAGCGGTCACATATCTCACCACATGTTTGTATGTATAGAATCTAGACCAGCGGTCACATATCTCACCACATGATTGTATGTATAGAATCTAGACCAGCGGTCACATATCTCACCACCTGATTGTATGTATAGAATCTAGACCAGCGGTCACATATCTCACCACATGATTGTATGTATAGAATCTAGACCAGCGGTCACATATCTCACCACATGATTGTATGTATAGAATCTAGACCAGCGGTCCTGTATCTCACCACATGATTGTATGTATAGAATCTAGACCAGCGGTCACGTATCTCACCACGTGATTGTATGTATAGAATCTAGACCAGCGGTCACATATCTCACCACGTGATTGTATGTATAGAATCTAGACCAGCGGTCACATATCTCACCACATGATTGTATGTATAGAATCTAGACCAGCGGTCCTGTATCTCACCACGTGATTGTATGTATAGAATCTAGACCAGCGGTCCTGTATCTCACCACGTGATTGTATGTATAGAATCTAGACCAGCGGTCACATATCTCACCACGTGATTGTATGTATAGAATCTAGACCAGCGGTCACATATCTCACCACATGATTGTATGTATAGAATCTAGACCAGCGGTCACATATCTCACCACATGATTGTATGTATAGAATCTAGACCAGCGGTCCTGTATCTCACCACGTGATTGTATGTATAGAATCTAGACCAGCGGTCACATATCTCACCACGTGATTGTATGTATAGAATCTAGACCAGCGGTCACATATCTCACCACATGATTGTATGTATAGAATCTAGACCAGCGGTCCTGTATCTCACCACATGATTGTATGTATAGAATCTAGACCAGCGGTCCTGTATCTCACCACGTGATTGTATGTATAGAATCTAGACCAGCGGTCACATATCTCACCACGTGATTGTATGTATAGAATCTAGACCAGCGGTCACATATCTCACCACATGATTGTATGTATAGAATCTAGACCAGCGGTCCTGTATCTCACCACATGATTGTATGTATAGAATCTAGACCAGCGGTCACATATCTCACCACATGATTGTATGTATAGAATCTAGACCAGCGGTCCTGTATCTCACCACGTGATTGTATGTATAGAATCTAGACCAGCGGTCCTGTATCTCACCACATGATTGTATGTATAGAATCTAGACCAGCGGTCCTGTATCTCACCACATGATTGTATGTATAGAATCTAGACCAGCGGTCACATATCTCACCACATGATTGTATGTATAGAATCTAGACCAGCGGTCACATATCTCACCACATGATTGTATGTATAGAATCTAGACCAGCGGTCACATATCTCACCACATGATTGTATGTATAGAATCTAGACCAGCGGTCACATATCTCACCACATGATTGTATGTATAGAATCTAGACCAGCGGTCACATATCTCACCACATGATTGTATGTATAGAATCTAGACCAGCGGTCACATATCTCACCACATGATTGTATGTATAGAATCTAGACCAGCGGTCCTGTATCTCACCACATGATTGTATGTATAGAATCTAGACCAGCGGTCCTGTATCTCACCACATGATTGTATGTATAGAATCTAGACCAGCGGTCCTGTATCTCACCACATGATTGTATGTATAGAATCTAGACCAGCGGTCCTGTATCTCACCACATGATTGTATGTATAGAATCTAGACCAGCGGTCCTGTATCTCACCACATGATTGTATGTATAGAATCTAGACCAGCGGTCACATATCTCACCACATGATTGTATGTATAGAATCTAGACCAGCGGTCACATATCTCACCACGTGATTGTATGTATAGAATCTAGACCAGCGGTCCTGTATCTCACCACATGATTGTATGTATAGAATCTAGACCAGCGGTCCTGTATCTCACCACATGATTGTATGTATAGAATCTAGACCAGCGGTCCTGTATCTCACCACATGATTGTATGTATAGAATCTAGACCAGCGGTCCTGTATCTCACCACATGATTGTATGTATAGAATCTAGACCAGCGGTCCTGTATCTCACCACATGATTGTATGTATAGAATCTAGACCAGCGGTCCTGTATCTCACCACATGATTGTATGTATAGAATCTAGACCAGCGGTCACATATCTCACCACGTGATTGTATGTATAGAATCTAGACCAGCGGTCACATATCTCACCACCTGATTGTATGTATAGAATCTAGACCAGCGGTCCTGTATCTCACCACATGATTGTATGTATAGAATCTAGACCAGCGGTCACATATCTCACCACGTGATTGTATGTATAGAATCTAGACCAGCGGTCACGTATCTCACCACGTGATTGTATGTATAGAATCTAGACCAGCGGTCACATATCTCACCACGTGATTGTATGTATAGAATCTAGACCAGCGGTCACATATCTCACCATGTGATTGTATGTATAGAATCTAGACCAGCGGTCACATATCTCACCACGTGATTGTATGTATAGAATCTAGACCAGCGGTCCTGTATCTCACCACATGATTGTATGTATAGAATCTAGACCAGCGGTCACATATCTCACCACATGATTGTATGTATAGAATCTAGACCAGCGGTCCTGTATCTCACCACATGATTGTATGTATAGAATCTAGACCAGCGGTCACGTATCTCACCACGTGATTGTATGTATAGAATCTAGACCAGCGGTCCTGTATCTCACCACATGATTGTATGTATAGAATCTAGACCAGCGGTCCTGTATCTCACCACATGATTGTATGTATAGAATCTAGACCAGCGGTCACATATCTCACCACATGATTGTATGTATAGAATCTAGACCAGCGGTCACATATCTCACCACATGATTGTATGTATAGAATCTAGACCAGCGGTCACATATCTCACCACGTGATTGTATGTATAGAATCTAGACCAGCGGTCCTGTATCTCACCACATGATTGTATGTATAGAATCTAGACCAGCGGTCCTGTATCTCACCACATGATTGTATGTATAGAATCTAGACCAGCGGTCCCGTATCTCACCACATGATTGTATGTATAGAATCTAGACCAGCGGTCCTGTATCTCACCACATGATTGTATGTATAGAATCTAGACCAGCGGTCCTGTATCTCACCACATGATTGTATGTATAGAATCTAGACCAGCGGTCCTGTATCTCACCACGTGATTGTATGTATAGAATCTAGACCAGCGGTCCTGTATCTCACCACATGATTGTATGTATAGAATCTAGACCAGCGGTCACATATCTCACCACGTGATTGTATGTATAGAATCTAGACCAGCGGTCACATATCTCACCATGTGATTGTATGTATAGAATCTAGACCAGCGGTCCTGTATCTCACCACGTGATTGTATGTATAGAATCTAGACCAGCGGTCACATATCTCACCACGTGATTGTATGTATAGAATCTAGACCAGCGGTCACATATCTCACCACGTGATTGTATGTATAGAATCTAGACCAGCGGTCACATATCTCACCATGTGATTATATGTATAGAATCTAGACCAGCGGTCCTGTATCTCACCACGTGATTGTATGTATAGAATCTAGACCAGCGGTCCTGTATCTCACCACGTGATTGTATGTATAGAATCTAGACCAGCGGTCACATATCTCACCACGTGATTGTATGTATAGAATCTAGACCAGCGGTCACATATCTCACCACGTGATTGTATGTATAGAATCTAGACCAGCGGTCACATATCTCACCATGTGATTGTATGTATAGAATCTAGACCAGCGGTCCTGTATCTCACCACGTGATTGTATGTATAGAATCTAGACCAGCGGTCATGTATCTCACCACGTGATTGTATGTATAGAATCTAGACCAGCGGTCACATATCTCACCACGTGATTGTATGTATAGAATCTAGACCAGCGGTCCTGTATCTCACCACATGATTGTATGTATAGAATCTAGACCAGCGGTCCTGTATCTCACCACATGATTGTATGTATAGAATCTAGACCAGCGGTCACATATCTCACCACATGATTGTATGTATAGAATCTAGACCAGCGGTCCTGTATCTCACCACGTGATTGTATGTATAGAATCTAGACCAGCGGTCCTGTATCTCACCACATGATTGTATGTATAGAATCTAGACCAGCGGTCCTGTATCTCACCACATGATTGTATGTATAGAATCTAGACCAGCGGTCACATATCTCACCACGTGATTGTATGTATAGAATCTAGACCAGCGGTCACATATCTCACCACATGATTGTATGTATAGAATCTAGACCAGCGGTCACATATCTCACCACATGATTGTATGTATAGAATCTAGACCAGCGGTCACATATCTCACCACATGATTGTATGTATAGAATCTAGACCAGCGGTCACATATCTCACCACGTGATTGTATGTATAGAATCTAGACCAGCGGTCACATATCTCACCACATGATTGTATGTATAGAATCTAGACCAGCGGTCCTGTATCTCACCACATGATTGTATGTATAGAATCTAGACCAGCGGTCCTGTATCTCACCACATGATTGTATGTATAGAATCTAGACCAGCGGTCCTGTATCTCACCACATGATTGTATGTATAGAATCTAGACCAGCGGTCCTGTATCTCACCACATGATTGTATGTATAGAATCTAGACCAGCGGTCCTGTATCTCACCACATGATTGTATGTATAGAATCTAGACCAGCGGTCACATATCTCACCACATGATTGTATGTATAGAATCTAGACCAGCGGTCACATATCTCACCACATGATTGTATGTATAGAATCTAGACCAGCGGTCCTGTATCTCACCACATGATTGTATGTATAGAATCTAGACCAGCGGTCCTGTATCTCACCACATGATTGTATGTATAGAATCTAGACCAGCGGTCCTGTATCTCACCACATGATTGTATGTATAGAATCTAGACCAGCGGTCCTGTATCTCACCACGTGATTGTATGTATAGAATCTAGACCAGCGGTCACATATCTCACCACGTGATTGTATGTATAGAATCTAGACCAGCGGTCCTGTATCTCACCACATGATTGTATGTATAGAATCTAGACCAGCGGTCACATATCTCACCACGTGATTGTATGTATAGAATCTAGACCAGCGGTCACATATCTCACCACGTGATTGTATGTATAGAATCTAGACCAGCGGTCCTGTATCTCACCACATGATTGTATGTATAGAATCTAGACCAGCGGTCACATATCTCACCATGTGATTGTATGTATAGAATCTAGACCAGCGGTCCTGTATCTCACCACGTGATTGTATGTATAGAATCTAGACCAGCGGTCCTGTATCTCACCACGTGATTGTATGTATAGAATCTAGACCAGCGGTCACATATCTCACCACGTGATTGTATGTATAGAATCTAGACCAGCGGTCACATATCTCACCACGTGATTGTATGTATAGAATCTAGACCAGCGGTCCTGTATCTCACCACATGATTGTATGTATAGAATCTAGACCAGCGGTCCTGTATCTCACCACATGATTGTATGTATAGAATCTAGACCAGCGGTACAGTATCTCACCACATGATTGTATGTATAGAATCTAGACCAGCGGTCCTGTATCTCACCACGTGATTGTATGTATAGAATCTAGACCAGCGGTCCTGTATCTCACCACATGATTGTATGTATAGAATCTAGACCAGCGGTCCTGTATCTCACCACATGATTGTATGTATAGAATCTAGACCAGCGGTCACATATCTCACCACATGATTGTATGTATAGAATCTAGACCAGCGGTCACATATCTCACCACGTGATTGTATGTATAGAATCTAGACCAGCGGTCCTGTATCTCACCACATGATTGTATGTATAGAATCTAGACCAGCG
>CM026402.1:66032582-66074251 GCA_014843695.1 Archivesica marissinica
CAATAACATACATATACTTATAAAACGCACCCGAAACTTACGTTTAAACAAGTTCGCCCTCTACAAATACCACATATAAGCGTTATTCTTTGTTTACGAAAGCAGTGTATGGAACACCGTCCGTAGCGTCTAATACACATTGTGCATTCAAGATGGCGGCCTACATGCTAAACAAAATACATATGGCTCTAAACAGCAAATTACACCCATTTACATACATCACCTAACAGGAATATTCAGTAACACGGATAGGATTAACTACACCAAGGATGTTCCTAAACAGAACAATACTTGAGGATTATCATGTCAGAACCAGCGAGAATACCCGAAACTGGATTGCATGTATACCTGGTAGTAGACTACAACTGGCGTGACATTCGAAGGCGATCTGTTGTTCTGTTTGTTTCATAGAGTAACGGTCAAATTCCTATAGAGCTGCCAGTAAACATGCATCACCACACTCCACGGAAACGCACATGGTGAAAGTAAAGCTCAGAGTGTAAGCTAACACCTAGGGTGTTACAATATTCCTCCTATGATGCCTAGTTCAGTAAAGGATGTTGGCTTTCCCCGTTGATAGATAGTGCCTATTTCATATTAACATATTTAATGTACTTGACAAATATATAATCTATATTTACTACTGTTGCCTTTATTTCACTGAAACACTCCGTATCTCCGTTACTCCGTTACTCCGTATCTCCGTTTCTCCGCACCAAATCATATTAGCAAAATTAATTAATATGCGTAAATCACTTTTAGCAAATGAAATTAATATGCGTAAATCACTTTTAGCAAAATAAATTAATATGAGTAAATCACTTTTAGCATGTTGTATTCAACTTTGTGGCATTGGAAAACGAGATACGCGGAACAATATCGTCTTTCTCAATAGGAATATGACGTTAAGTCAACTAATGAATTGTAATTTCGAAAAAGTGACATTTTTATAATTCTTTTGCTGTAGAACTATTTGACGTGTAGAATAAGACATGCTCCGTTCTATGGTTTAATTCCTGCGCGGAGCAAAGCTCAGGCGTGAACCGCCTATAGATCAAATATACGTTACATGTGTAGGCACAATATGTATGAAAAACAACACAAATGTCATAACTACCGTAAACGTTATAAGACCACTGAACATCATAAAATAATACGTCATATAAAAAATCCGCTAAACGTCATAAACATTTCCGGTAAACGTCGTACATATTTTTTATGCAGACATTGTTTGCCTAAATTAAATGTTGTTCTTGCTTGTTGTTTCATTGTCAACTGCTCTGGACGTAACATCTAACTCACTTCTTTTCGTTTCATCACCACTCTCTCGTATTTCATTATAGAAGTTTCAAAGTACCTATCCATGCGACAACGCTGCATTATTCTTGTGCAAAATAAATGCGTTCATCCGTGATGATCATGGTACAGTTTAACAATCTGAACGTGTAGCTTGGAAAAAGAATTGCAATTCTCAACTTCTTTGAGTTAATGACCATAATGAATATCGAGGACATAAAAATGACCATAATGAATATCGAGTCGCCATGAAGGGTATTGTGAATTTTGGTTGGCAGATTAATTTCATTGCTGTTATAATCTTGTTAAAATTTAAACATTATTTATTTTTACAACGATTGTGAAGCAAGTTTTAACAACTTGTATTAATAACTATCGTTGGCGCGGATGAAAGCGTAAATGTGGTCATTCGTGTGGGAGGAAACTGGAGTACCCTGAGAAAACCCACATGTCCGATCTGGTGACCACCGTACCATCTCATATACTTCCCGGTCCGAGGATCGAACCCGGGTTGCATTGGTGAGAAGCGAGCACGCTAACAACTGCGCTAATCGGACAGCCTGATTTGTTACTGAGAATTGGAGCTACGAAGAACGCTTAATGAAAAAAGACTAACCTAGTCAGCATAAGATATATATATATATATATAATGTTCAAATACAATGTTATAACGGATACATGTCTTTGCTTAAAGCGACATTACATCGCAAAAGGCACACAAAGAGCATTTATTCACGTATAAATGCATTGCTACTACAAATTCTTCCGAATACATTCGAGCACTAACATTGAATCAATAAACAGTGTGTTTGTGGTACACAAACTTTCAAAAGTTAAAATAGCACTTCATATAACGTTCATCCACGCTCTTGATTTGAGGTCTGTGAAGTTGGCTTGTAGATGGTAGTTGGTTATTGAGATGTTAATTGGCGAATACACAGCCAGGTGTTTATTCAAATGTTTATTCAGGTGTTAATTCGCGAATGCATACCTAGATGTTTATTGAGATGTTTATTGGCGAATACACAGCCAGCTATGTATTCAGATGTTTATTGAGATGTGTATTGGCGAATACACAGCCAGGTGTTTATTCAGATGTTAATTCGCGAATACATACCTGCATGATTGTATGTATAGAATCTAGACCAGCGGTCACATATCTCACCACTGATTGTATGTATAGAATCTAGACCAGCGGTCCTGTATCTCACCACATGATTGTATGTATAGAATCTAGACCAGCGGTCACATATCTCACCACATGATTGTATGTATAGAATCTAGACCAGCGGTCCTGTATCTCACCACATGATTGTATGTATAGAATCTAGACCAGCGGTCCTGTATCTCACCACGTGATTGTATGTATAGAATCTAGACCAGCGGTCACATATCTCACCACATGATTGTATGTATAGAATCTAGACCAGCGGTCCTGTATCTCACCACATGATTGTATGTATAGAATCTAGACCAGCGGTCACATATCTCACCACATGATTGTATGTATAGAATCTAGACCAGCGGTCACATATCTCACCACGTGATTGTATGTATAGAATCTAGACCAGCGGTCACATATCTCACCACGTGATTGTATGTATAGAATCTAGACCAGCGGTCCTGTATCTCACCACATGATTGTATGTATAGAATCTAGACCAGCGGTCACATATCTCACCATGTGATTGTATGTATAGAATCTAGACCAGCGGTCACATATCTCACCACGTGATTGTATGTATAGAATCTAGACCAGCGGTCACATATCTCACCACATGATTGTATGTATAGAATCTAGACCAGCGGTCACATATCTCACCATGTGATTGTATGTATAGAATCTAGACCAGCGGTCACATATCTCACCATGTGATTGTATGTATAGAATCTAGACCAGCGGTCCTGTATCTCACCACGTGATTGTATGTATAGAATCTAGACCAGCGGTCACATATCTCACCACGTGATTGTATGTATAGAATCTAGACCAGCGGTCACATATCTCACCACGTGATTGTATGTATAGAATCTAGACCAGCGGTCCTGTATCTCACCACGTGATTGTATGTATAGAATCTAGACCAGCGGTCACATATCTCACCACGTGATTGTATGTATAGAATCTAGACCAGCGGTCACATATCTCACCACGTGATTGTATGTATAGAATCTAGACCAGCGGTCCTGTATCTCACCACATGATTGTATGTATAGAATCTAGACCAGCGGTCCTGTATCTCACCACATGATTGTATGTATAGAATCTAGACCAGCGGTCCTGTATCTCACCACATGATTGTATGTATAGAATCTAGACCAGCGGTCCTGTATCTCACCACATGATTGTATGTATAGAATCTAGACCAGCGGTCCTGTATCTCACCACATGATTGTATGTATAGAATCTAGACCAGCGGTCCTGTATCTCACCACATGATTGTATGTATAGAATCTAGACCAGCGGTACATATCTCACCACGTGATTGTATGTATAGAATCTAGACCAGCGGTCACATATCTCACCACGTGATTGTATGTATAGAATCTAGACCAGCGGTCACGTATCTCACCACGTGATTGTATGTATAGAATCTAGACCAGCGGTCACATATCTCACCACGTGATTGTATGTATAGAATCTAGACCAGCGGTCCTGTATCTCACCACATGATTGTATGTATAGAATCTAGACCAGCGGTCACATATCTCACCATGTGATTGTATGTATAGAATCTAGACCAGCGGTCCTGTATCTCACCACATGATTGTATGTATAGAATCTAGACCAGCGTCACATATCTCACCATGTGATTATATGTATAGAATCTAGACCAGCGGTCACATATCTCACCATGTGATTGTATGTATAGAATCTAGACCAGCGGTCCTGTATCTCACCATGTGATTGTATGTATAGAATCTAGACCAGCGGTCACGTATCTCACCACGTGATTGTATGTATAGAATCTAGACCAGCGGTCACATATCTCACCACGTGATTGTATGTATAGAATCTAGACCAGCGGTCACATATCTCACCACGTGATTGTATGTATAGAATCTAGACCAGCGGTCACATATCTCACCACGTGATTGTATGTATAGAATCTAGACCAGCGGTCCTGTATCTCACCACTGATTGTATGTATAGAATCTAGACCAGCGGTCACATATCTCACCACATGATTGTATGTATAGAATCTAGACCAGCGGTCCATATCTCACCACATGATTGTATGTATAGAATCTAGACCAGCGGTCCTGTATCTCACCACGTGATTGTATGTATAGAATCTAGACCAGCGGTCACATATCTCACCACATGATTGTATGTATAGAATCTAGACCAGCGGTCACATATCTCACCACATGATTGTATGTATAGAATCTAGACCAGCGGTCACATATCTCACCACATGATTGTATGTATAGAATCTAGACCAGCGGTCACATATCTCACCACATGATTGTATGTATAGAATCTAGACCAGCGGTCACATATCTCACCACGTGATTGTATGTATAGAATCTAGACCAGCGGTCACATATCTCACCACGTGATTGTATGTATAGAATCTAGACCAGCGGTCCTGTATCTCACCACATGATTGTATGTATAGAATCTAGACCAGCGGTCCTGTATCTCACCACGTGATTGTATGTATAGAATCTAGACCAGCGGTCACATATCTCACCACGGATTGTATGTATAGAATCTAGACCAGCGGTCCTGTATCTCACCACGTGATTGTATGTATAGAATCTAGACCAGCGGTCCTGTATCTCACCACGTGATTGTATGTATAGAATCTAGACCAGCGGTCACATATCTCACCATGTGATTGTATGTATAGAATCTAGACCAGCGGTCCTATCTCACCACATGATTGTATGTATAGAATCTAGACCAGCGGTCCTGTATCTCACCACGTGATTGTATGTATAGAATCTAGACCAGCGGTCACATATCTCACCACGTGATTGTATGTATAGAATCTAGACCAGCGGTCACATATCTCACCACGTGATTGTATGTATAGAATCTAGACCAGCGGTCACATATCTCACCACGTGATTGTATGTATAGAATCTAGACCAGCGGTCACATATCTCACCATGTGATTGTATGTATAGAATCTAGACCAGCGGTCCTGTATCTCACCACATGATTGTATGTATAGAATCTAGACCAGCGGTCACATATCTCACCACATGATTGTATGTATAGAATCTAGACCAGCGGTCACATATCTCACCACGTGATTGTATGTATAGAATCTAGACCAGCGGTCCTGTATCTCACCACATGATTGTATGTATAGAATCTAGACCAGCGGTCCTGTATCTCACCACATGATTGTATGTATAGAATCTAGACCAGCGGTCACTTATCTCACCACATGATTGTATGTATAGAATCTAGACCAGCGGTCCTGTATCTCACCACGTGATTGTATGTATAGAATCTAGACCAGCGGTCCTGTATCTCACCACATGATTGTATGTATAGAATCTAGACCAGCGGTCCTGTATCTCACCACGTGATTGTATGTATAGAATCTAGACCAGCGGTCACATATCTCACCACGTGATTGTATGTATAGAATCTAGACCAGCGGTCCTGTATCTCACCACATGATTGTATGTATAGAATCTAGACCAGCGGTCCTGTATCTCACCACATGATTGTATGTATAGAATCTAGACCAGCGGTCCTGTATCTCACCACATGATTGTATGTATAGAATCTAGACCAGCGGTCACATATCTCACCACATGATTGTATGTATAGAATCTAGACCAGCGGTCCTGTATCTCACCACGTGATTGTATGTATAGAATCTAGACCAGCGGTCCTGTATCTCACCACATGATTGTATGTATAGAATCTAGACCAGCGGTCCTGTATCTCACCACGTGATTGTATGTATAGAATCTAGACCAGCGGTCACGTATCTCACCACGTGATTGTATGTATAGAATCTAGACCAGCGGTCACATATCTCACCACGTGATTGTATGTATAGAATCTAGACCAGCGGTCACATATCTCACCACATGATTGTATGTATAGAATCTAGACCAGCGGTCACATATCTCACCACGTGATTGTATGTATAGAATCTAGACCAGCGGTCCTGTATCTCACCACATGATTGTATGTATAGAATCTAGACCAGCGGTCACATATCTCACCACATGATTGTATGTATAGAATCTAGACCAGCGGTCCTGTATCTCACCACGTGATTGTATGTATAGAATCTAGACCAGCGGTCCTGTATCTCACCACGTGATTGTATGTATAGAATCTAGACCAGCGGTCACATATCTCACCACATGATTGTATGTATAGAATCTAGACCAGCGGTCACATATCTCACCACGTGATTGTATGTATAGAATCTAGACCAGCGGTCACATATCTCACCACATGATTGTATGTATAGAATCTAGACCAGCGGTCACATATCTCACCATGTGATTGTATGTATAGAATCTAGACCAGCGGTCACATATCTCACCATGTGATTATATGTATAGAATCTAGACCAGCGGTCCTGTATCTCACCACGTGATTGTATGTATAGAATCTAGACCAGCGGTCACATATCTCACCACATGATTGTATGTATAGAATCTAGACCAGCGGTCACATATCTCACCACGTGATTGTATGTATAGAATCTAGACCAGCGGTCACATATCTCACCATGTGATTATATGTATAGAATCTAGACCAGCGGTCCTGTATCTCACCACATGATTGTATGTATAGAATCTAGACCAGCGGTCACATATCTCACCATGTGATTGTATGTATAGAATCTAGACCAGCGGTCACATATCTCACCATGTGATTGTATGTATAGAATCTAGACCAGCGGTCCTGTATCTCACCACATGATTGTATGTATAGAATCTAGACCAGCGGTCCTGTATCTCACCACATGATTGTATGTATAGAATCTAGACCAGCGGTCACGTATCTCACCACATGATTGTATGTATAGAATCTAGACCAGCGGTCCTGTATCTCACCACATGATTGTATGTATAGAATCTAGACCAGCGGTCCTGTATCTCACCACATGATTGTATGTATAGAATCTAGACCAGCGGTACTGTATCTCACCACATGATTGTATGTATAGAATCTAGACCAGCGGTCCTGTATCTCACCACGTGATTGTATGTATAGAATCTAGACCAGCGGTCCTGTATCTCACCACATGATTGTATGTATAGAATCTAGACCAGCGGTCCTGTATCTCACCACATGATTGTATGTATAGAATCTAGACCAGCGGTCACATATCTCACCACGTGATTGTATGTATAGAATCTAGACCAGCGGTCACATATCTCACCACCTGATTGTATGTATAGAATCTAGACCAGCGGTCCTGTATCTCACCACATGATTGTATGTATAGAATCTAGACCAGCGGTCACATATCTCACCACGTGATTGTATGTATAGAATCTAGACCAGCGGTCCTGTATCTCACCACGTGATTGTATGTATAGAATCTAGACCAGCGGTCACGTATCTCACCACGTGATTGTATGTATAGAATCTAGACCAGCGGTCACATATCTCACCACGTGATTGTATGTATAGAATCTAGACCAGCGGTCACATATCTCACCACGTGATTGTATGTATAGAATCTAGACCAGCGGTCCTGTATCTCACCACATGATTGTATGTATAGAATCTAGACCAGCGGTCACATATCTCACCACATGATTGTATGTATAGAATCTAGACCAGCGGTCCTGTATCTCACCACGTGATTGTATGTATAGAATCTAGACCAGCGGTCCTGTATCTCACCACGTGATTGTATGTATAGAATCTAGACCAGCGGTCACATATCTCACCACATGATTGTATGTATAGAATCTAGACCAGCGGTCCTGTATCTCACCACATGATTGTATGTATAGAATCTAGACCAGCGGTCACATATCTCACCACATGATTGTATGTATAGAATCTAGACCAGCGGTCCTGTATCTCACCACGTGATTGTATGTATAGAATCTAGACCAGCGGTCACATATCTCACCACGTGATTGTATGTATAGAATCTAGACCAGCGGTCCTGTATCTCACCACATGATTGTATGTATAGAATCTAGACCAGCGGTCACATATCTCACCACGTGATTGTATGTATAGAATCTAGACCAGCGGTCACATATCTCACCACGTGATTGTATGTATAGAATCTAGACCAGCGGTCCTGTATCTCACCACGTGATTGTATGTATAGAATCTAGACCAGCGGTCCTGTATCTCACCACGTGATTGTATGTATAGAATCTAGACCAGCGGTCACATATCTCACCACGTGATTGTATGTATAGAATCTAGACCAGCGGTCCTGTATCTCACCACATGATTGTATGTATAGAATCTAGACCAGCGGTCCTGTATCTCACCACGTGATTGTATGTATAGAATCTAGACCAGCGGTCACATATCTCACCACGTGATTGTATGTATAGAATCTAGACCAGCGGTCACATATCTCACCACGTGATTGTATGTATAGAATCTAGACCAGCGGTCACATATCTCACCACGTGATTGTATGTATAGAATCTAGACCAGCGGTCACATATCTCACCATGTGATTATATGTATAGAATCTAGACCAGCGGTCCTGTATCTCACCACGTGATTGTATGTATAGAATCTAGACCAGCGGTCACATATCTCACCACATGATTGTATGTATAGAATCTAGACCAGCGGTCACATATCTCACCACGTGATTGTATGTATAGAATCTAGACCAGCGGTCCTGTATCTCACCACATGATTGTATGTATAGAATCTAGACCAGCGGTCACATATCTCACCACGTGATTGTATGTATAGAATCTAGACCAGCGGTCCTGTATCTCACCACATGATTGTATGTATAGAATCTAGACCAGCGGTCACATATCTCACCACGTGATTGTATGTATAGAATCTAGACCAGCGGTCACATATCTCACCACGTGATTGTATGTATAGAATCTAGACCAGCGGTCCTGTATCTCACCACGTGATTGTATGTATAGAATCTAGACCAGCGGTCACATATCTCACCACGTGATTGTATGTATAGAATCTAGACCAGCGGTCCTGTATCTCACCACATGATTGTATGTATAGAATCTAGACCAGCGGTCACATATCTCACCACATGATCATATTTTTTGTAGTTCAATGTGACGTTTCATCTCTGTGTTAGTTTGGTATTATTTTGAAAAATACATAGAAATTTGAACGTCTAAAGACATGCATTAAAATGCATCAGAGTGCACCATCCACATTCTAGGATTTAAATTGTTTCTGGGAAAACATCCCAGACAACTCCCGCACCACTGTACCTTTGGTCCTCAATTTATTAGTTGGGTCTACATATTCAAAGAAGCTAGCTACGCCCCTGACAGTATAGGGTTATTTCAGAAGTCTGAAATGAGTGTTAGTTTATACATATTTATTTTAGCTCGATTACGAAACAAGTTCTTACAACTTATATTAATCATTCTCGAGACCTTATTCCTGATGGAATCCATTGCCAGGAGGGAGAGAGAAGAGGCAATGTGGAATTTAAATGCCTTTCCTAAGGGCACAATCATAATGGCTCCAGCAGGGCGCAAACTCTGGACCTTTCACACCTGAAGCGATCGCGCTACCACTGCACTATCACGACTTATCACAATTATGAGGTGGACACTGACGTATATATTACAGTAGCGCCCAGAATAATTACTTACCATGTCAGCAAGTGCTAACCACTGCGCTACCACTGGGCTACTACTGCGCTACCACTGGGCTACCACTACCACTGCACTATCACAATTACGAGGCGGACACTGAGGTATACATTACAGAAGCTCCCAGAATAATTGCTTACCATGTCAGCAAGTGCTAACCACTGGGCTACCACTGCACTACCACTGCGCTACCACTGGGCTACCACTGCGCTACCACTGCGCTACCACTGCACTACCACTGCGCTACCACTGCACTACCACTGGGCTACCACTGCGCTACCACTGCGCTACCACTGGGCTACCACTGGGCTACCACTGCGCTACCACTGGGCTACCACTGCACTACCACTGCGCTACCACTGGGCTACCACTGCGCTACCACTGGGCTACCACTGGGCTACCACTGCGCTACCACTGGGCTACCACTGCACTACCACTGGGCTACCATTGCACTACCACTGCGCTACCACTGGGCTACCACTGCGCTACCACTGCACTATCACGACTTATCACAATTACGAGGCGGACACTGAGGTATACATTACAGAAGCTCCCAGAATAATTGCTTACCATGTCAGCAAGTGCTAACCAGTGGGCTACCACTGGGCTACCACTGCGCTATCACTGCGCTACCACGACTTATCACAATTACGAGGTGGACACTAACGTATATATTACAGTAGCTCCCAGAATAATTGCTTACCATGTCAGCAAGTGCTATATACAGGAACATGCCGCCGGCGAATGCAAACACCCACGTATGCGTGTCCATATTCTCCCCCACAAAGATGCCTATTACCATTCCAACATATATGGTGCATGCCGACAGGATATTGTAGAGAACTGCACGTTTGGTGCTCAGGCCACTGTTCAATAGTACTGCAAAATCTCCTGAACAATATATTAAAGCAGCAATACAAATATAGTACAAGAACGCAAGAACAAGATCATTTGTCCAGATCCCAAGCGGCTGTGTATTAAATATATCTCATCATTATTCTCAGAATTACACGCTGTAAAACTCACTGAGCCATGTCATGTTATTGTCTTGCCGTTTAATCAGTCAAGTTATCCCCGGGTGCTCCAGCAATAAATTGGTCATTTGACGTTACTAGGTCGCAGACGCAATAAAATGTTAAACAGTGGCCATTTTAGCTGTACTAAATAATAAATGGTGAGTTTCTTCCGGTTTGTTTCCCGGCTTATTGCTGTATTTATATCCGGTACATGATAAACACGCAGCATTACGCTTTACTAATCTGCAGTTTTTTCTTGCCATTTTTTGAGATAAATAACATTTATTATCTTGGCTGAGAGTGATCAATTTGGATAACATATTAATTTGTTTTTCGGGTACCACTTTGAGTCACCCTGTTTATTAGCCCCTTAATAGTGTGATAGGGGTCGTCCCCTTCAAGCCTATGTTATAATCGTTACATGTATACAGAAACATATAGCTTTGATAACGTTGAAACAAAACCGTTTATTGCAATCACGAGTGAACATTTAAAGCAGCATTACATCGTATGAAATAAAAGATATTTGAAAAATTCAATTTTTACGTATGGGTAGCAATGCTGCTACACATTTTAACATTATACTTTGTATGCTTATGTTCATTTGGTAAACTGATTTTTTGCGATAAAACAAACTCGAAACCGAAAGTAGGACCGCATCGTCCGCACTTGTTTACAACCGGAACGTGTCGTCCGCATTTGTCCCACGTTGTCTTTTTTAATTAACTTACTTGATATGTTGATTCATACCTCTGTTAGCTAAGTCTTTTAGGGACATTTCTACATCCCCGCGAGTGTTCGACATTAGAGGAAGATAGATAGTATTTCATGTTCAAAATATATACCGGTACGTTGTACTCTACATCCACTGTTGTTTCACGCATGCGCGCTGTGCGCGTTTATATTTCGTGTGTTGATAAACAAATTTGTGTATACGACGGTTTAAATTTATTGGAATTTTATCGTTTCTGAGCGACTATTTCGATTTTTATATAGTTTTTATATTTTACCCAAAACATCCTTTATTACGATGTAATGCTGCTTTAAAGATATTAATTATAATTCATATTAACACTTTCCCACATAGAGACACATGTATATATACAACTGTATCTCCATACATACTGCAGTCAGTTATTTATCATAATGAATGGAGAAACAAACAGTCATAATGTATATCCAACCTCTATAGAGATTACTGGATAAACGGTCATAATGTATATCCAACCTCTAGAGATTACTGGATAAACGGTCATAATGTATATCCAACCTCTATAGAGATACTGGATAAACGGTCATAATGTCTATCCAACCTCCATAGAGATTACTGGATAAACGGTCATAATGTCTATCCAACCTCCATAGAGATTACTGGATAAACGGTCATAATGTCTATCCAACCTCCATAGAGATTACTGGATAAACAGTCATATTGTCTATCCAACCTCCATAGAGATTACTGGATAAACAGTCATATTGTCGATCCAACCTCCATAGAGATTACTGGATAAACAATCATATTGTCTATCCAACCTCCATAGAGATTACTGGATAAACAGTCATATTGTCTATCCAACCTCCATAGAGATTACTGGATAAACAGTCATATTGTCGATCCAACCTCCATAGAGATTACTGGATAAACAATCATATTGTCTATCCAACCTCCATAGAGATTACTGGATAAACAGTCATATTGTCTATCCAACCTCCATAGAGATTACTGGATAAACAGTCATATTGTCGATCCAACCTCCATAGAGATTACTGGATAAACAATCATATTGTCTATCCAACCTCCATAGAGATTACTGGATAAACAGTCATATTGTCTATCCAACCTCCATAGAGATTACTGGATAAACAATCATATTGTCTATCCAACCTCCATAGAGATTACTGGATAAACAGTCATATTGTCGATCCAACCTCCATAGAGATTACTGGATAAACAGTCATATTGTCTATCCAACCTCCATAGAGATTACTGGATAAACAGTCATAATGTCGATCCAACCTCCATAGAGATTACTGGAAATGGATACGGGTTATATCCGCTATGTTTCTTTTTGTTTGACTACATTTGTATCAATATTTGTGGTTGTTTATCAATATATGTGGTTGTTTATCAATATATGTGGCTGTTTATCAATATATGTGGTTGTTTATCAATATATGTGGTTGTTTATCAATATATGTGGTTGTTTATCAATATATGTGGTTGTTTATCAATATATGTGGCTGTTTATCAATATATGTGGCTGTTTATCAATATATGTGGTTGTTTATCAATATATGTGGTTGTTTATCAATATATGTGTTTGTTTATCAATATATGTGGCTGTTTATCAATATATGTGGCTGTTTATCAATATATGTGGTTGTTTATCAATATATGTGGTTGTTTATCAATATGTGTGGTTGTTTATCAATATGTGTGGTTGTTTATCAATATATGTGGTTGTTTATCAATATATGTGGCTGTTTATCAATATATGTGGCTGTTTATCAATATATGTGGTTGTTTATCATATATGTGGCTGTTTATCAATATATGTGGCTGTTTATCAATATATGTGGCTGTTTATCAATATATGTGGTTGTTTATCAATATATGTGGTTGTTTATCAATATAAGTTTTATCAATATATGTGGTTGTTTATCAATATATGTGGTTGTTTATCAATATATGTGGCTGTTTATCAATATATGTGGTTGTTTATCAATATATGTGGTTGTTTATCAATATATGTGGTTGTTTATCAATATATGTGGTTGTTTATCAATATATGTGATTGTTTATCAATATTTATCAATATATGTGATTGTTTATCAATATATGTGGTTGTTTATCATGGCTTCTATTCATCGGATGTAAACCGCATAGAGTTTACTCTCAATTCATCATCGAATCTAAACCACATTGCGTTTACTCTCAATTCATCGTCGAATCTAAACCGCATTGCATTTACTCTCAATTCATCGTCGAATCTAAACCCTATAGAGTTTACTCTCAATTCATCGTCGAATCTAAACCCTATAGAGTTTACTCTCAATTCTTCGTGGAACATGTATAATTAACCTTGTGCTTATCGTTATGGCTCACCTAATTCGTGCGGCAGCTCCTCACATAATATAGCCACAGATACGGACACTCCAGCCAGGATACTTTCAGTAAATGCTGCTCCCAATGACACCCCATCAATCAGGTTATGTAATGCATCACCAAATATAATCATCCACGCTACAGGAGCAACTTGCTTCTCATCATCTTCGGCACGTTTAGATTTTCTCTTGGCTAAAACTTTCACTGGATTTTCATTTGTCTGAATTTAAACATGCATGATATTTAAATTTTAACATGAACTTTATTTATTATACAGCTATTGCGAAACAAGTTTGGACTGGTCCAAATGTAATTTTCTTATTAATTTATTGGTCTAAAAATATCATGGGCCAGTCTATGTCAGTTACTTATTATGCTATGTTATATTTCGGGTTTTACGTCTGCATCAGCACCATTTTGGGCTATATCACCGCCGGACAGTTTACCTAACAACACCTTTCCTGGGCAGGCTCCAGCGGTTAACCAGTACTTGGGTGCACCAACCTCCGTAAGAAACTGCCAACTTTTTCATATAAATGAGACACGGTCTGAGCGGGGCTCGAACCCGTGACCATCAGTGATGATAGGTTACAGTGGTATACAAGTCAGCGACCGTAACCACTCGACCACGGAGGCGGACAGAATTGAATTTAAACATGCATGATATTTAAATTTTAGCATGAACTTTATTTATTATACAGCGATTGCGAAACAAGTTTGGACTGGTCCAAATGTAATTTTCTTATTAATTTATTGGTCTAAAAATATCATGGACCAGTCTATGTCAGTTAGTTGGTGTTGAATGGGTTAAGAAGAATTGGTTTCTTTGCTTACATTAATATACTTTACCTTTGTAATGCTTGCTTTAGAGTCAACTGTTATAAATGTATCTACGTCAGAATCGCCACGACGCATATCTGCATCCGAGTCGTCTGGATGCATATCTGCATAACTGTCGAGATAGAAGTCTGCCTCGGGTGTTAATGATGCAAATCGACCGCCGTGGATAGCTCGATGCAGATCGTTCTTTCGCTTAATCCTCTGAAAAATATGTCGTCGCTATTTTTATCCATTGGACGACGATGTTAACCTCTAGAGTTAAATATTGTTAGTTGCACTGCGAGGGGATTTGACCGCATTATGCAGTTCTTTGACATTTACTATAGTAAAATAACATCTCCAAAGTTTATGTGATTAACATTACAAAAAACAATCATGATAAGTGTCAATGTCAGTGGAACGGTGTCAGAGTATATGTCAATGTCAGTGGAATGTCAGTGGAACGGTGTCAGAGTATATGTCAATGTCAGTGGAATGTCAGAGTATATGTCAATGTCAGTGGAACAGTGTCAGAGGATATGTCAGTGGAATGTCAGTGGAATGATGTCAGAGTATATGTCTATGTCAGTGGAATGATGTCAGAGTATATGTCAATGTCAGTGGAATGTCAATGGAACGGTGTCAGAGGATATGTCAATGTCAGTGGAATGATGTCAGAGTATATGTCAATGTCAGTGGAATGTCAGTGGAATGATGTCAGAGTATATGTCAATGTCAGTGGAATGGTGTCAGAGTATATGTCTATGTCAGTGGAATGTCAGTGGAATGTCAGTGGAATGATGTCAGAGTATATGTCAATGTCAGTGGAATGGTGTCAGAGGATATGTCAATGTCAGTGGAATGTCAGTGGAATGGTGTCAGAGTATATGTCAATGTCAGTGGAATTTCAGTGGAATGGTGTCAGAGTATATGTCAATGTCAGTGGAATGTCAATGGAACGGTGTCAGAGGATATGTCAATGTCAGTGGAATGTCAGTGGAATGATGTCAGAGTATATGTCAATGTCAGTGGAATGTCAGTGGAATGATGTCAGAGTATATGTCAATGTCAGTGGAACAGTGTCAGAGTATATGTCAATGTCATGTATGTACAGGTCATGTATGTGACAGGTCATGTATGTCACAGGTCATGTATGTGACAGGTCATGGGTCATGTATGTGACAGGTCATGTATGCGACAGGTCATGTTTGTGACAGGTCATGTATGTGACAGGTCATGTTACTAGATGGATAGTCAGCCGATGGCAAACCTGAGAGTAGACACCGACTGCACACTGAAATATTGGCATAAGGGAGACAACCAAGAAGATAGTGTGGGATATATATTTGTGGAAGTCATGATAGCACAGTGGATGCACGTTCGCTTCAGGTACGAAATGTCCGGAGTTTGAGCCCCACTGGAGCCGTTACGATTGTGCCCTTAGGCAAGGCATTTAAATTCCATGTTGCCTCTTCTCTCTCCCTCGTGGCGATGGATTCCATCAGGAATGAGGTCTCGAGAGTGATTAATAAGTTGTAAGAACTTGTTTCGCAAGTGAGTCGTCAGTCACGTTATGTCGTTTTCACAATGACAACACTGCGACATACTTCTCTTTTCAGCGAGTATAATTTCAGGAGTCTCTCAATATTGAAAAAGACGTAAACGGCCGACAACATGACAAGACATTTCCATACGTAACTGTGCTCATTGAGTTCTTGTTCCGTCAGTTCCAACGCCTGAAATACACAACATAGAATTGCCAGACAGCATGCCATGTCATGTCAATGGCCCGCTATTTATTCTTTCACCATGTCACTTCACCTCAAGTCGTGATAGCGCAAAAGGTCCGGAGTTCGAGCCCTGCTAGAGCCGTTACGAATGTGTCCTTAGGCAAGGCATTTAAATTCCACGTTGCCTCTTCTCTCTCCCTCGTGGTGATGGATTCCATCAGGAACAAGGTCTCGAGAGTGATTAATATAAGTTGTAAGATCTTGTTTCGCATTCGAACTGAAATAAATTTGTATAAAACTTGAATTACTAGAGGTTTTTTTACAATTTTCATACAAAATTTTGGTCAGTAAGATATAGACTGGCTCATTATAAAGCACTCCTCCTATTCAAATGTTGTATTTAATGGTCATACTGTGCATTTTAACCATATTTCGTTGACATTTATTAAAGAACACCATTTAAGAACGCGATCTCATTTCTCCCAAAACTTCTGACCTCGAATGAACCGAGTTGGTGGATACAGTTACGGATGAAACATGCCGGACAATGGTTGGTTCTCTGTGACAGATGAAACATGCCGGACAATGGTTGGTTCTCTATGACAGATGAAACATGCCGGACAATGGTTGGTTCTCTATGATGGATGAAACATGCCGGACAATGGTTGGTTCTCTATGACAGATGAAACATGCCGGACAATGGTTGGTTCTCTATGACAGATGAAACATGCCGGACAATGGTTGGTTCTCTATGATGGATGAAACATGCCGGACAATGGTTGGTTCTCTATGACAGATGAAACATGCCGGACAATGGTTGATTCTCTATGACAGATGAAACATGCCGGACAATGGTTGGTTCTCTATGATGGATGAAACATGCCGGACAATGGTTGGTTCTCTACGACAGATGAAACATGCCAGACAATGGTTGGTTCTCTACGACAGATGAAACATGCCGGACAATGGTTGGTTCTCTATGACAGATGAAACATGCCGGACAATGGTTGGTTCTCTATGACAGATGAAACATGCCAGACAATGGTTGGTTCTCTACGACAGATGAAACATGCCGGACAATGGTTGGTTCTGAATGACAGATGAAACATGCCGGACAATGGTTGGTTCTGAATGACAGATGAAACATGCCAGACAATGGTTGGTTCTGAATGACAGATGAAATATGCCAGACAATGGTTGGTTCTCTGTGACAGATGAAACATGCCGGACAATGGTTGGTTCTCTATGACAGATGAAACATGCTGGACAATGGTTGGTTCTCTATGACAGATGAAACATGCCGGACAATGGTTGGTTCTCTATGACAGATGAAACATGCCGGACAATGGTTGGTTCTCTATGACAGATGAAACATGCCGGACAATGGTTGGTTCTCTATGATGGATGAAACATGCCAGACAATGGTTGGTTCTCTACGACAGATGAAACATGCCGGACAATGGTTGGTTCTGAATGACAGATGAAACATGCCGGACAATGGTTGGTTCTGAATGACAGATGAAACATGCCGGACAATGGTTGGTTCTGAATGACAGATGAAACATGCCAGACAATGGTTGGTTCTCTATGACAGATGAAACATGCCGGACAATGGTTGGTTCTCTATGACAGATGAAACATGCCGGACAATGGTTGGTTCTCTATGACAGATGAAACATGCCGGATAATGGTTGGTTCTCTATGACAGATGAAACATGCCGGACAATGGTTGGTTCTCAATGACAGATGAAACATGCCGGACAATGGTTGGTTCTCTATGACAGATGAAACATGCCGGACAATGGTCGGTTCTCAATGACAGATGAAACATGCCGGACAATGGTTGGTTCTCTATGACAGATGAAACATGCCGGACAATGGTTGGTTCTCAATGATGGATGAAACATGCCGGACAATGGTTGGTTCTCTATGACAGATGAAACATGCCGGACAATGGTTGGTTCTCAATGATGGATGAAACATGCCGGACAATGGTTGGTTCTCTATGACAGATGAAACATGCCGGACAATGGTTGGTTCTCAATGATGGATGAAACATGCCGGACAATGGTTGGTTCTCTATGACAGATGAAACATGCCGGACAATGGTTGGTTCTCTATGATGGATGAAACATGCCGGACTATGGTTGGCTCTATTCTGACTATAGAGCTAAATGGTACAGAGTATGTATTTAGTTTAATCATAAAAACTATGGTATATTACCTCTGGTACAAGGAACAGTAGACTGCTGCCAGCGAGTGTTCCTACAGCCAGCCCTACCATATATATTAATGTTCTCTTATAGCATACGCCCTTTATACACGGAATAGCCACCAAGCCACACATAGCCGACAACACAATTATAGTAGTACATAGAATACTATATGCCCAAACTGCAAAAAACAACATTTCAATGTTTATATCATAATCTACGAAATAGATGGAACACAATTCTAGGGAAATTATTTATGAACACAATTCTAGGGAAATTATTTATGGACACAATTCGGCTATAGGTATGAGGCTATAGGTAAGAGGCTATACATATGAGGCTATAGGTATGAGGCTATAGGTAAGAGGCTATAGGTATGAGGCTATATGTATGAGGCTCTTGGTATGAGGTTATATGGTATGAGGCTATAGGTATGAGTTACACGGCCTGCTATAGGTATGAGTTACATGACCTGCTATAGGTATGAGTTACACGGCCTGCTATAGGTATGAGTTACACGGCCTGCTATAGGTATGAGTTACACGGCCTGCTATAGGTATGAGTTACACGGCCTGCTATAGGTATGAGTTACAGCCTGCTATAGGTATGAGTTACACCTGCTATAGGTATGAGTTACACGGCCTGCTATAGGTATGAGTTACACATAGGTATGAGTTACACGGCCTGCTATAGGTATGAGTTACATGACCTGCTATAGGTATGAGTTACACGGCCTGCTATAGGTATGAGTTACACGGCCCATGCTATAGGTATGAGTTACACGGCCTGCTATAGGTATGAGTTACACGGCCTGCTATAGGTATGAGTTACACGGCCTGCTATAGGTATGCTATAGGTATGAGTTACACGGCCTGCTATAGGTATGAGTTACACGGCCTGCTATAGGTATGAGTTACACGGCCTGCTATAGGTATGAGTTACACGGCCTGCTATAGGTATGAGTTACACGGCCTGCTATAGGTATGAGTTACACGGCCTGCTATAGGTATGAGTTACACGGCCTGCTATAGGTATGAGTTACATTGCCTGCTATAGGTATGAGTTACATGACCTGCTATAGGTATGAGTTACACGGCCTGCTAGGTATGAGTTACACGGCCTGCTATAGGTATGCTATAGGTATGAGTTACACGGCCTGCTATAGGTATGAGTTACACGCCTGCTATAGGTATGAGTTACACGGCCTGCTATAGGTATGAGTTACACGGCCTGCTATAGGTATGAGTTACACGGCCTGCTATAGGTATGAGTTACACGGCCTGCTATAGGTATGAGTTACACGGCCTGCTATAGGTATGAGTTACACGGCCTGCTATAGGTATGAGTTACACGGCCTGCTATAGGTATGAGTTACACGGCCTGCTATAGGTACGAGTTACACGGCCTGCTATAGGTATGAGTTACATTGCCTGCTATAGGTATGAGTTACATGACCTGCTATAGGTATGAGTTACACGGCCTGCTATAGGTATGAGTTACACGGCCTGCTATAGGTATGCTATAGGTATGAGTTACACGGCCTGCTATAGGTATGAGTTACATGACCTGCTATAGGTATGAGTTACACGGCCTGCTATAGGTATGAGTTACACGGCCTGCTATAGGTTGCTATAGGTATGAGTTACACGGCCTGCTATAGGTATGAGTTACACGGCCTGCTATAGGTATGAGTTACACGGCCTGCTATAGGTATGCTATAGGTATGAGTTACACGGCCTGCTATAGGTACGAGTTACATGACCTGCTATAGGTATGAGTTACACGGCCTGCTATAGGTATGAGTTACACGGCCTGCTATAGGTATGAGTTACACGGCCTGCTATAGGTATGAGTTACACGGCCTGCTATAGGTATGAGTTACACGGCCTGCTATAGGTATGAGTTACATTGCCTGCTATAGGTATGAGTTACACGGCCTGCTATAGGTATGAGTTACACGGCCTGCTATAGGTATGAGTTACACGGCCTGCTATAGGTATGCTATAGGTATGAGTTACACGGCCTGCTATAGGTATGAGTTACACAGCCTGCTATAGGTATGCTATAGGTATGAGTTACACGGCCTGCTATAGGTATGAGTTACACGGCCTGCTATAGGTATGAGTTACACGGCCTGCTATAGGTATGCTATAGGTATGAGTTACACGGCCTGCTATAGGTATGAGTTACACGGCCTGCTATAGGTATGAGTTACATTGCCTGCTATAGGTATGAGTTACATGACCTGCTATAGGTATGAGTTACACGGCCTGCTATAGGTATGAGTTACACGGCCTGCTATAGGTATGAGTTACATTGCCTGCTATAGGTATGAGTTACATGACCTGCTATAGGTATGAGTTACACGGCCTGCTATAGGTATGAGTTACACGGCCTGCTATAGGTATGAGTTATACGGCCTGCTATAGGTATGAGTTACACGGCCTGCTATAGGTATGAGTTACACGGCCTGCTATAGGTATGAGTTACACGGCCTGCTATAGGTATGAGTTACATTGCCTGCTATAGGTATGAGTTACACGGCCTGCTATAGGTATGAGTTACACGGCCTGCTATAGGTATGAGTTACACGGCCTGCTATAGGTATGAGTTACATGGCCTGCTATAGGTATGAGTTACACGGCCTGCTATAGGTATGAGTTACATTGCCTGCTATAGGTATGAGTTACATTGCCTGCTATAGGTATGAGTTACATGACCTGCTATAGGTATGAGTTACACGGCCTGCTATAGGTATGAGTTACACGGCCTGCTATAGGTATGAGTTACATTGCCTGCTATAGGTATGAGTTACATGACCTGCTATAGGTATGCTATAGGTATGCTATAGGTATGCTATAGGTATGAGTTACACGGCCTGCTATAGGTATGAGTTACACGGCCTGCTATAGGTATGAGTTACATTGCCTGCTATAGGTATGAGTTACACGGCCTGCTATAGGTATGAGTTACATGACCTGCTATAGGTATGAGTTACACGGCCTGCTATAGGTATGCTATAGGTATGAGTTACACGGCCTGCTATAGGTATGAGTTACACGGCCTGCCATAGGTATGAGTTACACGGCCTGCTATAGGTATGCTATAGGTATGAGTTACACGGCCTGCTATAGGTATGAGTTACACGGCCTGCTATAGGTATGAGTTACACAGCCTGCTATAGGTATGAGTTACACAGCCTGCTATAGGTATGAGTTACACAGCCTGCTATAGGTATGAGTTACACGGCCTGCTATAGGTATGAGTTACATTGCCTGCTATAGGTATGAGTTACACGGCCTGCTATAGGTATGAGTTACACGGCCTGCTGGTATGGTCAGAAGATGCTATATATAAATATTTCATTCCTGCGATAGTTATATGAAAATTAACCGAGGAGTCAGCGTTGATATTTTTCACATTGCCCACTCAGGAATGCATCGAACCCATTTTTGACAAGATTCGACTTAAGTAAATTTCAGTATATACTTTGTAAGTATCTCAAAGCTTTTATGCATTTCATTAAATGTTTATTTATGCATTTCATTAAATGTTTATTTATGCATTTCATTAAATGTTTATTTATGCATTTCATTAAATGTTTATTTATTTATTATGCATTTTATTAAATGTTTATTTATTAACCCTTTGTCTGCTGAGTAAATAAAATCACATTTGCAAACAACATAGATCCAGATCAGCCACGGCGTAACGCCACGTCTGATCAGGATCTTTGTTGGTTGCTATTCAGCAAAGTGTTTTAGCTCCATTATCCGAATAGCAAACAGTATAGAGCCTGATCAGACGGCACGTTCTGTGAAGCAGTGTTATCTGGCTCTATGTTTAGGTTTTAGCTGCAAAGTGCAAAGTGTTAAGCGAGGTGCTTTCTTTTGGAAGCCAAAGGAAGTAAATATTATGGAAATAGTAAATAGATATAGTAAATATATAAAATAGTATGCGAGTATTGCATTGATTGAGTATGATTGAGTATGATCGAGTATGAATGATCGAGTATGATTGAGTATGATTGAGTATGATCAAGTATGAATGATCGAGTATGAATGATTGAGTATGATTGAGTATGATTGAGTATGATTATACAGCTTATGAACAGTGGTAGACAGTGTTGCATCCCCGCTATAAGCTTGTATATACGTAAATAGGCAGAAGTGCATCCGAGGTCCACTCGAATGTAGTCCAAATAACTAATATAGGTCATTTTTCTTTTGGTAAAAATGCATTTTCATGACAGGCAGTGTAAAGTTTTTGTGTTTTTGTGAAATTTGAGAATACTTCAGACTAGTTCATGTATAGAAAAGATGTGGTATTCAAATTCAGGCCATTGCAAACTGAAGGTTGGTATACTGTATTATTTGGCGGAGGAATACAGTGTGTATACACAGTGGCGTTATTCACAGGTGAGCACTGTCAATGCTGAACATTACATTTGTGATATTTTTGCTGTTTTTCAGTTTGATTCGAATACCTCTTCACAGTGGATATGGTATCAGAAGAAATGAAAGATTGGAAATATAAATGAACAGACTGTATGTTTTTACTTTTTACTATGTATTTAATAGGCAATTTATTTGTTGTTTTACAACCTACAAAGTCTTACCTTCAGTAGATGACGGCCGTGCTATCAAATGCTGGTCTGTTTCCAGTTCTATGCCATCAGCATACGTCATGTTGTCCATTTGTGATGTCAGTGCCATCGCCATGGTAGACTTATGTTTATCTTTGACATGTAGACAGACCCCCGATAACTGGTAGACATCGTCCTGGCGTAAACACTAAAACAGGATCTAAACAATAAAATAAGGAGACAATACACAAACCTTACATGCACTTCCGTCGTAACGTTCATACTGCATATACAGTCAAACCAGTGTTAGTGGTCACCTGTATCAAGTACTGTATATACAGCCAAACCAGTGTTAGTGGTCACCTGTATAAAGCACTGCATATACAGCCAAACCAGTGTTAGTGGTCACCTGTATCAAGCACTGCATATACAGCCAAACCAGTGTTAGTGGTCCCCTGTATCAAGTACTGCATATACAGCCAAACCAGTGTTAGTGGTCACCTGTATCAAGTACTGCATATACAGCCAAACCAGTGTTAGTGGTCACCTGTATCAAGTACTGCATATACAGCCAAACCAGTGTTAGTGGTCACACCTGTATCAAGTACTGTATATACAGCCAAACCAGTGTTAGTGGTCACCTGTATCAAGTACTACATATACAGTCAAACCAGGGTTAGTGGTCACCTGTATCTAGTACTGTATATACAGTCAAACCAGTGTTAGTGGTCACTTGTATCAAGTACTACATATACAGTCAAACCAGTGTTAGTGGTCACCTGTATCAAGCACTGTATATACAGCCAAACCAGTGTTAGTGGTCACCTGTATCAAGCACTGTATATACAGCCAAACCAGTGTTAGTGGTCACCTGTATCAAATACTGTAATACAGTCAAACCAGTGTTAGTGGTCACCTGTATCAAGTACTACATATACAGTCAAACCAGTGTTAGTGGTCACCTGTATCAAGTACTGCATATACAGTCAAACCAGTGTTAGTGGTCACCTGTATCAAGCACTGTATATACAGCCAAACCAGTGTTAGTGGTCACCTGTATCAAGTACTGTATATACAGCCAAACCAATGTTAGTGGTCACCTGTATAAAGCACTGCATATACAGCCAAACCAGTGTTAGTGGTCACCTGTATCAAGTACTGCATATACAGTCAAACCAGTGTTAGTGGTCACCTGTATCAAGCACGGCATATACAGCCAAACCAGTGTTAGTGGTCACCTGTATCAAGTACTTCATATACAGTCAAACCAGGGTTAGTGGTCCCCGGTATCAAGTACTGCATATACAGCCAAACCAGTGTTAGTGGTCACCTGTATCAAGTACTACATATACAGTCAAACCAGTGTTAATGGCCACCTGTATCAAGCACTGCATATACAGCCAAACCAGTGTTAGTGGTCACCTGTATCAAGCACTGTATATACAGCCAAACCAGTGTTAGTGGTCACCTGTATCAAGTACTGCATATACAGTCAAACCAGGGTTAGTGGTCCCCTGTATCAAGCACTGCATATACAGCCAAACCAGTGTTAGTGGTCAGCTGTATTAAGCACTGCATATACAGTCAAACCAGGGTTAGTGGTCACCTGTATCAAGCACTGTATATACAGTCAAACCAGAGTTAGTGGTCACCTGTATCAAGTACTACATATACAGTCAAACCAGTGTTAGTGGTCACCTGTATCAAGTACTGTATATACAGCCAAACCAGTGTTAGTGGTCACCTGTATCAAGCACTGTATATACAGCCAAACCAGTGTTAGTGGTCACCTGTATCAAATACTGTATATACAGCCAATCCAGTGTTATTGGTCACCTGTATCAAGTACTGTAATACAGTCAAACCAGTGTTAGTGGTCACCTGTATCAAGTACTACATATACAGTCAAACCAGTGTTAGTGGTCACCTGTATCAAGTACCACATATACAGTCAAACCAGTGTTAGTGGTCACCTGCATCAAGTACTGCATATACAGTCAAACCAGTGTTAGTGGTCACCTGTATCAAGCACTGTATATACAGCCAAACCAGTGTTAGTGGTCACCTGTATAAAGCACTGCATATACAGCCAAACCAGTGTTAGTGGTCACCTGTATCAAGTACTGCATATACAGTCAAACCAGTGTTAGTGGTCACCTGTATCAAGCACGGCATATACAGCCAAACCAGTGTTAGTGGTCACCTGTATCAAGTACTTCATATACAGTCAAACCAGGATTAGTGGTCCCCGGTATCAAGTACTGCATATACAGCCAAACCAGTGTTAGTGGTCACCTGTATCAAGTACTACATATACAGTCAAACCAGTGTTAGTGGCCACCTGTATCAAGAACTGCATATACAGCCAAACCAGTGTTAGTGGTCACCTGTATCAAGCACTGTATATACAGCCAAACCAGTGTTAGTGGTCACCTGTATCAAGTACTGCATATACAGTCAAACCAGGGTTAGTGGTCCCCTGTATCAAGCACTGCATATACAGCCAAACCAGTGTTAGTGGTCACCTGTATCAAGTACTACATATACAGTCAAACCAGGGTTAGTGGTCACCTGAATCAAGTACTGCATATACAGTCAAACCAGGGTTAGTGGTCACCAGTATAAAGCACTGCATATACAGTCAAACCAGTGTTAGTGGTCACATGTATCAAGTACTACATATACAGTCAAACCAGGGTTAGTGGTCACCTGTATCAAGTACTGCATATACAGTCAAACCAGTGTTAGTGGTCACCAGTATAAAGCACTGCATATACAGTCAAACCAGTGTTAGTGGTCACCTGTATCAAGTACTGCATATACAGTCAAACCAGCATTAGTGGTCACCTGTATCAAGCACTGTATATACAGCCAATCCAGTGTTAGTGGTCACCTGTATCAAGTACTGTATATACAGCCAAACCAGTGTTAGTGGTCACCTGTATCAAGCACTGTATATACAGCCAAACCAGTGTTAGTGGTCATCTGTATCAAGTACTGTATATACAGCCAATCCAGTGTTAGTGGTCACCTGTATCAAGTACTACATATACAGTCAAACCAGTGTTAGTGTTCACCTGTATCAAGCACTGTATATACAGCCAAACCAGTGTTAGTGGTCACCTGTATCAAGCACTGTATATACAGTCAAACCAGTGTTAGTGGTCACCTGTATCAAGTACTAGCATATACAGCCAAACCAGTGTTAGTGGTCACCTGTATCAAGCACTGCATATACAGCCAAACCAGTGTTAGTGGTCACCTGTATCAAGCACTGCATATACAGTCAAACCAGTGTTAGTGGCCACCTGTATCAAGCACTGCATATACAGCCAAACCAGTGTTAGTGGTCACCTGTATCAAGCACAGCATATACAGTCAAACCAGTGTTAGTGGTCACCTGTATCAAGCACAGCATATACAGTCAAACCAGTGTTAGTGGCTACCTGTATCAAGCACTGCATATACAGCCAAACCAGTGTTAGTGGTCACCTGTATCAAGCACTGCATATACAGCCAAACCAGTGTTAGTGGTCACCTGTATCAAGCACTGCATATACAGCCAAACCAGTGTTAGTGGTCACCTGTATCAAGCACTGCATATACAGTCAAACCAGTGTTAGTGGCCACCTGTATCAAGCACTGCATATACAGCCAAACCAGTGTTAGTGGTCACCTGTATCAAGCACAGCATATACAGTCAAACCAGTGTTAGTGGTCACCTGTATCAAGCACAGCATATACAGTCAAACCAGTGTTAGTGGCTACCTGTATCAAGCACTGCATATACAGCCAAACCAGTGTTAGTGGTCACCTGTATCAAGCACTGCATATACAGCCAAACCAGTGTTAGTGGTCACCTGTATCAAGCACTGCATATACAGCCAAACCAGGGTTAGTGGTCACCTGTATCAAGCACTGCATATACAGCCAAACCAGGGTTAGTGGTCACCTGTATCAAGTACTGTATATACAGCCAAACCAGGGTTAGTGGTCACCTGTATCAAGTACTACATACACAGCCAAACCTGGGTTAGTGGTCACCTGTATCAAGCACTGCATATACAGCCAAACCAGGGTTAGTGGTCACCTGTATCAAGTACTGTATATACAGCCAAACCAGGGTTAGTGGTCACCTGTATCAAGTACTACATATACAGTCAAACCAGTGTTAGTGGTCACCTGTATCAAGCACTGTATATACAGCCAAACCAGTGTTAGTGGTCACCTGTATCAAGCACTGTATATACAGTCAAACCAGTGTTAGTGGTCACCTGTATCAAGTACTACATATAGTCAAACCAGGGTTAGTGGTCACCTGTATCAAGTACTACATATACAGTCAAACCAGGGTTAGTGGTCACCTGTATCAAGTACTACATATACAGATATATATAAATTGATTGATATGGCCTCAGTATCAAATTAATTGATTGGGCCTGGGTATCAAATTGATTGATTGGTCCTTGGTATCAAATTAATTGATTGGGCCTGGGTATCAAATTGATTGATTGGTCCTTGGTATCAAATTAATTGATTGGGCCTCGGTAACAAATTAATTGAGTGGGCCTCAGTATCAAATTAATTGATTGGGCATCGGTAACAAATTAATTGATTGGGCCTCAGTATCAACTTAATTGATTGAGCATCGGTAAGAAATTAATTGAGTGGGCCTCAGTTTCAAATTAATTGAGTGGGCCTTAGTTTCAAATTAATTGATTCGGCCTCGGTAACAAATTAATTGATTCGGCCTTGGTAACACATTGATTGATTGGGCCTCGTTAACAAATTGATTGATTGGGCCTTGGTAACAAATTAATTGAGTGGGCCTCAGTATCAAATTAATTGATTGGGCATCGGTAACAAATTGATTGATTGGGCCTCAGTATCAACTTAATTGATTGGGCATCGGTAAGAAATTAATTGAGTGGGCCTCAGTTTCAAATTAATTGAGTGGGCCTCAGTTTCAAATTAATTGATTCGGCCTCGGTAACAAATTAATTGATTCGGCCTTGGTAACACATTGATTGATTGGGCCTCGGTAACAAATTAATTGATTCGGCCTCGGTAACAAATTAATTGATTCGGCCTCGGTAACAAATTGATTGATTGGGCCTTGGTAACAAATTAATTGATTCGGCCTCGGTAACACATTGATTGATTGGGCCTCGGTAACAAATTAATTGATTCGGCCTCGGTAACAAATTAATTGATTCGGCCTCGGTAACAAATTGATTGATTGGGCCTTGGTAACAAATTAATTGATTCGGCCTCGGTAACACATTGATTGATTGGGCCTCGGTAACAAATTAATTGATTCGGCCTCGGTAACAAATTAATTGATTCGGCCTCGGTAACAAATTGATTGATTGGGCCTTGGTAACAAATTAATTGATTCGGCCTCGGTAACAAATTGATTGATTGGGCCTCGGTAACAAATTAATTGATTTGGCCTCGGTAACAAATTAATTGATTCGGCCTCGGTAAGAAATTGATTGATTGGACCTCAGTAACAATGTTTCCACACACTCGCAGTAACAACAAGTTTATGTAGCAGATTGCATAGGGTGACTTAATTTAACGGTAGATCTAATATAGAAAATGTACTGACTTGTTGGTGATGTACTGGTTACAGTGTTGGCAGGTTCCACTGTTTACATTCTTAAATATCCGACAATATTTGCAGCAGTATGGTTTATCCGAAACAACCTTCACAATGCTCACACACAAGTCTTGCCTTCGCTACTTTCTATAGATATCAATCCGTGACCTTGCGCAGTCACCTTGAAGCACAGAGCGGCAATATTGGAAAATGCCGAATAATGCGCGAGTGTGTTTTACACATGCAAGTTATTAATACGACCAAATACTCGTCTTTAATTGATTTTAAAGTGATTCCCAATGCATTTTGAAACATCCAATAACTTATAATAACATTGTAAAGTACGGCAGAGGTCAGAGAACATATATATATAAACAATACAGTCCTGTACACGAAGGCAAAGAACTCGCGGTATATTTGGCGTTTTACATTGTGTTGATGGAATCTATGGTAGCCGACTAGGCTACATTGGCAGGCGCGTAGATCTAGTTGCGTTTACCATAGGCGGGTCCAGGGTGAGGACCCGGCGTACGCCCCCTAAAATTGCCAGAGTTCGTTTTTATTTGGTAAGTAAATGTTGTGTGTTCTATTAAAAACTGCACTCTCAATGGGGCCTATACAATATAGCACCCACCTGTATGCCCCATACATTATAGCACCCACCTGTATGCCCCATACAATATAGCACCCACCTGTATGCCCCATACAATATAGCACCCACCTGTATTCCCCATACAATATAGCACCCACCTGTATGCCCCATACAATATAGCACCCACCTGTATGCCCCATACAATATAGCACCCACCTGTATTCCCCATACAATATAGCACCCACCTGTATTCCCCATACAATATAGCACCCACCTGTATGCCCCATACAATATAGCACCCACCTGTATGCCCCATACAATATAGCACCCACCTGTATGCCCCATACAATATAGCACCACATGTATGCCCCAGAGTGCACCAGAAGCCGTCATTACATACCTAAACTTAAAAAAAAATCCAGGGGACTCCCTCCGGAACCCCCACCAACAGAAGGGGAATACCCTCCCGTACCCTCCCTCAAATTCACGCCCCTAACCCAAAATCATGGATCCGCCCCTGTTTACGGCACAACGCCCGGGCTTGCACATTATTTTCAGCATTTGGGCTGGATATACAGTAGTAGATTAAAAATGAACTTTTCTTGTGTGTTTGTTAGTGTATAAACGTCCCTTAAACGGCCCCAGAATTCATCATATCATGTCTAGGTTTCAAAAAATTCGGGGAGGGAGAAGGCCCCCAGACCGTGCTTAATTTAGTTCAAACGGGCTTGTACATCATTTTCTGCTGGCTACGCCGGTGATTGGTAGTCCAGGGGTGGACTATTCTGACCTAATGCGTAATCACAGGATATACGATACCCACGCAGTATACCAGTGCTCGCCGTAGAATATGAAGTAGCCGGTTTTAATTTATAAGTAACCGGCATTCACTCGCTACCGAGCCGGCGTAGTCGGCGCGGGGGAGAGTGCGGGAGGGGTTTCCCCTCCTGCTGGGGGGGGGGGGGTTTGGGGGGCCTCCCCCAGAATTTTTTCCAAAATTGGTCTCATTTCGTGCAACCTGGTGCATTTTTAAGGCAATATTTACACCAATTTTTTGATCATTTTTATACATTTTATTTTCACAGAAAAAAATAAATTGTTAAACACAGATTGAGACTATATAACAAATGTTAGATCTTGGTGTCATGGAGTTTCAAGCATGTACATGTACTTTGTTTTACTATTGTTGACCCGTTCTTTCCACTTGTACAACTATATACCAGTTATGTATGCAACACACTCGACACTATCTTCTTCTAAAGGCAGTCTCTGACATTAATGTTTCCACCGAAACTGTCACGGTGTATGAGCAATTCGGGTAGCTATCCGAATTTAAAAAATCTACACCTAACACGAAAAATAGTTTCTATACCATTTCTGATTAAGACCAATAAATGTTTTTACTCAATGATGTACTATATCAAAATAAGATATTCAATAAGTTATGGTGGATAAATAAAAAAAACAACAAGTACACAGTGCATAGCCATAGGTGCCCTGAAGTATTCAGGCATATAAACCGGTGCCGACCGACACCGTTGCGATATTGAGCAGCAAGGTCACGTGATGAAGCTAAAAAATTCAACAAGAGTGTTTTGAAAGTTGTTTTCATGACTTAAGAAAATAATAATATACACGGCAAGTGCAATTAACATTTTATACTGGTCATTATTATATGTGGATATACGCCGAGCATAGGTTCCACAACTCTAATAAACACACAGACCCATACACACATGGTAAATGTGCACTGCCCTACTACCTGTACATCACTGATCATTACCTGTGTGACAAAAATCTGACATAACTCTTTGATTATTGGAAAGTTTTCTTTTCTTTTTTGCCTTCATTTTCAAAAAAAAAAAGTCTAAATTTAGAAACTCAGTCAGCGTGTAGTCGGCGAAATCGCCGGCCGCCGGGGCTTCCGGAGAACACTGGTATACCTCCGTGGCCGAGTGGTTAGTTACCTCATACCGGTGCAGTTCGAATCCCACTCGAATTCTCTCATGCGAGAACCTATCCAGATGGCTTGCGGAGGGTAGGTGGTTTTACCGAGTGCCCGACCATGAGTGATATACCGCTCTCTGGGGAGGCACCACCAATACCAGCTGGATAGTAGACATATGATTCCAAGCTGTTTTAAACACTTTAAAGCAGCATTTACATCGTATGAAATAAAAGATATTTGAAAAATTTCAATGTTTACGTATGTGTAGTAATGCTGCTACACAGTCTAACATTATACTTTGTATGCTTATCAGTGTTTTTTTGCGATAAAACAAACTCGAAACCGAAAGTACGACTTTCCGAGTCTATCGGTCACGCACTTGTTTACAACCGGAACGCATCGTCCGCACTTGTTTACATTCGGAATGTATCGTCCCCATTTATCCCACGTTGTCATTTTTAATTAAATTACTTCATATGTTGATTCATACCTCTGTTAGCTAAGTCTTTTAGGGACATTTCTACATCCCCGCGAGGGGTTCGACATTAGAGGAAGATAGATAGTCTTTCATGTTCAAAATATATACGTTGTTTTCTACATCCTCTGTTGGATCCTCTGTTGTTTCACGCATGCGCGCTGTGCGTGTTTACAGTTTGTGTGTAAACAAATTCGCGTATACGACGGTATAAATTTATTGGAATTTTATCGTTTCTGAGTGACTATTTCGATTTTTGTAAACACACACACATTAGTATTTATATTTTACCCAAAACATCCTTTATTACGATGCAATGCTGCTTTAAACTCCAAAATAAATAAATCATGTTCTGTGATATACATGATCCATTGTGACCTACAATGTAGGCTATAATAGCGTAGATATATTTTGCCTGGTCAGTCAAATAAATATATTCTAACACCGTGACTATTAATTGGGCCGTATTGAGTTTCTGGTCATATCATTTTGCCAGAAGTTAAAAAGTGAAAAATCGACAGACTGGTATATGTGCAATATGTGGCAGAGGTCACGCCAGAGATTGTGTTTTACGTTTATTTATCGTCGCTACCGGTTGCCCGTATGAGCGACGCCTCCTGAAGAGATTAGTCATTTTAGATGTGTGGAGAATAGTGCAATGATACAGACAGAGACCCATTCCAGAGTCTCCTCTGGTTAGTTTACGTGCACGGTGTACAGCACCGACACGAGACCTCGGTTTAACGTCCCATCTAAAAGACTGTTAATTTTATTATGGTTAAACGGGGGATTCTAGGGTGATGTTTGAGGCCGATGTTCACGACCGTGTTGCCAAGCATTGGCTGTTTGCTGAGATAGTTTGTGTAATTCGAGTCAGAAGAACGTTGTCTTCAATATAAAAAGGCATGTAGTGTAGTTAATGTGGCACTTCATCCATGTGTATCTGTTTTAGACTCGATTTGGTAGCCTATCAGTTCGAAAATACATCTGTGACACCTCTTCCATTCTGAGGGGGGGTCACAAATAATATAGATTGGTGGAACCTATGCTCAACGGAATGCTATTGAACCATGCTTTAGGTCTGTCGGCGAAATTAGCCTCGACCTATATAAATATTTTAAATACGGATGAAAATGGAAAATACGCCGAACATATGAATACTCCGAGCATAGGAATAAGCCGAGCATAGGTTCCACCACTTTATAACAACATCCATGTTGCTAAATATCTATTTACGAGGGTTCACTATGGTCAGTAGGGTGTCCTACAATACCAAAGCAAAGCAAAGCAGAACATTATCTAAAAGCAAGCAAATACTAATTGCAACTCAATAATAGGACTGCAGATTAACAAACCTAGTTGATGGTACTTATATTTAATTTAGACTGAGAAAAGGGAATTTTAACTAATCATTTAAATGGGAGATGGGAGAACCTGGGATGTTACCTGTGGCACTGTATAACAATAACTAGGAGAACCTGGGATGTTACCTGTGGCACTGTATAACTAGGAGAACCTGGGATGTTACCTGTGGCACTGTATAACTAGGAGAACCTGGGATGTTACCTGTGGCACTGTATAACTAGGAGAACCTGGGATGTTACCTGTGGCACTGTATAACTAGGAGAACCTGGGATGTTACCTGTGGCACTGTATAACTAGGAGAACCTGGGATGTTACCTGTGGCACTGTATAACTAGGAGAACCTGGGATGTTACCTGTGGCACTGTATAACTAGGAGAACCTGGGATGTTACCTGTGGCACTGTATAACTAGGACAACCTGGGATGTTACCTGTGGCACTGTATAACTAGGAGAACCTGGGATGTTACCTGTGGCACTGTATAACTAGGACAACCTGGGATGTTACCTGTGGCACTGTATAACTAGGAGAACCTGGGATGTTACCTGTGGCACTGTATAACTAGGAGAACCTGGGATGTTACCTGTGGCACTGTATAACAATAACTAGGACAACCTGGGATGTTACCTGTGGCACTGTATAACAATAACTAGGACAACCTGGATGTTACCTGTGGCACTGTATAACTATACAACCTGGGATGTTACCTGTGGCACTGTATAACAATAACTAGGACAACCTGGGATGTTACCTGTGGCACTGTATAACAATAACTAGGACAACCTGGGATGTTACCTGTGGCACTGTATAACAATAACTAGGACAACCTGGGATGTTACCTGTGGCACTGTATAACAATAACTAGGACAACCTGGGATGTTACCTGTGGCACTGTATAACAATAACTAGGACAACCTGGGATGTTACCTGTGGCACTGTATAACTAGGACAACCTGGGATGTTACCTGTGACACTGTATAACAATAACTAGGACAACCTGGGATGTTACCTGTGGCACTGTATAACAATAACTAGGACAACCTGGGATGTTACCTGTGGCACTGTATAACAATAACTAGGACAACCTGGGATGTTACCTGTGGCACTGTATAACAATAACTAGGACAACCTGGGATGTTACCTGTGGCACTGTATAACAATAACTAGGACAACCTGGGATGTTACCTGTGGCACTGTATAACAATAACTAGGACAACCTGGGATGTTACCTGTGGCACTGTATAACAATAACTAGGACAACCTGGGATGTTACCTGTGGCACTGTATAACAATAACTAGGACAACCTGGGATGTTACCTGTGGCACTGTATAACAATAACTAGGACAACCTGGGATGTTACCTGTGGCACTGTATAACAATAACTAGGACAACCTGGGATGTTACCTGTGGCACTGTATAACAATAACTAGGACAACCTGGGATGTTACCTGTGACACTGTATAACAATAACTAGGACAACCTGGGATGTTACCTGTGACACTGTATAACAATAACTAGGACAACCTGGGATGTTACCTGTGGCACTGTATAACTAGGACAACCTGGGATGTTACCTGTGACACTGTATAACAATAACTAGGACAACCTGGGATGTTACCTGTGGCACTGTATAACAATAACTAGGACAACCTGGGATGTTACCTGTGACACTGTATAACAATAACTAGGACAACCTGGGATGTTACCTGTGGCACTGTATAACAATAACTAGGACAACCTGGGATGTTACCTGTGGCACTGTATAACAATAACTAGGACAACCTGGGATGTTACCTGTGACACTGTATAACAATAACTAGGACAACCTGGGATGTTACCTGTGACACTGTATAACAATAACTAGACACCTGGATGTTACCTGTGGCACTGTATAACTAGGACAACCTGGGATGTTACCTGTGGCACTGTATAACAATAACTAGGACAACCTGGGATGTTACCTGTGGCACTGTATAACAATAACTAGGACAACCTGGGATGTTACCTGTGGCACTGTATAACAATAACTAGGACAACCTGGGATGTTACCTGTGACACTGTATAACAATAACTAGGACAACCTGGGATGTTACCTGTGGCACTGTATAACAATAACTAGGACAACCTGGGATGTTACCTGTGGCACTGTATAACAATAACTAGGACAACCTGGGATGTTACCTGTGACACTGTATAACAATAACTAGGACAACCTGGGATGTTACCTGTGGCACTGTATAACAATAACTAGGACAACTGGGATGTTACCTGTGCACTGTATAACAATAACAACCTGGGATGTTACCTGTGGCACTGTATAACAATAACTAGGACAACCTGGGATGTTACCTGTGACACTGTATAACAATAACTAGGACAACCTGGGATGTTACCTGTGGCACTGTATAACAATAACTAGGACAACCTGGGATGTTACCTGTGGCACTGTATAACAATAACTAGGACAACCTGGGATGTTACCTGTGGCACTGTATAACAATAACTAGGACAACCTGGGATGTTACCTGTGACACTGTATAACAATAACTAGGACAACCTGGGATGTTACCTGTGGCACTGTATAACAATAACTAGGACAACCTGGGATGTTACCTGTGACACTGTATAACAATAACTAGGACAACCTGGGATGTTACCTGTGACACTGTATAACAATAACTAGGACAACCTGGGATGTTACCTGTGGCACTGTATAACAATAACTAGGACAACCTGGGATGTTACCTGTGGCACTGTATAACAATAACTAGGACAACCTGGGATGTTACCTGTGGCACTGTATAACAATAACTAGGACAACCTGGGATGTTACCTGTGGCACTGTATAACAATAACTAGGACAACCTGGGATGTTACCTGTGGCACTGTATAACAATAACTAGGACAACCTGGGATGTTACCTGTGGCACTGTATAACAATAACTAGGACAACCTGGGATGTTACCTGTGGCACTGTATAACTAGGACAACCTGGGATGTTACCTGTGACACTGTATAACAATAACTAGGACAACCTGGGATGTTACCTGTGGCACTGTATAACTAGGACAACCTGGGATGTTACCTGTGGCACTGTATAACAATAACTAGGACAACCTGGGATGTTACCTGTGGCACTGTATAACAATAACTAGGACAACCTGGGATGTTACCTGTGGCACTGTATAACAATAACTAGGACAACCTGGGATGTTACCTGTGGCACTGTATAACAATAACTAGGACAACCTGGGATGTTACCTGTGGCACTGTATAACAATAACTAGGACAACCTGGGATGTTACCTGTGGCACTGTATAACAATAACTAGGACAACCTGGGATGTTACCTGTGGCACTGTATAACAATAACTAGGACAACCTGGGATGTTACCTGTGGCACTGTATAACAATAACTAGGACAACCTGGGATGTTACCTGTGGCACTGTATAACAATAACTAGGACAACCTGGGATGTTACCTGTGGCACTGTATAACAATAACTAGGACAACCTGGGATGTTACCTGTGACACTGTATAACAATAACTAGGACAACCTGGGATGTTACCTGTGACACTGTATAACAATAACTAGGACAACCTGGGATGTTACCTGTGGCACTGTATAACTAGGACAACCTGGGATGTTACCTGTGACACTGTATAACAATAACTAGGACAACCTGGGATGTTACCTGTGGCACTGTATAACAATAACTAGGACAACCTGGGATGTTACCTGTGACACTGTATAACAATAACTAGGACAACCTGGGATGTTACCTGTGGCACTGTATAACAATAACTAGGACAACCTGGGATGTTACCTGTGGCACTGTATAACAATAACTAGGACAACCTGGGATGTTACCTGTGCACTGTATAACAATAACTAGGACAACCTGGGATGTTACCTGTGACACTGTATAACAATAACTAGGACAACCTGGGATGTTACCTGTGGCACTGTATAACTAGGACAACCTGGGATGTTACCTGTGGCACTGTATAACAATAACTAGGACAACCTGGGATGTTACCTGTGGCACTGTATAACAATAACTAGGACAACCTGGGATGTTACCTGTGGCACTGTATAACAATAACTAGGACAACCTGGGATGTTACCTGTGACACTGTATAACAATAACAACCTGGGATGTTACCTGTGGCACTGTATAACAATAACTAGGACAACCTGGGATGTTACCTGTGACACTGTATAACAATAACTAGGACAACCTGGGATGTTACCTGTGGCACTGTATAACAATAACTAGGACAACCTGGGATGTTACCTGTGGCACTGTATAACAATAACTAGGACAACCTGGGATGTTACCTGTGGCACTGTATAACAATAACAACCTGGGATGTTACCTGTGGCACTGTATAACAATAACTAGGACAACCTGGGATGTTACCTGTGACACTGTATAACAATAACTAGGACAACCTGGGATGTTACCTGTGACACTGTATAACAATAACTAGGACAACCTGGGATGTTACCTGTGACACTGTATAACAATAACTAGGACAACCTGGGATGTTACCTGTGGCACTGTATAACAATAACTAGGACAACCTGGGATGTTACCTGTGACACTGTATAACTAGGACAACCTGGGATGTTACCTGTGACACTGTATAACTAGGACAACCTGGGATGTTACCTGTGACACTGTATAACTAGGACAACCTGGGATGTTACCTGTGGCACTGTATAACTAGGACAACCTGGGATGTTACCTGTGGCACTGTATAACTAGGACAACCTGGGATGTTACCTGTGGCACTGTATAACTAGGACAACCTGGGATGTTACCTGTGGCACTGTATAACTAGGACAACCTGGGATGTTACCTGTGGCACTGTATAACTAGGACAACCTGGGATGTTACCTGTGGCACTGTATAACTAGGACAACCTGGGATGTTACCTGTGGCACTGTATAACTAGGACAACCTGGGATGTTACCTGTGACACTGTATAACTAGGACAACCTGGGATGTTACCTGTGGCACTGTATAACTAGGACAACCTGGGATGTTACCTGTGGCACTGTATAACTAGGACAACCTGGGATGTTACCTGTGGCACTGTATAACTAGGACAACCTGGGATGTTACCTGTGGCACTGTATAACTAGGACAACCTGGGATGTTACCTGTGGCACTGTATAACTAGGACAACCTGGGATGTTACCTGTGACACTGTATAACTAGGACAACCTGGGATGTTACCTGTGGCACTGTATAACAAGGACAACCTGGGATGTTACCTGTGGCACTGTATAACTAGGACAACCTGGGATGTTACCTGTGGCACTGTATAACTAGGACAACCTGGGATGTTACCTGTGGCACTGTATAACTAGGACAACCTGGGATGTTACCTGTGGCACTGTATAACTAGGACAACCTGGGATGTTACCTGTGGCACTGTATAACTAGGACAACCTGGGATGTTACCTGTGGCACTGTATAACTAGGACAACCTGGGATGTTACCTGTGGCACTGTATAACTAGGACAACCTGGGATGTTACCTGTGACACTGTATAACTAGGACAACCTGGGATGTTACCTGTGACACTGTATAACTAGGACAATCTGGGATGTTACCTGTGGCACTGTATAACTGTGTTACCTGTGACACTGTATAACTAGGACAACCTGGGATGTTACCTGTGTATAACAATAACTCCTATAAATAGATCTAATATAACTGAACTAAATGAACTAAAGAAAAAATTAAATTGACCTTCGATGTTCTCTTCGTGATAATCTGTTCGCTCTGTTTGGGGATTGTAAAAGTGCCCCCCCCCCCCCAAAGGTGCAATGTTAATATATTAGCCAACCAGCGAGCTTGTTACTAATTCCTTTCATACAATTTTTCATACAATAGGTGGTTGCCAGGCAACTAGCAATACAACAGTTAGTGTGTTCATAATCCACCCACATTGTATAAATAACAATACAATTATGTAGGTTGAACACAAATAAATTATTGATTGGTACAGGTAGAGCATCACTAATTTATCAACTGTGACACACATATATGAAAATATCGAAATTGGAACGTCTAAGACGTACATTTAAAATGCGTTAGAATGCACCATTGACGTTCTAGGAAGCAAAATTTCCCCCAAGGAGCCCCAAGACGCCTCTAGCAATATCGCATCTTCGATCCTCAATTAATTAGTCGATGGAATTAGGTCTCTAGAGTGATTAATATAAGTCGTAGTGCGTCCCATTGCCCTTGGAAAAGACAGCAATTAGATACAGTCTACATCCATTATGTCAACGTCAGTTATGTCTAATTCACCGGTTATATCAAAGTCGGATCAAAGTCCCGTTTCAGACACTATCATTTTACATATAATTGGCTCCGTTTATATTGAATTTCGTTTAAGTCAAACTTCGGTTATGTCGAAGTCTTCGGCATCCGTCAATCTGGTCAGACTATGGAGATAGCGCCGAGGGGGGGGGGGGTCCTAGGATAGAGGTACGAGACCTTTGGTGGCTTATGGATAAAATTTCAAGTTCCTGTGGTTTAACAGACAACGGTATAACTGATTTTGATTGTGTGCATTCATTTATTTTAATGTTTAGTTGACAACATTCAAAACTTTCTCTGCTCTTCTGGATATCTTATCAATTTATTTTAGCTCGATTGCGAAATATATTCTTCGAATATTATATTAATCGCCCTCAAGTGATGATTCCTTGTGGAGTCCATCGGCACGGAGGAGAGGTCGTAACTTAATGGTTAAAGTCGTTGAATTCACATCACTAACCCCTCGCTGATGTTGGTTAGACTTTGAGGGTTTCGGATTCTTGCTTGCGAGGAGGCTTGTGGAATGTCGGTGGTTGTACACGAATGCACTCTACCTGTGGAATTCGTGATAGCGCAGTGGATGCACGTTCGCTTCAGGTGCGAAAGGTCCGGAGTACGAGCCCCACTGAAGCCGTTACGATTGTGCCATTAGGCAAGGCATTTAAATTCCACATTGCCTCTTCTCTCTCCCTCGTGGCGATGGATTCCATCAAGAATGAGGTCTCGAGAGCGATTAATATAAGTTGTAAGAACTTGTTTCGCAATCGAGCTAAAATAAATTTGTATAAATATACTGCTCGGATGCGCAGCTGTGGTATTTCCCGATAAGCACAAACTGGAGAGTATGCATACATGGAGAGTATGCAGACATGGAGAGTATGCTGACATGGAGAGTATGCTGACATGGAGAGTATGCAGACATGCTGACATGGAGAGTATGCAGACATGGAGACATGGAGAGTATGCTGACATGGAGAGTATGCTGACATGGAGAGTATGCTGACATGGAGAGTATGCTGACATGCTGACATGGAGAGTATGCAGACATGGAGACATGGAGAGTATGCTGACATGGAGAGTATGCTGACATGGAGACATGGAGAGTATGCTGACATGGAGAGTATGCTGACATGGAGAGTATGCTGACATGGAGAGTATGCTGACATGGAGAGTATGCAACATGGAGAGTATGCTGACATGGAGAGTATGCAGACATGGAGAGTATGCTGACATGGAAACGACATGGAGAGTATGCGACATGGAGAGTATGCTGACATGGAGAGTATGCTGACATGGAGAGTATGCAGACATGGAGAGTATGCAGACATGGAGACATGGAGAGTATGCTGACATGGAGAGTATGCTGACATGGAGAGTATGCTGACATGGAGAGTATGCTGACATGGAGAGTATGCTGACATGGAGAGTATGCTGACATGGAGAGTATGCTGACATGGAGAGTATGCTGACATGGAGAGTATGCTGACATGGAGAGTATGGAGAGTATGCAGACATGGAGAGTATGCAGACATGGAGAGTATGCAGACATGGAGAGTATGCTGACATGGAGACATGGAGAGTATGCTGACATGGAGACATGGAGAGTATGCTGACATGCTGACATGGAGAGTATGCAGACATGGAGACATGGAGAGTATGCTGACATGGAGACATGGAGAGTATGCAGACATGCTGACATGGAGAGTATGCTGACATGGAGTCATGGAGAGTATGCAGACATGGAGAGTATGCAGACATGGAGAGTATGCTGACATGGAGAGTATGCAGACATGGA
>CM026402.1:66075251-66095855 GCA_014843695.1 Archivesica marissinica
CGTGAATGTAATGTGTTTCGGTAGCGTGAATGTAATGTGTTTCGGTGGCGTGAATGTAATGTGTTTTGGGCGTGAATGTAATGTGTTTCGGGAGCGTGAATGTAATGTGTTTCGGGAGCGTGAATGTAATGTGTTTCGGGGTGAATGTAATGTGTTTCGGGGGCGTGAATGTAATGTGTTTCGGGAGCGTGAATGTAATGTGTTTCTGGAGCGTGAATGTAATGTGTTTCGGGAGCGTGAATGTAATGTGTTTCGGGGGCGTGAATGTAATGTGTTTCGGGAGCGTGAATGTAATGTGTTTCGGGAGCGTGAATGTAATGTGTTTCGGGGCGTGAATGTAATGTGTTTCGGGAGCGTGAATGTAATGTGTTTCGGGGCGTGAATGTAATGTTTTCGGAGCGTGAATGTAATGTGTTTCTGGGCGTGAATGTAATGTGTTTCCGGAGCGTGAATGTAATGTGTTTCGGGAGCGTGAATGTAATGTGTTTCGGGCGTGAATGTAATGTGTTTCGGGCGTGAATGTAATGTGTTTCGGGGGCGTGAATGTAATGTGTTTCGGGGCGTGAATGTAATGTGTTTCGGGGGCGTGAATGTAATGTGTTTCGGGCGTGAATGTAATGTGTTTCGGGCGTGAATGTAATGTGTTTCGGTGCGTGAATGTAATGTGTTTCGGGGGCGTGAATGTAATGTGTTTCCGGCGTGAATGTAATGTGTTTCGGGGGCGTGAATGTAATGTGTTTCGGGCGTGAATGTAATGTGTTTCGGGCGTGAATGTAATGTGTTTCCGGCGTGAATGTAATGTGTTTCCGGCGTGAATGTAATGTGTTTCGGGAGCGTGAATGTAATGTGTTTCGGGAGCGTGAATGTAATGTGTTTCCGGCGTGAATGTAATGTGTTTCGGGAGCGTGAATGTATGTGTTTCGGCAGCGTGAATGTAATGTGTTTCGGGCGTGAATGTAATGTGTTTCGGGAGCGTGAATGTAATGTGTTTCCGGCGTGAATGTAATGTGTTTCGGTAGCGTGAATGTAATGTGTTTCCGGCGTGAATGTAATGTGTTTCCGGTGAATGTAATGTGTTTCGGGAGCGTGAATGTAATGTGTTTCCGGAGCGTGAATGTAATGTGTTTCGGGAGCGTGAATGTAATGTGTTTCGGGCGTGAATGTAATGTGTTTCGGAGCGTGAATGTAATGTGTTTCGGGAGCGTGAATGTAATGTGTTTCGGGAGCGTGAATGTAATGTGTTTCGGGAGAGTGAATGTAATGTGTTTCCGGCGTGAATGTAATGTGTTTCGGTAGCGTGAATGTAATGTGTTTCTGGAGCGTGAATGTAATGTGTTTCGGGCGTGAATGTAATGTGTTTCCGGCGTGAATGTAATGTGTTTCGGGAGCGTGAATGTAATGTGTTTCCGGCGTGAATATAATGTGTTTCGGGAGCGTGAATGTAATGTGTTTCGGTAGCGTGAATGTAATGTGTTTCGGGAGCGTGAATATAATGTGTTTCTGGAGCGTGAATGTAATGTGTTTCGGGAGCGTGACTGTAATGTGTTTCGGGGGCGTGAATGTAATGTGTTTCCGTAGCGTGAATGTAATGTGTTTCGGGAGCGTGAATGTAATGTGTTTCCGGCGTGAATATAATGTGTTTCGGGAGCGTGAATATAATGTGTTTCTGGAGCGTGAATATAATGTGTTTCGGGAGCGTGACTGTAATGTATTTCGGGGGCGTGAATGTAATGTGTTTCCGGCGTGAATGTAATGTGTTTCCGTAGCGTGAATATAATGTGTTTCGGGAGCGTGAATGTAATGTGTTTCGGTAGCGTGACTGTAATGTGTTTCGGGAGCGTGAATATAATGTGTTTCGGGGGCGTGAATGTAATGTGTTTCCGTAGCGTGAATGTAATGTGTTTCTGTAGCGTGAATGTAATGTGTTTCTTTAGCGTGAATATAATTTGTTTCGGGAGCGTGAATGTAATGTGTTTCGGGAACGTGACTGTAATGTGGTTCGGGAGCGTGAATGTAATGTGTTTACGGTGTGAATGTAATGTGTTTCGGGAGCATGAATGTAATGTGTTTCGGGAGCGTGAATGTAATGTGTTTCGGTAGCGTGAATGTAATGTGTTTCGGGAACGTGTATATAATGTGTTTCTGGAGCTTGAATGTAATGTGTTTCGGGAGCGTGACTGTAATGTGTTTCGGGAGCGTGAATGTAATGTGTTTCGGGAGCGTGAATGTAATGTGTTTCGGGAGCGTGAATGTAATGTGTTTCGGGAGCGTGAATGTAATGTGTTTCGTGGGCGTGAATGTAATGTGTTTCCGGCGTGAATGTAATGTGTTTCGGGAGCGTGAATGTAATGTGTTTCGGGAGCGTGAATGTAATGTGTTTCCGGCGTGAATGTAATGTGTTTCCGTCGTGAATGTAATGTGTTTCGGGGCGTGAATGTAATGTGTTTCCGGCGTGAATGTAATGTGTTTCCGGCGTGAATGTAATGTGTTTCGGGCGTGAATGTAATGTGTTTCGGGCGTGAATATAGTGTTTGGAGCGTGATGTAATGTGTTTCGGGAGCGTGAATGTAATGTGTTTCGGGAGCGTGAATGTAATGTGTTTCGGGAGCGTGAATGTAATGTGTTTCGGGAGCGTGAATGTAATGTGTTTCGGGAGCGTGAATGTAATGTGTTTCCGTAGCGTGAATGTAATGTGTTTCGGGAGCGTGAATGTAATGTGTTTCCGGCGTGAATATAATGTGTTTCGGGAGCGTGAATTTTTTCGGGCGTGAATGTAATGTGTTTCCGGCGTGAATGTAATGTGTTTCCGAGCGTGAATGTAATGTGTTTCGGGAGCGTGAATGTAATGTGTTTCGACGTGAATGTAATGTGTTTCCGGCGTGAATGTAATGTGTTTCGGGAGCGTGAATGTAATGTGTTTCCGGCGTGAATGTAATGTGTTTCGGGGCGTGAATGTAATGTGTTTCGGGAGCGTGAATGTAATGTGTTTCCGGAGCGTGAATGTAATGTGTTTCCGGCGTGAATGTAATGTGTTTCGGGAGCGTGAATGTAATGTGTTTCGGGAGCGTGAATGTAATGTGTTTCTTGAGCGTGAAAGTAATGTGTTTCCGGCGTGAATGTAATGTGTTTCTGAAGCGTGAATGTAATGTGTTTCGGCATCGTGAATGTAATGTGTTTTGGGAGCGTGACTGTAATGTGTTTCGGGAGAGTGAATGTAATGTGTTTCCGGCGTGAATGTAATGTGTTTCGGTAGCGTGAATGTAATGTGTTTCCGGCGTGAATGTAATGTGTTTCGGTAGCGTGAATGTAATGTGTTTCCGGCGTGAATGTAATGTGTTTCGGGAGCGTGAATGTAATGTGTTTCCGGCGTGAATATAATGTGTTTCGGGAGCGTGAATGTAATGTGTTTCGGTAGCGTGAATGTAATGTGTTTCGGGAGCGTGAATATAATGTGTTTCTGGAGCGTGAATGTAATGTGTTTCGGGAGCGTGACTGTAATGTGTTTCGGGGGCGTGAATGTAATGTGTTTCCGTAGCGTGAATGTAATGTGTTTCGGGAGCGTGAATGTAATGTGTTTCCGGCGTGAATATAATGTGTTTCGGGAGCGTGAATATAATGTGTTTCTGGAGCGTGAATATAATGTGTTTCGGGAGCGTGACTGTAATGTATTTCGGGGGCGTGAATGTAATGTGTTTCCGGCGTGAATGTAATGTGTTTCCGTAGCGTGAATATAATGTGTTTCGGGAGCGTGAATGTAATGTGTTTCGGTAGCGTGACTGTAATGTGTTTCGGGAGCGTGAATATAATGTGTTTCGGGGGCGTGAATGTAATGTGTTTCCGTAGCGTGAATGTAATGTGTTTCTGTAGCGTGAATGTAATGTGTTTCTTTAGCGTGAATATAATTTGTTTCGGGAGCGTGAATGTAATGTGTTTCGGGAACGTGACTGTAATGTGGTTCGGGAGCGTGAATGTAATGTGTTTACGGTGTGAATGTAATGTGTTTCGGGAGCATGAATGTAATGTGTTTCGGGAGCGTGAATGTAATGTGTTTCGGTAGCGTGAATGTAATGTGTTTCGGGAACGTGTATATAATGTGTTTCTGGAGCTTGAATGTAATGTGTTTCGGGAGCGTGACTGTAATGTGTTTCGGGAGCGTGAATGTAATGTGTTTCGGGAGCGTGAATGTAATGTGTTTCGGGAGCGTGAATGTAATGTGTTTCTGTAGCGTGAATGTAATGTGTTTCTGGGGCGTTAATGTAATGTGTTTCCGGAGCGTGAATGTAATGTGTTTCGGGAGCGTGAATGTAATGTGTTTCCGGCGTGAATGTAATGTGTTTCCGGCGTGAATGTAATGTGTTTCCGTCGTGAATGTAATGTGTTTCGGGAGCGTGAATGCAATGTGTTTCCGGCGTGAATGTAATGTGTTTCCGGCGTGAATTTAATGTGTTTCCGGCGTGAATGTAATGTGTTTCGGGAGCGTGAATATAATGTGTTTCTGGAGCGTGAATGTAATGTGTTTCGGGAGCGTGACTGTAATGTGTTTCGGGAGCGTGAATGTAATGTGTTTCGGGAGCGTGAATGTAATGTGTTTCGGGAGCGTGAATGTAATGTGTTTCGGGAGCGTGAATGTAATGTGTTTCTGTAGCGTGAATGTAATGTGTTTCTGTGGCGTGAATGTAATGTGTTTCCGGAGCGTGAATGTAATGTGTTTCGGGAGCGTGAATGTAATGTGTTTCCGGCGTGAATGTAATGTGTTTCCGGCGTGAATGTAATGTGTTTCGGGAGCGTGAATGTAATGTGTTTTCGACGTGAATGTAATGTGTTTCCGACGTGAATGTAATGTGTTTCGGGAGCGTGAATGTAATGTGTTTCCGGCGTGAATGTAATGTGTTTCCGGCGTGAATGTAATGTGTTTCGGGAGCGTGAATATAATGTGTTTCGGTAGCGTGAATGTAATGTGTCGGCGTGAATGTAATGTGTTTCCGGCGTGAATGTAATGTGTTTCGGGAGCGTGAATGTAATGTGTTTCGGGAGCGTGAATGTAATGTGTTTCTTGAGCGTGAAAGTAATGTGTTTCCGGCGTGAATGTAATGTGTTTCTGAAGCGTGAATGTAATGTGTTTCGGCATCGTGAATGTAATGTGTTTTGGGAGCGTGACTGTAATGTGTTTCGGGAGAGTGAATGTAATGTGTTTCCGGCGTGAATGTAATGTGTTTCGGTAGCGTGAATGTAATGTGTTTCCGGCGTGAATGTAATGTGTTTCGGTAGCGTGAATGTAATGTGTTTCGGGGGTGTGAATGTAATGTGTTTCCGGCGTGAATGTAATGTGTTTCGGGAGCGTGAATGTAATGTGTTTCCGGCGTGAATATAATGTGTTTCGGGAGCGTGAATGTAATGTGTTTCGGTAGCGTGAATGTAATGTGTTTCGGGAGCGTGAATATAATGTGTTTCTGGAGCGTGAATGTAATGTGTTTCGGGAGCGTGACTGTAATGTGTTTCGGGGGCGTGAATGTAATGTGTTTCCGTAGCGTGAATGTAATGTGTTTCGGGAGCGTGAATGTAATGTGTTTCCGGCGTGAATATAATGTGTTTCGGGAGCGTGAATATTATGTGTTTCGGGGGCGTGAATGTAATGTGTTTCCGGCGTGAATGTAATGTGTTTCCGTAGCGTGAATGTAATGTGTTTCGGGAGCGTGAATGTAATGTGTTTCGGTAGCGTGAATGTAATGTGTTTCGGGCGTGAATGTAATGTGTTTCGGGAGCGTGACTGTAATGTGTTTCGGGCGTGAATGTAATGTGTTTCGGGGGCGTGAATGTAATGTGTTTCCGTAGCGTGAATGTAATGTGTTTCTGTAGCGTGAATGTAATGTGTTTCTTTAGCGTGAATATAATGTGTTTCGGGAGCGTGAATGTAATGTGTTTCGGGAACGTGACTGTAATGTGGTTCGGGAGCGTGAATGTAATGTGTTTACGGTGTGAATGTAATGTGTTTCGGGAGCATGAATGTAATGTGTTTCGGGAGCGTGAATGTAATGTGTTTCGGTAGCGTGAATGTAATGTGTTTCGGGAACGTGTATATAATGTGTTTCTGGAGCTTGAATGTAATGTGTTTCGGGAGCGTGACTGTAATGTGTTTCGGGAGCGTGAATGTAATGTGTTTCGGGAGCGTGAATGTAATGTGTTTCGGGAGCGTGAATGTAATGTGTTTCTGTAGCGTGAATGTAATGTGTTTCTGGGGCGTTAATGTAATGTGTTTCCGGAGCGTGAATGTAATGTGTTTCGGGAGCGTGAATGTAATGTGTTTCCGGCGTGAATGTAATGTGTTTCCGGCGTGAATGTAATGTGTTTCCGTCGTGAATGTAATGTGTTTCGGGAGCGTGAATGCAATGTGTTTCCGGCGTGAATGTAATGTGTTTCCGGCGTGAATTTAATGTGTTTCCGGCGTGAATGTAATGTGTTTCGGGAGCGTGAATGTAATGTGTTTCGGGAGCGTGTATGTAATGTGTTTCGGGAGCGTGAATGTAATGTGTTTCGGGAGCGTGAATATAATGTGTTTCCGGCGTGAATGTAATGTGTTTCTGTAGCGCGAATATAATGTGTTTCCGGCGTGAATGTAATGTGTTTCTGGCGTGAATGTAATGTGTTTCCGGCGTGAATGTAATGTGTTTCCGGCGTGAATGTAATGTGTTTCGGGAGCGTGAATGTAATGTGTTTCGGGAACGTGAATGTAATGTGTTTCGGGAGCGTGAATGTAATGTGTTTCCGGCGTGAATGTAATGTGTTTCGGGAGCGTGAATGTAATGTGTTTCGGCGTGAATGTAATGTGTTTCCGTAGCGTGAATGTAATGTGTTTCGGAGTGAATGTAATGTGTTTCCGGCGTGAATGTAATGTGTTTCGGGAGCGTGAATGTAATGTGTTTCGGGAGCGTGAATATAATGTGTTTCGGGAGCGTGAATGTAATGTGTTTCGGGGGCGTGAATGTAATGTGTTTCCGTAGCGTGAATGTAATGTGATTCTGTAGCGTGAATGTAATGTGTTTCTTTAGCGTGAATATAATGTGTTTCGGGAGCGTGAATGTAATGTGTTTCGGGAGCGTGACTGTAATGTGGTTCGGGAGCGTGAATGTAATGTGTTTACGGTGTGAATGTAATGTGTTTCGGGAGCATGAATGTAATGTGTTTCGGGAGCGTGAATGTAATGTGTTTCGGTAGCGTGAATGTAATGTGTTTCGGGAACGTGAATATAATGTGTTTCTGGAGCGTGAATGTAATGTGTTTCGGGAGCGTGACTGTAATGTGTTTCGGGAGCGTGAATGTAATGTGTTTCGGGAGCGTGAATGTAATGTGTTTCGGGAGCGTGAATGTAATGTGTTTCGGGAGCGTGAATGTAATGTGTTTCGGGAGCGTGAATGTAATGTGTTTCGGGAGCGTGAATGTAATGTGTTTCGGGAGCGTGAATGTAATGTGTTTCTGTAGCGTGAATGTAATGTGTTTCTGTGGCGTGAATGTAATGTGTTTCCGGAGCGTGAATGTAATGTGTTTCGGGAGAGTGAATGTAATGTGTTTCCGGCGTGAATGTAATGTGTTTCCGGCGTGAATGTAATGTGTTTCCGGCGTGAATGTAATGTGTTCGGGAGCGTGAATGTAATGTGTTTCGGCGTGAATGTAATGTGTTTCCGGCGTGAATGTAATGTGTTTCGGGAGCGTGAATGTAATGTGTTTTCGACGTGAATGTAATGTGTTTCCGGCGTGAATGTAATGTGTTTCGGGAGCGTGAATGTAATGTGTTTCCGGCGTGAATGTAATGTGTTCCGGCGTGAATGTAATGTGTTTCGGGAGCGTGAATATAATGTGTTTCGGTAGCGTGAATGTAATGTGTTTCCGGCGTGAATGTAATGTATTTCCGGCGTGAATGTAATGTGTTTCCGGCGTGAATGTAATGTGTTTCGGGAGCGTGAATGTAATGTGTTTCTTGAGCGTGAAAGTAATGTGTTTCCGGCGTGAATGTAATGTGTTTCGGGAGCGTGAATATAATGTGTTTCGGAAGCGTGAATGTAGTGTGTTTCGGGAGCGTGACTATAATGTGTGTTCCGGAGCGTGAATGTAAACCGATCTAAACCGAGGTCTTGTGTCGGTTCTTTACATCGTGTACGTAAAAGAACCAGTGAGGACTCTGGAATGGGCATCTGTCTATATCATTGCACTATCCTCCAACAATCTAAAATGACTAATCTCTCCAGGAGGCGTCGCTCAAATGGGCAACCCGTAGCAACTATAAATAAACGTAAAAACTATCCATTTCAACTTGGCGCCATTGTGAGATAGATCTTTCAGTTTAAGTTTTCTTTCAAGTTCTCTCAAATTTCGATTAATCGATGTGGATACCTCATTTCCGATGGAATCCATTACTGTGGATTACGCAGTTGTAGCCCTTTCGCTCCAGGTGTGGGAGGCCCGCGCCCAGCTGTAGCCGTTACGAATGTGCCCTTAGGCAATGTACTTATTGTGATATGCGCGGATAAAAGGAACCGTATAAATACTACTTATGATTGCTTTCCTCGTGCTACATGATAAACTCACTTGTAACTGTTCTAACTGGCTATACTATTCCGCACACGTACGTAATTCGAGCGAATTCCTTACACGTACGCAATTCGAGCGAATTCCTCACACGTACGCAATTCGTGCGAATTCCTCACACGTACGCAATCCGTGCGAATTCTCCACACGTACGCAATCCGTGCGAATTCTTCACACGTACGCAATTCGTGCGAATTCCTCACACGTACGCAATTCGTGCGAATTCCTCACACGTACGCAATTCGTGCGAATTCCTCACACGTACACAATTCGTGCGAATTCCTCACACGTACGCAATTCGTGCGAATTCTTCACACGCACACAATTCGTGCGAATTCATCACACGTGCGCAATTCGTGCGCAATTCTTCACACGTACGCAATTCGTGCGAATTCCTCACACGTACACAATTCGTGCGAATTCCTCACACGTATGCAATTCGTGCGAATTCTTCACACGTACGCAATTCGTGCGAATTCATCACACGTGCGCAATTCGTGCGAATTCTTCACACGTACGCAATTCGTGCGAATTCCTCAGACGTACGCAATTCGTGCGAATTCTTCACACGTACGCAATTCGTGTGAATTCCTCACACGTACGCAATTCGTGCGAATTCTTCACACGTACGCAATTCGTGCGAATTCATCACACGTGCGCAATTCGTGCGAATTCTTCAACTTACGCAATTCTTGCGAATTCCTCACACGTACACAATTCGTGCGAATTCCTCACACGTATGCAATTCGTACGAATTCTTCACACGTACGCAATTCGTGCGAATTCATCACACGTGCGCAATTCGTGCGAATTCTTCACACGTACGCAATTCGTGCGAATTCCTCAGACGTACGCAATTCGTGCGAATTCTTCACACGTACGCAATTCATGCGAATTCCTCACACGTACGTAAGTCGTGTGCAAATTCTTCACACGTACGCAGTTCGTGCGAATTCTTCACTCATTCTGAAATATACCGGGAGTGTAGCTTGTTATTAGCAATGAATGCACGTGCCTACACATTTTCGACAAAAATTGAAAATATGAAAATGCTATAAAATATTTGGGGTAAGGTGTATGAATTCACTACAATTATACATTTTACTTGATAAAAGAAGTTGTAGCGAAATAGAATTTCAGAAATTTGCGGGACACCCCTATCTTAATAATGCCTCTACACCTTCGCATATATCAAGGTCAAGCTACGCCTCTGAATACATAGGAATAGATCACAAAATTCGAACGAATCCAGGCCCGTAGCCATACAGAGACAGTTGCCTCGGTTAAAATTTCCAAACAAAAAAATGAAATATTAAATAAATTTAAAAAAATATTTTAACCAAAAATATCCCTTAAAATGTTGACTGCTAGGGAGCTGAAAGGTCAGTACATAATAAATCAGAAAACGCAGAAAATCGCTTCTATACCCAAACCAGTTTAAAGGGGAACATGCCCCCGCCCCCTAGATTGCCTCAGTTGAAATTTGCCTCTGGCTACGGTACTGCAATCTTTCGTTTATGCAACCCTAGATTGTGAAAAATTCGTTTCTGCGGCATGAAATGTTCAATATAGACGTTTGAAACAAATCCACAGAGCAAATACTAACCCCTCTGTTTTGCATAAATAACATTACTGTATGGCTTTCAATCAAATGCTCCCATTTGCTTTGCAAATCCAATTATATTGAAGAGGTAATGTGTTGGTTTTGATGTGTTACAGATGCGAGTCGCGGTTTTGGTTCCCGTTTTAAAGCGACACTGCATCAGTGAAAAAGCAGATTTCTACAGAATGTATTTCCCTATTATATGGTATAATTGTTTTCCAAATATTTGCCTCAAAAACTGAGTATTTAAGCTAATAAACAAACGTCGTATGCGCGGTATGTTGACATAACAATATAATGTAAATATGGTCGACATTCATGCGTAATACAACGGGTATATCCTGAATAACACGATTTATGGAACAGATGTATCGCTATATCTCACATTTGTGCCTATGCATATTTATTTGTAGACTACTCTTAGCTAAATTATCTCTAAATGACATGATCTCGCGCTTAGTATTGACTTCGATGACAAACACACGTCATTTCAGGAGCGTGGATGACCGTTATATGAAATTCTACTTTCAATTTTGAAAGTTTGTAGACCACAAAAATAATGTTATTGATTCAATGTTAGTGTTCGAATGTATTCGGAAGAATTTGTAGTAGCAACGCATTTATATGTGAAAAATGCATTTTCTTTGCTTTTTGCGATGTAATGTCGCTTTAAGTGTGTATGTATTCCATGCTGTAAACCTTCGCATTCTGGCGGTCGTATTTGTACAATCGGAAGTTTGAACATTTCAATTTCAATTTCAAATAGTATGTATTGTCATGGTTTCAACAAAACAAATAACATATACTCACGCGAAAAAGAACGTGTGCACTTGGTTAGAAGGACAACTTTATACTTATATATAGAATCAATAAATAGGCAGATTTGGTATCAAAATGTGCAAACTTGTATTGGCTACACAATGTTTTACTTTTAATGGAAAACATTGTTTTACGTGTGAATATAAGTATATTTTACCTCTAACCAAGTGCACACTTTCTTTTTCGACTGAGCATAGTTATTTACCGAACGTCCTTGAATGTTGGCGCAGGCGCACTCGGGTCTATGCTGTCGGGATACGTGTAGTGTGGCTTGTATCATGGCCTTGTTTGGTGTGTCATCGTTGAATATGTTTGGTGTATCATCGTGCAATATGTTTGGTGTGTCATCGTGCAATATGTTTGGTGTGTCGTCGTGCAATATGTTTGGTGTGTCGTCGTGCAATATGTTTGGTATGTCGTCGTGCAATATGTTTGGTGTGTCGTCGTGCAATATGTTTGGTGTGTCATCGTGCAATATGTTTGGTGTATCATCGTGCACTATGTTTGGTGTATCGTCGTGCAATATGTTTGGTGTGTCATCGTGCAATATGTTTGGTGTGTCGTCGTGCAATATGTTTGTGTGGTCGTCGTGCAATATGTTGGTGTGGCGTCGTGCAATATGTTTGGTGTTTCGTCGTGCAATATGTTAGTGTGTCGTCGTGCAATTGTTCGGTGTGTCGTCGTGCAATATGTTTGGTATGTCGTCGTGCAATATGTTAGGTGTGTCGTCGTGTAATATGTTTGGTGTGTCGTCGTGCAATATGTTTGGTGTGTCGTCGTGCAATATGTTGGTGTGGCGTCGTGCAATATGTTTGGTGTGTCGTCGTGCAATATGTTTGGTATGTCGTCGTGCAATATGTTAGGTGTGTCGTCGTGTAATATGTTTGGTGTGTCGTCGTGCAATATGTTTGGTGTGTCGTCGTGCAATATGTTTGCTACAGTAAGCTAAACGCTGTCGATTCCTCGTTCCTGACTATAACTTATCATCACTGATGGGCACGGCACGGGTACGAGCCCCGCTCAGACCGTATCTCATTTATATGAAACAATTAGCAGTGTTTTACGGAGGTTGGTGCACCAAGTACTGGTTAACCGCTGGAGGCTGCCCAGGAAAGGTGTTATTAGACAAACTGCCCGTGGCTCAAATTGGCAACGGGTAGCGACGATAACTTAAACGATAGTTCACTTAAATTAAGCGACACTACATCAGTGAAAACGCAAATTTATACAGAATGTATTGTGGTATATTCCCCCCCCCCCAATATTTGCCTCAAATACAAAGTCTTTCAACTAATAAGCAAACGTCGTATACGCGGTTTGTTGACATAACAAAATAATGTAAATAGGGTCGACATTCATGCGTAATACAATGCGTGTATCCTGAAAAACACGATTTATGTTACATATTTACCGTTATATCTCACATGTGTGCCTATGCATATTTATTTGTAGACTAGTCTTAGTTAAATTATCTTTAAACGGCATTATCTCACGTTAAGTATTGACTCCGATGACAAACAAACTTCAATTCAGGAGCGTGGATGACCGTTATATGAAATCCTACTTTCAATTTTGAAAGTTTGTAGATCAAATAAAAACTGTTTATTGATTCAACGTTAGTGTTCGAATGTATTCGGAAGAAACACTGTTTATTGATTCAACGTTAGTGTTCGAATGTATTCGGAAGTAACACAGTTTATTGATTCAACGTTAGTGTTCGAATGTATTCGGAAGAAATTGTAGTAGCAACGCATTTATACGTGAAAAAAATGCATTTTATTTGCCGCATTTTTTTTTTGCGATGTAATGTCGCTTTAAGTTACGACAAGACGAGCACCTATTAACTTTAATAAACTTGGGATTCATGGTAATTTATTAAATTGGTTTTCTTCATACTTATCCCAGCGAAGGCAACGTGTAGTCATCTCAAACACTTCCTCTAGTTGGTCATCTGTCAATGCTGGTGTCCCCCAAGGGTCCATTCTTGGTCCGCTCCTATTTCTCATTTACATCAACGACATCGTCAAAGATATTCAAGCCAAGATACGACTGTTTGCTGATGATACCAGTTTGTATATCATAGTCGATGCTCCAATATCTTCAGCCACTATTCTCAACGAGGATTTACGTACTATCCACACATGGTCCAAGGACTGGCTAGTCACCTTTAACCCTTCCAAAACAGAGAGTATGCTGTTCTCCAGGAAACGGATAAAGCGACCTCACCCAAACCGTACTATGGATAATGTTGTCGTTGACCAGGTCAGCACACATAAACACCTCGGACTCACGCTCTCTGACGATGCCAAATGGTCATCACACATAAACACAACGGTAAACAAAGCATGGTAAAGAATCGGAACTCTACGATCACTCAAATATATTCTCAACCGGAAGAGCCTGGAGCGCATGTACTTTTCATTCATACGGCCTGTTCTTGAATACGGTGACACCGTGTGGGACAACTGTACCATTCAACTTAAGAATGAAATCGAATCGATCCAAAACGAGGCAGCAAGAATAGTGTCTGGTGCCACACAACTCTGTAACATCAAATCTCTACTAAATGAACTGAAATTAGACACTTTGGCAGCAAGGCGAAAGAAACACAGACTCACATTACTTTACAAGATGGAATCAAGCATATCTCCAGCATACCTAACCGACTTAATTCCGACACAGGCCCAAAGATATCAACTTAGAAATGCATCTGACATTCCATTGATCCATACGAGAACACAAACATACAGCTCATCATTTCTACCATTAACGATAAAAGATTGGAACACACTGCCAACTGACATCCGCAACTCTAACACTATTGGATCCTTCAAGGCCAATCTGAACAAGAACACAACAGCACCATCACCGCTGTACAACATCGGCAATAGAAGAAACCAAATACTACATACACGCCTTCGCCTTGGATGCAGCTCCTTAAATCACGACCTCCATATGAAGAACATAGTCGAATCACCAGTTTGCGAGTGTGGAGCAATCGAATCTACCAATCACTATCTCCTCCAGTGTCATCACTATATCCCTTTTCGTCAACGCTTCCTTGTCAATCTTCCATGTGCCCTAACTGTGAATAACCTCTTATTTGGAGACGAACACCTACCATTCGAGCAGAACAGTATAATCTTTCTGCGCGTCCAGAGTTACATCGAAGCCACAAAACGATTCAACACTTAGTTTGCAGTTGTGTGTGCCCAGTGTCGTTGCCCCTCGCCCACATTGAAGAGTGTGACCCCGTTTCTTATCTATTGAATAATTGTTAAACTACATTCAGGCAACGAATAAATCGTAGAGTAACTCCAACACTCTGTATTTTGAAACCAATATATAACTATCAACCAATTCATAGTATGTATCTATATCTTAGTATATTTAATAACTCGTCAATGCATCTCACAACTCGTAAGTCGCTGTCTTAATCCGACAACAACTCGCTCGTCGTACTGATCGCTACCGTAATACACGATATAACTAAAAACTCCACTCTGGAAAGGAATTAATATAAGTTGTTAAAACTTGTTTTCCAATCCAATACTTACATTATGTAATTTGTGTATATTATATATACGTATTTGTAAAATGTATACTTTAATAAATAAAGTTTAAACTAACTTTAATAAACTTCTCAATGGTTCATCAGCATTGTACACGTTACTAATGTACTTAACACAATGTCTAACATGTCGCCCTATAAAATACATTTTTTATCAAAACCTCGATTCTAACAGACGGTTCTGTAGTCCAGTGGTAACACGCTGGACATGTAATCTAGCGATCGCATGTTCGATCCTCCGTCTGACCCTAATACAATTTCACATGGGACTTTAAACCGAGGTCTCGTGTCGGTGTTGTACACCGTGTACGTAAAAGAACCAGATGAGATTCTGGAATGGGTCTCTGTCTGTATCATTGCACTATCCTCCAAAAATCTAACATGACTAATCCCTTCAGGAGGTGTCGCTCATATGGGCAACCGGTAGCGACGATAAATAAACGTAAAACACACACACACCATTGACAAAATAAAAATGCTTGACTCTCTGTGGATCCCCAAATATATTAAATTTCTTGTACCAATGAAAAGAAAGACAATTGTTCATTAGACGATACTGCACCTGAAAATAACAGTAATATAATGTTTATTATTTGCAACATATCATGTTATTCAAGCCTCGTAAATATTTGTTATCGTAAGCCTCATTCTTTCATGTAGGCCTATGCATGCGAAATGAGAGAATTAAATGTGTTTTTTTTGTTACCTGGCAATGAACATAACTTGTTTTTGCCAATAAAATGCTTTGCCTCTTGTTACGTAGTCAGTTGGTAACCCATGGATCGCAGGTTCGATCCCCCGTCTGACCCTAATAAAATTAACAGATTTTTCAGATGTGACTTTAAACCGAGGTTTCGTGTCGGTGCTTTACACCGTCCACGTAAAAGAACCAGAGGAGACTCTGGAATGGGTCTATGTCTGTATCATTGCACTATCCTCCAAAAATCTAAAATGACTAATCTCTTCAGGAGGCGTCGCTCATATGGGCAACCGGTAAAACACAGATCCGTCTGTGAAGGTGTTGTTCTTACGCAAGGCATTTAAATCCACATATGGCCGTTTCTCTATATAGCATGACGCTGAATTACGTCAGTTATTACGTCACGAGGGCGATTAAATTGTTGTAAGAACACATATCGTAAACTAGTCAAAAGAAATGTGTACAAACTAAGTCGTTAAGCCAACTCAGTGGGATAAATTTTAAAATCTCCTATTATTTGTTACATAGAGTGTGTGTTTCCGACTACTAGATGGCGATTTATATCATCGTACCCCGTCTCTCAGACCTCGCTACACAACTTCAGCTGGACGCAGCAATGGACTTTACACCCCACAAACAAACACATTGAGTAATGTTGCGCTTTAAGCCAATTCAATGGATTAAATATAAAGTTCTCCTATAGCAGACAGTTTTTGTTTCGGATTATTTATCCGATGGCCATTCATATCTATGTATGGATACATAATGTATCACAGTGTCAGAGCAGGGTACACACACTTCTGAAACATGTTGAAAATCAACTTGTCACATAAATTCGCGACCCAGTGACTTTGGAAGATATTCTATGGTATGTGTTTCATTCTTTATAATATCGTATTCGTAATTATATGAACTAAGGCATTGCCTCAAAAGGGAACCGATCATCGATCATCAACAGATCATTTTTAAACACAATTCAAATATATATATATACACACACACTTAGAATTTAGGGTGGGCACACATCGGTTGCACCCCCCCCCCCCCCAATACGCTAATGGTAATATTACAATATTTAGACCGACTCAAATTCAACAAAACCATCTGTATATGAATATATGTTGCACCAAGTAACTGACATGGACTGGTCCATGATATTTTTAGGCCAATAAATTAATAAGAAAATTACATTTGGACCAGTTCATTTATCAAAATGGGTAATTTTGTCTAAAAATAGTAATATTACTGGCAAAAAGTACAGATCTTGATGAGACTGGTCGTCATCAGGGCCTACATTTTTATAAGCCGATTTAGATGTAGGTGGTGTTGCAACGGTTAAGTGTTTCATCTCGAGAATAGATAACAAACCTTTCTCGCGTTTAGTTTCGGGAAGATTAGACCAGATATGTGTTTGTATTCAACTAATGTTACTTTTGTCGTTATACAGATAATTATAGCATCATGCAGTATCGCCATTCTGATTGACTGATTCATCCCACGTGGTCGCACTTCATAACTCAATGAATTGCAAAATGATTATATTCTCATTAATATTCATAACGGACTACTTTTTGTACGGTTTGGCGAATGAAGACACCTTGTTTTGTAATGTGTAACATATTATTTTGATTGGATAATATTTTATTACTTTGTATCATCAAAGACATAGTATAAATTAATAATTAGCAAATATGTTGAGCATGTGGAAGTCGTGATAGCGTAGTGGTAGCGTGTTCGCATTCTGTGAACACCACATAATTCGAGCCCCGCTGGAGCCGCTACGATTGTACCCTTAGGCAATGCATTTAAATTCCACGTTGCCTCTTCTCTCTCTCCCTCGTGGCGATGGACTCCATCAGGAATGAGGTGTGTGTGTTTTACGTTTATTTATCGTCGCTACCGGTTGCCCACATGAGCGACGCCTCCTGAAGAGATTGGTTATTTTAGATTTTGGAGGATAGTGCAATGATACAGACAGAGACCCATTACAGAGTCTCCTCTGGTTCTTTTACGTGCACGGTGTATAGCACCGACACGAGACCTCGGTTTAACGTCCCATCTGAAATACTGTTAATTTTATTAGGGTCAGACGGGGGATCGAACCTGCAATCACTGGATTACCATGTTTGGGGGAAATAAAGAGTATACATATATTTAGATATATGAAATCGAAAGTGGAACTATGTATATGTGTGCCTATGAGTAGTTATATTTGGACTAATCTTATTTAAGTTACATGTATCTCTACGACAGTATCACGTGTTTAATAGACACTCTCATCATAAGTAAACGTCAATCCAGGAGCGTGGCTGACCGTTATATGAAATCCTTTTCTTTCTTTTTTTGTATGAACAACCTTCCCCCCCCCCCCCTTCTTCCCCCACTATACATGCATATTACAGATTAACAATTATATAATATACCTCACTACATAACTAAACTATATAATAAAATGTACACAATTATATGAAATCCTACTTTCATTTGAGAGAGTTTGCAGACAATAAAAACACTGTTTATTGATTTAATGTATATTTCTAAAACATTTGTAGTAGCAACTCTCTTTATAGGTAAACAATTGTATTTACGCTGTAGTGTCGCTTTAATGGGCAGATTGGGATGGAATACTCGATTCATTGTTTAACGCTATGCTAATCATTCAAAGTTCATGAATACTTTAGAAGATTTTAAAAAAGATTTCTGTTGATAGATAGAAGAACAAATATGTATGTTTCTGTAGATAGATAGAAGAACAAATACGTATGTTTCTGTAGATAGATAGAACAAATACGTATGTTTCTGTAGATAGAGAGAAGAACAAATACGTATGTTTCTGTAGATAGATAGAAGAACAAATACGTATGTTTCTGTAGATAGAGAGAAGAACAAATACGTATGTTTCTGTAGATAGAGAGAAGAACAAATACGTATGTTTCTGTAGATAGATAGAAGAACAAATACGTATGTTTCTGTAGATAGATAGAAGAACAAATACGTATGTTTCTGTAGATAGATAGAAGAACAAATACGCATGTTTCTGTAGATAGATAGAAGAACAAATACGTATGTTTCTGTAGATAGATAGAACAAATACGTATGTTTCTGTAGATAGATAGAAGAACAAATACGCATGTTTCTGTAGATAGAGAGAAGAACAAATACGCATGTTTCTGTAGATAGAGAGAAGAACAAACACGCCTGTTTCTGGTTTCATTTTTATCTGTAGCTGCATGGGGAATAGTGTTTAAGTGGCAACGATTATTCACACTGTTTAGCAGCAAACCGGTATCTGTTTGATTTAGTTTGAATAATATATACAACCCATGTCATATTTAGCGTATAGTGTGGGTCTTTTAACACTGGTATGTTTCTTGCCCTGCCTTATCGACAGTATTCAATCGAGTAGTGTAGGCAATGGTAATTGTATAATGAATAAATAATGAAAGTACACAGATATATTTATAGTTGTATCCAGATCATGCTCCGATCAACACGTCAAATAAAGTCAGCATAGATATTCTATCATGTCAAAATGTCAGCTAACTGTTTCGTTGATTTTGCTTTATGTGGTGTGTGTTTTGCTTTATTTATCGTCGCTACCGGTTGCCCATATGAGCGACGCCACCTGAGGATAGTGCAATGATACAGACAGAGACCCATTCCAGAGTCTCTTCTTGTTATTTTACGTGCACGGTGTAAAGCGACACGAGACCTCGGTTTAAAGTCACATTTGAAAGATTGATAATTGTATAAGGGTCAGACGCAGGTAAGGTGATATGGCGACTCTCCCATTGTGAAGGTAATAAAGATATATATATACCAACAGGTAAGGTGATATGGTGACTCTCCCATTGTGAAGGTAATAAAGATATATATATACCAACAGGTAAGGTGATATGGTGACTCTCCCAGTGTGGAGATAATAAAGATATATATCTACCAACAGGTAAGGTGATATGGTGACTCTCCCATTGTGGAGGTAATAAAGATATATATCTACCAACAGGTAAGGTGATATGGTGACTCTCCCATTGTGGAGGTAATAAAGATATATATCTACCAACAGGTAAGGTGATATGGTGACTCTCCCAGTGTGGAGATAATAAAGATATATATCTACCAACAGGTAAGGTGATATGGTGACTCTCCCATTGTGGAGGTAATAAAGATATATATCTACCAACAGGTAAGGTGATATGGTGACTCTCCCATTGTGGAGGTAATAAAGATATATATCTACAAACCAGGTAAGGTGATATGGTGACTCTTCCTGTGGATAAAGTATTTCTCCAACGGTGTGTATGGTGATTCCCATTGTGGAGGTATAAAGATATTATTACCAACAGGTAAGGTGATATGGTGACTCTCCATTGTGGAGGTAATAAAGATATATATCACAAACAGTAAGGTGATATGGTGACTCTTCCATTGTGGAGATAATAAAGATATATATCTACCAACAGGTAAGGTGATATGGTGACTCTCCCATTGTGGAGGTAATAAAGATATATATCTACAAACAGGTAAGGTGATATGGTGACTCTCCCATTGTGGAGGTAATAAAGATATATATCTACCAACAGGTAAGGTGATATGGTGACTCTCCCATTGTATATATATAGATATATATCTTTATTACCTCCACAATGAGTCACCATATCACCTTACCTGTTGGTAGATATATATCTTTATTACCTTCACAATGAGTCACCATATCACCTTACCTGTTGGACTCTCTGGACGTCTTAATGTCCAATGGTAGACAATTCCATATCTTTGGACCAGAGTATTCTAAAGATTTCTTGTACATTTTACATATACGTCTTGGAATATAGAGATCACTATTTGAAGCATATCTCAATGTCATATCTCAAGTAAGTGTATTGCAATGTCTTAATTGAAAATCTTCATTCAAATAATTCGGTACAAGATTGTGTATAATTGTTTACATTGTTACTGCTTTTTGAAACATAATCCGTTGGTCAAAAGTCATTATACTAATTTCAGACATTAATTCACGTAAAGAAATATAATCTTGGACCTTTATCTAGATAGTTAGGTATCATATCGCAGACTCTAGATTCTATACTAGTATATGCATATTTATAAACAGTTCTTTGTAGAACAGACTTCCAAACATACTTTAAATATGTTTAAACCAAAAACAAACAAAAAGAAGAAAAATGGAGATAATCACAATAAGCTGTAAGCTTCCGATTAAATCCATTTTCGTTTGTATAGCTATACAATAGATATGTACTGTACATAATGAACGTTTGTATAGCTATACAATAGATATGTACTGTACATAATGAACGTTTGTATAGCTAT